>JAPCYS010004020.1:0-44332 GCA_028641055.1 Alopecurus myosuroides
ATGGTTCAGCCCGTGATCATAGTGCCGGTGCCCTCGTCGGTGAGGATTTCCAGCAGGAGCGAGTGCGGGACGCGGCCGTCGATGATGCTCGCGGTGCGCACGCCCTGCGCCAGCGCGCGTACGCAGCACTCCACCTTGGGGATCATCCCCCCACCCACCTTCCCCTCGGCCACCATCCGCCGCACCCCGGCGACGTCGATCTCCTTCACCAGGCTCCCTGGGTCATCCCGGTCCGCGAGTATGCCGGACACGTCGGTGATCAGCAGCAGCTTCTCGGCGCCAATAGCGGCCGCGATCTCTCCGGCCGCGGTGTCGGCGTTGATGTTGTAGGCCTGCCCGGTCTCGTCGGCGGCGACGGTTGCGATGACCGGGATGTGGCCGGAGGCGATGATGGGGTGGAGCACGGAGGGGTCGACGCGCGTCACCTCGCCGACGAAGCCGAGCACCGCGGCGTCGGGGGAGGGGCGGGCGGTGAGGAGGCGTGCGTCCTTGCCGCAGAGGCCGACGGCCGTGGCGCCGGAGAGGCTGATGAGGGAGACGAGATGCTTGTTGACCTTGCCGACGAGCACCATCTCCACGACCTCCATGGTGTCCGCGTCGGTGACGCGGAGGCCGTTGCGGAACTGCGGCTCGACGCCGACGCGCTGCAGCCAGGTGTTGATCTCCGGGCCGCCGCCGTGCACGAGCACGAGGCGCAGGCCGACGCAGGAGAGGAGGACCAGGTCGCGGATCACCGACGCCTGCAGCTCCGGCGACTTCATCGCCGCGCCGCCGTACTTGACCACCACCGTCTTGCCCTTGAACCGCTGGATGAAGGGGAGCGCCTCCGACAGGACGTCCACGCGGCTCAGCGACGCGGCCGCGGCCGCGGGCGCTGGCGCCAGGGAGGAGGCCGACACGCGGAGGCCACGGGGGCGATGCGAGGCGAAGGGCGTGGTACGGCGGCCAGCGTTTAGGTTAGGATTGGGGAGGGATGCGGACGGGAGGACAAGGGAGGGGTGGTGCTTGGTGAGCAGCATTGTTGCGGACTGCGGTGGCCGGCCGACGGGCGCCTTGGGTGTTCCCCGACGGGTGTTCGATGATTTGCTTGCCTTTGCTGGGCGTAGCGCCGCGGGACGGCCGGACGGGAGAGGTTGGTGCTCGGCGCAGGACGTGCGGGTGCGGGTGCGGCTCAGCGGGAGAGATGATACTTGTAGATCGGCGGCAGAGTAGGTTTTTGGAGTAGGTGTGGTGGCTGCGGGGCTGGTGGGCTTTGCGAACCCGGGCTGCAGTTTACAAGAGCACGTGTGTCATTCTCTGGTCAAACGCTACACTCGTATTCTTTTTCGTGCTTTCTGCACTCATTTGACCAAATCAATCTCAAATTGAACCTCACAAATTTGACAAACAAGGATTTACAAGTACGCACAAACAGCTCCAGTACATGTGCTTCTCGGTTTACTGCTGCTTCCGATCCATAAAAAGTGTCAGTCACTTAGTACAAAGTTTATACTAACTTAGTACGAAATGAGGACATTTTTAATAGTTCGGAGGGAGTTCGGTTGTGCATATTGTTACGATTCGTATGCGCTTAGTCAATCTACCGAGGAACAAGCAATCGCAACAATGACGACGACACCGAGATTTGGTAACGTAGTTCGGCGAACTCGCCTACATCTGCGGGGCATAACTATGGGCGCTCCTCCCCATCGATACCGCTGCACCGGCCGTCTTGGTTGCCGGCACAACCCGCCGGCTCCCCTTGTGCGTCTGCTGCTATCAAGTCGCCATGGGTTACAACATGTGGTGCCTCCTCATTATATGAGAGGCCATAGGATACTCGTGTTCGACTACAACACTACCGTACCCTGTCCACACCTATTACAACTCCAAGTCCTACCGTAACCCCACTCGTACATAATATTCGACACAAATACAACAAACTCCACCTTGGCGAATATCCTCCACCACCTTGAGTTCGTCCAAGCGTCAAACTTCCATGTACTCCGGACTTGGGTTGTTTACTTCGTAGCTTACCGAGAGCTACTCGACGAGTCTGCCGCAGACCCGCCGCCTCCGTGGAACACAGCTGCTACGCATGGAACTCCAGTCTCCATGACTCCACCTGCAATAGTACTCCCTCGCAACTTGTAAAGATGCGAAGATGTCATCTCTCCCATCATCACGGTCACCTTGTCTTCCATGATCCTCATGGTCTTCTTATTCCGATCACAACGGAATATCATACCACCCTCATGAAGAACTCCAAGCGAAATTAGATTCCTCTTTAGCCCTGGCACATGCCTGACTCCCCGAAGCATCCGCTCTACTCCGTCAAACATCTTGATTTTGATGTCACCTACTCCAGCAACACGGTGGCCCGTGTCATCACCCATGTAGGCTGTATCAAGCTCACCAGACTTGTACGAAGAGAACCACTCCCTATTGGGCGTCGCATGAAAAGAGCTAGCCGAATCCAACATCCACGCTTCACCTTTAGTTGACCTTCTATTTGACACTAAGAGAATATCGTTGTCCGAGTCATCACTTTTAGTTACTACATTAGCACTTGACCCACCACTGAGATCTGGACAGTCCTTCTTAATATGTCCCCACTGTTTGCACTTGTGACACTGCACCTTCTTCTTTTTCTTGTTCTTCCCTGCCTCGTATCCTTGCCCGCCTTGCCACCATTGACTAGCAAATTTTCACCATGAGTGCCTTCCTCTGCGTTGTTCTTCTTCCTCATATCATAGGACAATAACGCCGCAGTGACATCCTCAAGTTGAACAGTCTCCTTACCGTACGTCAACGTAGTGATCAAATGCTCATAGGACGGTGGCAATGAACAAAGAAGGAGAATAGCCCTATCCTCGTCGTCAATCTTCACACTCAGACGTGCTAGATCTGTGACAACCTGATTAAAGGTATTCATGTGCTCCACAAAATCCGACCTCTCCTGCATCCTCAGCCTGTATAATTTTTGCTTCAAATACACCTTGGTCGTCGCAGTCTTTGACATAAACTGACTCTCCAGTTTCTCCCAAACCTTCTTCGGCGAATTCCCATCCATCACATGATACATGACCTGATCCGACAGACACAACCGTATGGTCCCGGCGGCTTGAATCTGCAACTCCTCCCAGTCATCATTGTCCATCTTAGCTGGCTTGACATCCCGCAACGCCTTTAAGCATCCCTGTTGTGCCAACAAATCCTTCACTCTTGTCTGCCATAACGCGAAGTTTCCAGTCCCATCGAACTTTTGCACTTCAAATCTGGTACCCGTTGGCGCCATGATTTTTCTTGTATGGCTGACCCGCGAAGAAATAACCGAGCCGCTGTACCCGTACGCACGTAGCAATTATTTTGCCTGTGCTTTACGTGTTGCTGCTCCTCCTGGCTCTCAACTTTTGATGCTGGCTTGCCTTGATTTCGCCTGCCTGTACCGATGGATCCGTGCGTATCCCTGATGAATTGTTTCCGCTGAAATCGATTTGCTTCGGCTTGTCTTTGGCCATGTCCTACCGCTGCCTTTAAAGCGCAGGAGTCCACCTCCGACTCGCACGAGGAGTCTTTTCCTCCCGGGACCCGGTCCCGTTTTGTTTCCAAAACAAATCCCGTAATGATTGGTCCTTCCATTGCAAGCTAGCTTTGGTCTGCCTCTTGCCAAGCAAACGCGTGATCTGAACGCTGCATGCACCGTACGCATGGGCACGAGCGTGAGGTCCCTGGCCCCTTTGGCCCACATGCACAACCACATGCAGCTTGCCTTGCCCCTGAACCAATCGATCATGTTACCTTTTACTTCTTATCGAAAATTTAGATTCCCTGCCGATCTGATGAAGCACTTGTCGAAACAGTCGCTCGCGAGCCAGCATCGGCTGATCAATTTTCTCGACTCCTCAGAATCAACGTACCGCGACCTCAGAACCTTGCTCTGATACCACTTGTTACAATTCGTAGGCGCTTAGTCAATCTACCGAGGAACAAGCAATCGCAACAATGATGACGACACCGAGATTTGGTAACGCAGTTCGGCGAACTCGCCTACATCTGCGGGGCATGACTATGGGCGCTCCTCCCCATCGATACCGCTGCACCGGCCGCATTGGTCGCCGGCACAACCCGCCAGCTCCCCTTGCGCGCCTGCTGCTATCAAGTCGCCATGGGTTACAACATGTGGTGCCTCCTCATTATATGAGAGGCCCTAGGATACTCGTGTTCGACTACAACACTACCGTACCCTGTCCACACCTATTACAACTCCAAGTCCTACCGTAACCCCACTCGTACATAATATTCGACACAAATACAACACATATAATTTCTAAGAATAGACCCAATGTTTGTTCACACTAACAAAAGATTTAAAGCCACAAATAATATATCTCGAAGAACAATACGATGAAACGAGCAAACACAGAAGTCGTTACTAAAAGTCGCATCCTATGCCTGGCAAAATAAAAATGTCACATCGTATAAGCCTTGCTCTATGCCTGAAGGATGAAACGACACATGTGTGGTGCTGATACCCAAGACCAATAATCCTGAGTGAATGAAGGATTTAAGGCATGTTAGTCTTTGCAATGTGGTGTACATGCTTGTTTCCAAGGTTCTAACAAATAGATGGAAAGAAATATTGTTGAAGGTAATTTCGTCCAATCAAAGTGCTTTTGTTCCAAGGAGGCTGATTACGGATAATATCTCATTATATGAAAAACAAGAGAAGTGGCAAGGAAGAGTTCGATGCGGTTAAATTGGACATGAGTAATGTTTATGATAGAGTAGAATGGGCGTTCTTGGAGAAAATTATGAGAAAGCTCGCTTTTGGTGAGAGATGCATTAATAGTACTATGCTATGTGTCTCCATGGTTACATATCAATTCCGAATTAATGGAGAGTGTACTGATGCCATCCCTCCCCCCCCCCCCCCCCAACGGGGACTTCGCCAAGGGGATCCACTATCCCCCTGTTTGTTTCTAATATGTGTGGAGCAATTATATGTTCTTCTGAATAAGGCTGAAATGACAGGAGTTTTGTCGGGCATACGGATTTGTCATAACACCCCGAGGATCGACAATCTTTTGTTTGCGGACGTACTCATGAAAGCATCTAGAGAGAGTGCTAAATCTCTGCAACATATTCTCCAACTGTATGAAAGATTGTTCGGGACAGACCACCAATTTTGACAAATCCTCGGTCATGTTCAGCAAAAATACAAAACATGGGTGGAAAGGTATGCTAGAGGAACTAAATATTGGTGCAGAAGCGAGGATAGAAAATTATTTGGGGCTTCCAGTGTATGTGGGTAGATCGCGAGCTCTATCTTTTGCCTATTTGAAAGATCGGATATGGAGAGAAATTCAAGAATGGAAAGAACGTGTTCTATCAAAGGCGGGGAAAGATATACTCATTAAGACACGTGCACAAGTAATTCAGACTTTTGCCATGTCGTGTTTTGACCTAACCAAAACCCTATGTGAAGAAATGAGTGCGATGATATGTAGATTTTGATGGGCACAACAAAATAAAGAAAACAAAATGCATTGGTTAAACTGGGAAACAGTCACTAAATCCAAGAGAGATGGTGGCCTTGGGTTTCGGGATCTATATGGTTTCAACATATCCATGTTGGCTAGACAAGTGTGGCGCATGCTTATAACTCCAGAGTCCCTATGTGCACAAGTTTTGAAGGCTAAGTACTACCCACAATTCAACATTTTGGGAGTTGTTCCAAGAGATGGTATGTCATATACTCTTTCAGAATCATATTGAGAGGAGTCTGTTTGTTAAAGGACGGGCTGATTTGGCGGATTGGAGATGGGTCTACGGTGAAGCCGTGGATGGCACGTGATGGAGCTATGAAACCAATTACACCTCTAGGCCAGTGTATATTTATGAAGGTACATGAATTAATAGATCCAACAACAACAACATGTCAGTGGGATGAAGATTTGGCGAAAGATATCTTTCGAAAGATGGATGAAAATACAATCTTAGCTACACCCATCAGAGATGATTTTAAAAAATTTGCGTCCTGGTATTATGATAGTAAGGGAATGTTTTCGGTTAAATCCGCATACAAACACTATATGCAGGCGAGGGATGATGATGACGTGATCACACGCTCGTTGGGAGACCCCAAGCGTAAGGTATGATTTAGTCTAGAGTAATTTTTCCCTAGTATAGAACCAGAGTTATTGAACCAGTAGGACTTCATAGTCTTGAAGAAGGTTGCTTTATCAACGGTGCCAGAAAAGTACTGGTTGACGAAGCGTGGAACCTGCACACAAACACAAACTCTCTCTTGCCCCCAACTTTCCGGAAGGTTGTTAATCTTCCGGTCTTGCTGAAAATTAGAGAATTAAACATATGGAGTCTTGAAAAGTAATAAAGGTGAAAACGGAACAGCAAGGAAACAATTGTGAAAGTGCTTAAAAGAAGGTTGCAAATATGAGTAAAATAGGAACGGGGGTCATAGATTCACTAGTGGTGTGTCTCCAAAGAAAACAAACATGCTCGGTGAACAAATTATAGTTGGGCAATTAACAAATCATGAACGTATAACAATACTATTATGACAAGATAAAATTCACAGGTTCTAACATTGTAGGCATTACATCAAGGCATATGGACCACTATCCAGCATGCTTCCATATCTAAAAGTCCACCTCAAGAAAGTTATCCAGCAAATCCCTTGGGATTAAGTTGCAACAACGAAGTGATTGCTATGTGTGCAATAGACAAATGCATTAAGATCAATACGTATTGTAAGCAGTGGTTCTCATCCGTAGACAAGAGCACCGCTATTTTCTCCCTAGTGGAAACAACACATCCCCCCCCCCCCGCATGTTTCTGTCACTCGAGCGTAGGCAACAAGGATGCATGAACCCACTATCTAGCATATAAACCCTCTCTTGGTGGTGAAAAAAACTATGTGGCCAAGGTAATCATAAACACCGGAGAGCATTGTAAGACAAGGTTAAAACTCTCTACAAATATAAGTGAAGCATCTTGGATTGACATGGACAAAATAATCACAATACCATGGTTCATCGGATCTCAGCAAACACAACATACATAATTACATAACGGTGGTCTCGATCATGTGAGGCAGCTCACGAGACTATAAACATGGAGGCATAGGGAGATAACAACCATCTAGCTATTGCTATGGACCCGTAGTCCTGAGATAAACTACTCACACATATGTCTGGGGGCGATCATGGCGTTATAGAGGCCTTCGGTGACGATCCCCCTCTCCGGCAGGGTGTCGGGGCAGGACTCCAGAAGCCCTAGATTGGACTTTCGAGGTGGCGGCGCCTCTCTGTGTGTTTTGTGGAAAATAACTCCATCCCCCCCCCCCCCGATACGTCATAAACGTATCCATAATTTCTTATGTTCCATGTTGTTTTCATGCCATGTGCTACATGTTTCCTTTACACTTTATGTCATTTTTATCGATTTCCTGGGACTAACCTATTGACAAGATGCCACAGAGCGAGTTCCTGTTTTCTGCTGTTTTTAGTTTCAGAAAAGTTGTTCTGAAAATATTCTTAGAATTTGACGATTCGAAGCCCAGAAGTCTTAGAAAGTTGTCGTGCACACGGAGTCCAGAGGAGACCCAGAGGGGGGCCACAGGGACCCCACACCATGGGTGGGCGCCCCCTGGCCACGCCCAGAGGTGGTGTGGCCCCCCTGCTCGCCCACCGACGTTGCCCTCTCGCCTATTTAGTCTCCTCGAAGGGTTAACCCTAAACACCTGAGCCTTTTCCACCAAAAACATTCGCAGCCGGTGTCATCGTTAACCCTAGTTCGGGAGTGTCAGATATATGCCAATTAGGAGTATATCCGGCATTGGCCGAAGGCCGGATTACCAGGGTGGCCCACAAGCAATGGAAAGGAGTCCATTGGGTGGCCCAGTAAGCTGACGCGCAGGAAGCCGGGTTCTAGAAGAATCCGGACCATGGCCGAGGCGTGGTGCAACTTGGAGTAGAAGCCGGATTCCTTACTTTCCAAGTTAGATGAAGGGTATGTTGCATAGAAAATAAAAAAATTCCTACGCGCGATAAACCTGAATGGCCAAGATCTAATCTATGAGATGAAAGGCAACGGGAGAAAGAGAGTCTTGAGATAACATACCCTCGAAGACTCAAAGTGGTACGAGATAAAATCTCGTTGTTGGCGTAGTCGTACTCACGCCGATCCCGAGCGAGAAGAAGTGCACCGCAATCCGGCGTTGCCTCCGTAATCGGTCACACTTTCAGCTCGATGAAGACTTCCGTTCCCTCGATCCAGCGGGTAGCGGAAGTAGAGGATTCCCCGGAACTCCAGCAGCACGACAGCGTGGTGGTGGTGAAGAATCCCACGGTCAGGGCATCGCCAAGCCGGAGACCATGGAATGGAGCAGCGGGTGGAGGGAAAAGGAAGTGGGCAAGTGTGTGAAGAAGAGGGAGCTCTCACCCTCCTTTTATAGGGGAGGGAGAGGCAACCCAAGGGGGTGCGGTGTAAGGTTCCCCCAGAACCACTGTTCAAGGACACCTCCGATATGCATACATTCACGATCCCAGATCACACCAGTCGTGAACAACAT
The DNA here is from genome assembly GCA_028641055.1 of Alopecurus myosuroides. NCBI lineage: Eukaryota > Viridiplantae > Streptophyta > Magnoliopsida > Poales > Poaceae > Alopecurus > Alopecurus myosuroides. The sequence continues at coordinate 8,576 of JAPCYS010004020.1, forward strand.
ATCAAGTTGGTACACGGATACAATATCCATTACACGATTGCACAAAACACTTACAAAAGGAGCATGGTCACATGACCAAGTCCAACACAACTGCCACACAGGGCAACACACAACACACACAACGGAAGACTACAACACACAAACGTAGTGGAGCCCAAGTCACGCCTTAACCTACAGGCTGCTGACCGGGAGACGATCCTAGTTCGCAAAGCCATCAGCTCTGTACTCCTCTTCGTAGATCTCCTTCTGAGACTCCTTCTCGATGTCTGGCATGTAAATACCAGGGACGAAACCAATGTGAGTACATTTGAATGTACTCAGCAAGACACCCATCATGTAGCTTACCAAAATGCAAGTATGCTTATATAGTGGAGTAGGTAGGCTATACATAGGGTTCACTATCAATGATATATGAAAGACATATCATAGTTGATTTTGAAAATCTTTGTATCTCTGTTGAAGAAGATACTTCAAAAGAAAATAATATAGTTTTCTTTCTCTTGTAGATATCACATGTACAAGAGGTTTTGTAAAACTTTGTTAAAAGAAAGTTTTCTCCTTGCAAAACTTCTTGGAATCAACTTCCGGTTTTTGTTTAGAAAAGGAAGATTTTCTTTGCAAACTTTTTGTAAAACAACTTCTGCCTTTTCATCAACGGTACCTCCACGGTACAAAATTTCCTCCTTTCGGTACTTCACAAGTCCATCACCTTTTTGAAATCATTGACACAATGCTAGATACATGGCCTTTCAACTGCCCATATCCGAGGGCTCGGCTATTCTGAATAGTTTTACTCTGCAGAGGTGTACACATTCCACTAGATCCAATCATGTTCCATGAACCACCCATGGATCGACACAGCGATATGCAAGCATCAGAAGAATGATCCTAACTGTCCACTCTGAACAAGCTAGTATATGGATATCCCTTCAATTAGGTTTATTCCCCCTGGCACCATGTCACACATCGCCAAACAGGGGACCCAATTGTCGCATCCGGAGGGAAAATTAATCCCACACTGTGTATGTCCCGTTTCTCCCTCCTGGCGACACTTCGGTTCAGAGTATCATCCTCTCTATAGTTTTTTGGGATATTTCACACACTAGCAAGAACAAGTATCTAGATAGGCCCCGTACCCATGTTGGGGTAGAGTGGCAGTACTTCTTGGTTGTTCGGCAAAGACTAGGTTATGTGTCATTTTTGTAAAAGCAATTTTTTCTCAAAAATGACCACTTCAACAATCCTCCGGTGAATAAGGCTCGGCCTTCTCCCCGGGTTTTCCATAAAGCCTTTGTTTTGCAAAAGCATATTTTTAGGGTGTCCACTTAGGGACTAATACTTTTGGTGATAATAAATACCATATGGTGGCTATGGGCATGGTAACACCAAGTAGCAACTACTGGCATAGTAATAATATATAGTAGTAGTAGTCACTCAAAAAAATAGTTTTTTGGAAATGAAAGTTTTTGTAGAACTTCCAGAGGTAAAACATGCATGATAGATAATGATAAGTGTAATATAACAGCAAGCATCAGGATGTCTTGCCTTAAGTTTCTTAGTGTCACTGGCCTTGAAGTAGCTTGAACTTGACGCACAGCTCCACAACTGCTGCTTCTTCTCATTCGTTTTCTAACATCGTAAAAGAATAAAAGACACACACTCAGAACTAAAGGACAAAAAACTAAACCAAGCAACACATACAACAAGCAAACTTATACTAGCGCAATCACTCAAACGTTATCGAGAAAACTATCTCACAAACTCTCAAGGTACCAAACTGTCGTTAGACAAACATATGGTTGAGATCCATATCCCACATCTTACATACCATATATGGAGTGGGTGCACCACTCTCATAATAAGATATTCAAGAAGCTAAAAATATAGCTTGTGGGCACAAAATGTGAGACTACTAACATAATAACAATCAATCAAAGCACTACCCATGGCAATGGGTATTAACAACACAAGGAATCATCACCAAACAAGTTCACTGTCAAACTAATGATTAGATAAAAAGATACTAATAAGCACAGCAACAACACTAACACAACAATAACACAAGTGCAATACTCATGCTAAGGCAAATACTCAGACAATTTCCAAACAACAAGCAAACATACTACAAATGAGTAAGCTAGTTATAGACTAGGCTAATGTCTACTCAAAGTTATGGAATCCATCAATCATGAAAATAAACAAACAAACCAGTAGCTCAATCAATGGTAACAAGTCAGAGAACATAATTTAAAACACACTCATCACAAGAGATACTACCCCTAACAATTAACATAATAACAAGAGTGCACTAATAGCATACTAGTATGAGAATTCTACACAAGCATGCTATAAGAAAATAATTGTATTCTATACTATGGCAACAAGCAACTCAAGAAGTCATGGCATAATAACAGAAGTAATAACATCCTAAACATGATAGAATAATCACACACTCATAAAATAAAAAGGCAACCACACTAGAGCAACTCAAACAATCTAGTGGTGACACTAGTTCATCACTAGAGAAGCAATCAAGGCTACAAGGATGCATGATGCTAAAAAAAAACTCATGGACTTAAATACCTACTAACAGTACACACAACTTACACTTGCTAGTAATCAAATACACACAAATAATTCTATGGAAACATCTACTAAGCAGGAATCAATCCATTCTACTAATACATGCTTTTCTAATTAATTAAATAGCAAGCAACCCAAGTATAAACCATACAACCAGTAGCTATGCACTCAACAAAAGCTTATCTAAACACTTTCAAAAATCCAAACACTCAATGAAAACCATTCATAAATAATTTATCAATCACTAGAAAAACATTCTATCACCAAACAATATTTAATTTGCCAAATAACAGTGAAACATTCCTTAACATGATACCCCTAAGGGAATATTATGTTAACAAATGAACCACCACTAAACATACTAGTATTCACAAAGATATACCAAACACTTCAATCAAACAAGTAAAACAACTGCCCTTTTCCTTGGTGGAAAATACTAGACAAACATATAGTAATGCATGCTATTTTTCACACAAGTGTATGGTAGGGGATTTGGATCCCTAACCAAAGATGCAATGGGACCAGTGGGTTATGGGCCCACTAATACCAAGGCATTAAGAGGTAACAAAGCTTCTGGTCACACATGAAAAAATTAATTTAACAAAGCAATCCACACAAGGCTATTCATACTAGTGAAAACAATACTAATGAAAACAAGCAACAAATGTTACACATGCTTTGCTATAAAATAAGGTGCAAGCTAACAGAGATAATAACATAAAATAGCAGTACCAAAATGGTACTGGACTCATAACAACCACATCACAACTTAGGTAAAACAATCCTACAAGATTGGTTCACACAATAATCCAAATAATAAAACTAGGAAAATAACAAATGCTACCTCTATAGCCAAATGATTTTCCAAACATGCACACACTTTATATGGTAGATGTACTGCAAGAAAAAACCTAATAACAAGTGGTAACACCTCTATACATGCTAGGAAACAAGTCTCAAGCAATCACACATTTTATTTCAAACAAATACACACATATCAACAAAAACAGAAAAGTTGTTGTATCTAAAAAGGCTCACCAAAAAATAATCTAGAGCTCTAAAAATTCATCCAAGCTAGGATTAGATAGATCTATCCATAGAAAAACCCATCCAATTGGATTCACCTCAAATATCAACTTGAAAATCCTTCTAAAAATCCTAGAAAATCCTACTGGTCATTTACCAAAATGGATGGCATTTCCATTTGGTAACTCACCTTGATGTGAGGCCAAGTCCTAATGATAGATATATTCATAAGCTACTCAAAACAATTTGATTTGACCGAAATGGAGACACATGCAAAAGGTTATGTCCAAAATGGTTAAACAGGCAGTCTCTGGTAAAATAAATACTACTCCAAAAATAAAAATGAAAAAGTGAAACCACCCTGATTTTTGGTTTGGTCAAAAACCGATTCTTTCTATTTTTACCAAGGCCAAAGCTACAGGTCAGTTTCTGCCCAAACAGGAAAGGAGATAACTCACAGAAAAAAAAATACTAAGCGGGCCGGAGCTGCTGTGGCCGAACTGCTACTGGGCTGGGCTGGCCTGGACGTGGGGTGAAGAGGTAAGTGAGTCTGGACGGCTAGGATTAGACCAGATCGACGGCTGCCGTGCGTCTTAAACCTCTAGCCATGCAAAACATGGGAAGAAAGCCTAGAAAAGTTTGGGCGTTCATGGAGGCTCACCTAGGGTGGTTCTGGGAGATGTAGAGGTGTTGTAGGGGTTGAGTGAGGTCGAGGAACGCAGGGGATGCGTGCAGCTTTGACGGCAACGCTCCAAATGACGGTGGTGCTCGAGGACGTCCTTCACGGGCTGTGGATGGCGCCACGAACCTGCAGGTCCACAAGCCAAATACCATGTCAGGGACGTGCTCCTCAAGTAGGGATTTCTAACGCAACGAACAAGGCACAGAACGGAGCACGGAGGTGGCGGTAACCTTCCCGGGAAGGTTCCACGGGCAAGGGCGAGAGCGAGCTTCTCCTCACTTGCAGAGAGTAAGAGGAGGGCTGAGGCTTGGTGAGGTGGTGAGGCAAAGGTGGGGGAGCATGGTGGCGAGAGGGACACGGCTTTGGGGGCTTATAGCCACGGGGTGAACGAATGGCAAGGGGGTGCTCTAGGTTGATGCTATTAAGTGGCATTGGGGTGCTCAAGGGGCATGATGGACAATGCAAGGCATGGCCTTGATGCCAAGGGCCAAGGTAGGCAAGGGGCAAGTCAAAGCTTGGCCTTTGGAGTAGAGAAGAGGGCAAGGGGTGGCCACATTGGTCAAGGCATGGGTGCCCATGCCATGCCACATCAACACTGTACCCCTCTCTTTCCCACATGTTTTCTTCCTCCCTAAGCCTTCTAGAAGCTCACCAAAGGATCAAAAGTCTAGTATATACTATGGTCAACACACTATACAAGGTCTCACTTCGAATCTTGCAAGAAAATACAAAGAAAACATCTGCCCAAAATCGTATCCAGCACTGTTGCAAAAATTCAGAAAATTCAGTTAACACTTAGGAATTTTTCTAAGTGTTGGAAAACAGTGAAATGAGAAAAAAGTTTGGACTATTTTCAGAGACCAAAAGGATTCCAATTTTTGTTTTCCAAGTTGGAGTTTGTTAAACATGTTATAAAATTTCAGAAACCTCTTTTTAAAACAAATTTGAAATAGTTTAAGGTCATGAAAACAATGTGGGAAAAGGTGTACTTTCTGTTTTTCTCTGTTTTCCAAAAATGCCTTATTCTGCCTTATTTTTATTCCACAAAGACAACAAGCAAAAGATTATTTTTATTAATCCAAAAATAAAACCAAGCTTATGGATTTGTATTATATGTATCAGGGAACAAATAAAAGACAAGAAAACATAAAATAACATTTTATAGCCTAGTGAAAACAAAGGTAGAAAACAGGTACTTGGCTATATTTTCATGGAATAGTTTCTATAGAAAACTTAAAAGAAAACTTCCATAAATCATTTTGAAATTTTGTTTTCTTGGATCCAACAAAGCTAAAAGTTTATTTTGAGATTCAAGCAAGAATGATCCAAGTCTTGGAATAAAATCCACTCAAGTAATCAACAGAGAAAACAACAGGGAAAAATATTACAAAAGTGTTTTCAGAAAAATTCGATATTGGTTTTATCAAGAAACAAAACTTGTGTTGTAAATATGGTTAAGATCATAGACTTCATGTTAGTTCAAACAATCATGTGGTTAGAAAAAAAAATTGTTGGCCCTAATTTTTATCTTCTTGAACACAGTACAAGAATCCAAAAAACTGGGGTGTGACATGCGGCCAGCCATGGGTGCCCCCACCTCTTCCTCTCTTCATGTGAGTGGAAGCCCCACTCACACCCACTCATGCTCCCTTAATTTTCCACTTAGAAAATCCAAAGGTTTTTCTTTAATAAATAAATAAAACATTTTTATTTCTTTAAATATACTTGTTAATTCCATTAACAAACATTTGCATGCAGCACCTCAAATCATTTGTTAATTCTATTAACAACCATTCGACGAAAAACCCCTTGAACTATTTCAATTTTGCCCAAAACAATTTTTGGAGCTGCCCAAAATATTCTTCGGTATTCCGTATCCTCTCTAACGCTTCATCGAACCTTAAGTGTGTCACCCTACGGTTCGCGAATAATATAGACATGATCGAGACTCCTCTCCGATCAATAATCAACATCGGGATCTGGAGATCCGTGATGACTCCTATATATTCAACGATGACTCTCATGATCGTGTGAACCTTTCAACGTTGTAACGATTTCCCTTTCTCTCGCGATATTTTACTTGTCCGAGATACGATCATCGGTATCCACCATAGCTTGTTCGATCTCCTTATCTGACAAGTACTCTTTTCTCATTCCTGTGATATAACATCCTTGTGATCATATCACGTGCTTGCAAGCGGTGTCGATGTGATATCACCATGAGGGCCCTAAGTATATCTCTCCGTCATATTGGATGGACAAATCCCATTATTGATCCATGAGCTTCAACTACCACTTTTCGAATACCTAATGTCACCTTTATAGTCACGCTGTTACGGTGTGACGTTTGATGTAATCAAAGTATTCTTTCGGTATTAGTGATTAACATGATCTCATGGTCTAAGGAACAAAGTTACTCTGAATGTAAGACATAACAACAAAACTAAACGACTTGATCATATTGTTATACTTAGTTAGGGTCTAATTTCATCACGTCATTCTCCTAATGACATGACCCCGTTATTAACAACGTCCAATGTATATGATCAGGAAACCTTGATCATCTGTTAATAAATGAGCTAGTTAAAAGAGAGGCTTCAGTAGGAACGTTGGTTTGTTTATTAACCACACATGTATTAATGTTTCTGATTAATACAATTATAGCATGAGAAATAAACATCTATCATAAACAAGGAATAACATAATAAACACTTTATTATTGCCTCTCGGGCATATTCCCTTCAGTCTCCCACTTGCACTAGGGGAAATAATCTATATTACATAGGGATGAATCTAACACCCATTGAGTTCTAGTGTTGATCATGTTTTGCCCTTGAGATAGGTTTAGTCAACGGATCTGCGACATTCAGATCCGTATGTACTTTGCAAATCTTCACATCCCCATCTGTGACATGTTCACGGATGGAGTGAAAATGGCGCTTGATATGCTTGGAATTCTTGTGAGACCTTGGCTCCTTAGCATTGGCTATGGCACCATTGTTGTCACAATAGATAACCATTGGATCCAACGCACTCGGAACCACGCCTAGTTCAGACATGAACTCCTTCATCCAAACTGCTTCCTGTGTTGCCTCCGAGGCAGCAACATATTCTGCTTATGTTGATGATCTCACCACCACGGATTGCTTGGAACTCCTACAGCTTACTGCTCCTCCATTCATAACAAATACGTACCCGGATTGAGACTTAGAGTCATCCGGATCAGTGTCAAAGCTACCATCGACGTAACATCTTACGACGAGCTCTTCTTCACCGCCATATATGAGAAACATATCCTTAGTTCTTCTCAAGTACTTAAAGATATTCTTGACCGTCGTCCAGTGTTCCAAACCTGGATCGGATTGGTAGCTACTAGTCAAACTAATAGCATGTGCCACATCTGGTCTTGTACATAGCATAGCATACATGATAGAACCTATGGCTGGAGCATAGGGAATCTTATTCGTTCTCTCTATATCTTCCGTTGTAGCTGTACATTGAGTCTTACTCAATGTTTTTCCTTGCAACATAGGTAAGAACCCCTTCCTACTATTTTCCATTCTGAACTTCTTCAGAATCTTGTCAAGGTATGTACTTTGCGAAAGTCCAATTAAGCGCCTTGATCTAACCCTGTAGATTTTGATGCCTAATATATAAGCTGCTTCACAGAGGTCTTTCATCAAAAAACTACTCTTCAAATAACCTTTTACACTTTTTAAAAGTTCTATATCATTTCCAATCAACAATATGTCATACACATATAGTACTAGAAATTCTACAGAGCTCCCACTCACTTTCTTGTAAATACAAGCTTCTCTGTATGTTTGAACAAATCCAAATCCTTTGATCACCTTATCAAAATGGAGGTTCCAACTCCGAGATGCTTGCTTCAGTCCATAAATGGCGTTGAAGCTTGCACACCTTGTCAACATCCTTAGGATCAACAAAACCTTTGGGTTGCATCATATACAACTCTTCCTCAATGTCACCATTAAGGAACGCCGTTTTGACATCCATCTGCCAGATTTCATAATCGAAAAATGCAGCAACTGCTAACATAATCCTAACTGACTTAAGCATCGCTACTGGTGAGAAAGTCTCATCGTAGTCAACTCCTTGAATTTGTCGGAAACCTTTTGCGACAAGTCGAGCTTCATAGACGGTCACATTACCATTAGCGTTAGTTTTATTTTTATAGATCCATTTGTTCTTAACGGCCTTGCGGTCATCGGGTAAGTCCACCAAAGTCCAAACTTAGTTTTCGTACATGGATCCTATTTCGGATTCCTTGGCTTCAAGCCATTTGTTGGAATCTGGGCTCATCATCGCTTCATCATACGTCGCAGGGTCATCACCTCCATCTACCATGAAGTTTAATACGGGATCTCCATACAGTTCAGGAGCTGTTCGTTCCCTAGTTGACCTGCGAGGTGCGGTAGTTTCCTCTTCTGGAGTTTCATGATCTTGATCATTAGCTCTCTCTTCAACTGACGGGGTCGGCACCAGAACAACTTCCGGCGCTGCGCTACTCGCCATTCCAAGAAGAGAAGGTTCAATAACCTCGTCGAGTTCTACCTTCCTACTATTCACACCTTTAAAGAGAAACTCCTTCTCTAAAAAGGATCCATTCTTGGCAATGAAAATCTTGCCTTCGGATCTGTGATAGAAGGTGTACCCTATTGTTTCTTTAGGGTATCCTATGAAGACGCATTTTTCCGCTTTGGGTTCGAGTTTATCAGGTCGAAGCTTCTTCACATAAACATCGCATCTCCAAACTTCTAGAAATGACAGCTTAGCTTTGTTTCCAAACCATAATTCATACGGTGTCGTTTCAACGGATTTAGATGGTGACCTATTTAAAGTGAATGCAGCGGTCTCTAGTGCATAACCCTAAAACAATAGTGGCAAATCTGTAAGAGACATCATAGATCGAACCATATCCAATAAAGTACGATTACGACGTTCGGAAACACCATTACGCTGTGGTGTTCCGGCAGGTGTCAGTTGTGAAACTTTTCCACATTGTTTCATATGCATGCCAAACTCATAAGTTAGATATTCACCTCCACGATCAGATCGTAGAAATTTAATATTTCTGTTACGATGATTTTCAACTTCACACTGAAATTCTTTGAACTTTTCAAATGTCTCAGGTTTGTGTTTCATTAAGTAAATATACCCATATATACTCAAATCATCTATGAAAGTGGCAAAATAATGATATCCACCGCGCGCCGATACACTCATTGGTCCACACACATCAGTATGTATGATTTCCAGTAAGTCTGTCGCCCGTTCCATGGTTCCAGAAAACGGGGTTCTAGTCATCTTGCCCATAAGGCATGGTTCACATGTTTCAAATGATTCATAATCAAGTGATTCTAAGAGTCCATCAGAATGGAGCTTATTCATGCGTTTAACACCAATATGACCTAAGAGGCAATGCCACATGTAAGTAGCAATATCATCATTTAACTTAATTCTTTTGGCATTCACATTATGAATATGTGTATCAATACTATCAAGATTCAAAAGAAATAAATCATTCTTCTCAGGTGCATGACCATAAAAGATATTATTCATATAAATCGAACAACCATTGTTCTCAGACTTAAAGGAATAACCATTCCGCATTAAGCAAAATCCAGAAACGATATTCATGCTTAATGCAGGCACCAAATAACAATTATTGAGGTTTATAACTAATCCCGATGGTAGACGTAGAGGTAGCATCCCGACGGCGATCACATTAACTCTTGATCCATTACCGACGCGCATCATCACCTCATTGTTTGCTAGTGGTCGCTTATTCTGCAGCTCCTGTTTCGAGTTACATATGTGAGCAACCGAACCAGTATCAAATACCCAGGTGCTACTGCGAGTACTAGTATGGTACACATCAATAACAAGTATATCATATATACCTTTGTTCACTTTGTCGGCCTTCTTATCTGCCAGATATTTGGGGCAATTGCGCTTCCAGTGGCCAGTACCCTTGCAATAAAAGCACTCAGTCTCAGGCTTAGGGCCATACTTGGTTTTCTTCTCAGGAGCAGCAACAGATTTGCCACCCTTCTTGAAGTTTACCCTTGGCTTACCTTTCTTTCCTTTCTTGAAACTAGTGGTCTTATTGATCATCAACACTTGATGTTCTTTCTTGATCTCCACTTCAGCAGTTTTAAGCATCGAGAGAAGCTCAGGAAGAGACTTCTTCATGACTTGCATATTATAGTTCATCACGAAGTTCTTGTAACTAGGTGGCAGATATTGGAGAACATGATGTATCCCTAGCTCATTGGGAATCGTTATTCCCAAGGCTATGAGCTTATCAGCGTACGCAGACATCTTGAGTACGTGCTCACTAACGGAGATGTTCTCTTCCATCATGTAGCTAAATAACTTTTCTGAAGTGTCATAACTCTCAACTGCGGCATGGGTATCAAAAATCATTTTCAATTCTCCCATTGTAGCAAAAGCAGTGTTGTTCTCGAAACGTTTTCGCAGCTCTGCCTCTAATCCATAGAGGATACCGCAATGAACTATATTGTGGTCTTCTTGTTGAGTCAGATAAACATTTTTATCTTCATCAGAAGCATCATCAGAGGGCTGGTCACCTAGCGGTGCGTCAAGAACATAGAGATTCTTGCAAGCGGTGAGGAGAATCCTCAGGTTAAGTGCCCAGTTGGTAAAGTTGCTCCCATTGTTTGCTAGTTTTCTCTCTCCGTGAACATATTGAAATTGAAGGTAGGTGGTGCCATGGTCTACAACATATTTCAAGACTATTTACTATAAATTAAGTCAAGAATTCTAAAATTATCCAGTGAAACTCAAACATCCCTCATCCCTCTTAGTCGTCTTTAGTGATTACACGAACCAAATTCACTACGCCGAAACCGATCATCACATGAGACGGTGTAGTTGCAAAGGCGAACATCAACATGTTCAGCATATCATCCATATGACTCATGCTTTACCTTTCGGTTATGTGTTCCGAGGCCATGTCTGTACATGCTAGTCTCCGCAAGTAGAACCGTAGTATTGCGTGTGTTTCAAGGCCATGTTTTACATGCTAGGCTTGAAAACACCCGTTGTATGCGAACGTTGAGTCTATCACACCCGATCATCACATGGTGTCTCGAAACGACGAACTTTCTTAACGGTGCATACTTAAGGAAGAACACATTATTATCTTGATATTAAGTGAGAGGGATCATCTTATAAAGCTACCGTCGCTATCTAAGAAAAATAAGCTGCATAAAAGGATAAACATCACATGCATGGATAATGTGATATGATATGGTACTTCTTGCACTTGATCTCCATCTTGTGCATCATGGTATGATCTTCATCATTCCACCGACGTGGCACCAAGGTTCGTGGCACCTCCATCTTGATTGTCCATTACAACATATCACATGGATATGATATACATCACGCATGCCATAAAAATAAGACAACCATATGGCTCCAGCCGGTATGTCAATAATTTACAAAAGATATCATGTCATACATAATGTTTGTAACATTCACCATATCACATCACATGCCCTGCAAAAACAAGTTAGACGCCTCTAATTTATTTTTGCATATTTTACGTGGCTTGGGCTTATGAGGATAGAACCGTTCATACCTATGCACAAGAGCCACAACATTGATAAAACATATTTTTAACAACCCTCTGTAGATTAGACCTTAACTATAGTAGGAGAAACAGACACCCCCTTAGTCACAAGTGAGACAATTCTCGCGTACATAGTACACGTAAACTTAGTCTAGGGCAGCTTCATCCTACTATGCCACTAAGATCATAAAATACTCAAAGAGGCAAAAACATGATCATCAACGCCCACATACTCCTATGTGTTCTACCCATACAAATCATCTACGCATAGATCCCGCTCTGATACCACTTAAGGGTACGTTGTATAGAAAACAAAAAAATTCCTACGCGAGATAAACCCGAATGGCCAAGATCTAATATATGAGATGAAAGGCAACAGGGAGAAAGAGAGTCTTGAGATAACATACCCTCGAAGACTCAAAGTGGTATGAGATAAAATCTCGTTGTTGGCGTAGTCGTACTCAAGCCGATCCCGAGCGAGAAGAAGTGCACCGCAATCCGTCGGTGCCTCCATAATCGGTCACAGGTTCAGCTCGATGAAGACTTCCGTTCCCTCGATCTAGCGGGTAGCGGAAGTAGAGGATTCCCCGGAACTCCAGCAGCACGACGGCGTGGTGGTGGTGAAGAATCCCACGGTCAGGGATTCGCCAAGCCGGAGACCATGAAATGGAGCAGCAGGTGGAGGGAAAAGGAAGTGGGCAAGTGTGTGAAGAAGAGGGAGCTCTCACCCTCCTTTTATAGGGGAGGGGAGGCAGCCCAAGGGGGGTGCGGCCAGTCATGGGTGCCCCCACCTCTTCCTCTCTTCATGTGAGTGGAAGCCCCACTCACACCCACTCATGCTCCCTTAATTTTCCACTTAGAAAATCCAAAGGTTTTTCTTTAATAAATAAATAAAACATTTTCATTTCTTTATTTATATTTGTTAATTCGATTAACAAACATTTGCATGCAGCACCTAGAATCATTTGTTAATTCTATTAACTACCATTCGACGAAAAACCCCTTGAACTATTTCAATTTTCCCCAAAACAATTTTCGGAGCTGCCCAAAATATTCTTCGGTATTCTGTATCCTCTCTAACGCTTCATCGAACATTAAGTGTGTAATCCTACGCTTCGCGAATAATATAGACATGATCGAGACTCCTCTCTGATAAATAATCAACAGCGGGATCTAGAGATCCGTGATGACTCCTATATATTCAACAATGACTCTCGTGATCGTGTGAACCTTTCAATATCGTAACGATTTCCCTTTGTCTCGTGATATTTTACTTGTGCGAGATCCGATCATCGGTACCCACCATACCTTGTTCGATCTCGTTATCCGACAAGTACTCTTTTCTCGTTCCCGTGATATAACATCCTTGTGATCATATCACGTGCTTGCAAGCGGTGTCGATGTGATATCACCGAGAGGGCCCTGAGTGTATCTCTCCGTCATATTGGATGGACAAATCCCATTCTTGATCCATGAGCTTCAAATAACACTTTCCGAATACCTAATGCCACCTTTATAGTCACGATGTTACGGTGTGACGTTTGATGTCATCAAAGTATTCTTTCGGTATTAGTGATTAACATGATCTCATGGTCTAATGAACAAAGTTACTCCGAATGTAAGACATAACAACAAAACTAAATGACTTGATCGTATTGTTATACTTAGTTAGGGTCTAAGTTCATCACGTCATTCTCCTAATGACATGACCCCGTTATTAACAACATCCAATGTCTATGATCAGGAAACCTTGATCATCTGTTAATCAACGAGCTAGTGAAAAGAGAGGCTTCACTAGGAACGTTGGTTTGTTTATTAATCACACATGTATCAATGTTTCCGGTTAATACAATTCTAGCATGAGAAATAAACATCTATCATAAACAAGGAATAACATAATAAACACTTTATTATTGCCTCTCGGGCATATTCCCTTCATTAGATGCTTTCTGTAGTCTTCTAGGTTTCTCCCTACAAGCCCTAGTCTCGCTATCTATATAAAGTCGGACAGGAGCAAAAGAAAAACCACAGATCTCAAGTTAGCTAGAAGCCAACTCACCGGGAAGTCAATCCTCATCGAGTTAGCAAAACCATACTCACAATTGTACTTTGTATACTTCAGGCTTCAGGCCTGGTTTTAGTGAGATTGCTGGAGTAGGAACACCGCATAGTTCTGACGTATCAAACCTGGGTAAAACCCGTGTTCTCGCTTTCAGTTCTTCCACGTGCCCCCGTGGTTCTACCAGTAGGTTTATGGCACCACCGTCCCTGATCCTTACTACGAAGTCTCGACAGTTGGCGCCCACCATGGGGCCAGCAGCGTCGGGAGTTACGTTCCAAGCGGGAATACTTGGCAGAATCGGCAGCATGATCACTGTCGGAAGTCTGGAATTCGACAGAAACGTCGGAAGCTTCCTCGACAACGGATCTTATATGCCAGCACGGAATCGTCTGGTAAGTGCCTGCGTTTTACCGATCGGATCTGCTAATGTTTTTATCGGTTTAACAACAGACGCAATGGGATTCTGTGGTGGAAGTTACTTTATCCCACCCGCCCTATGCCCAATAGATGAAGGCTTCAATGTTGGATTCTCCTCAGATTTTCCCTATTCATACATAGGGGCAGATCAAACTTGTATAGCTGCATATCGCCAAGAGTCATCTGGATTTGTCGCCTCTTCAGAGATGCCTGTAGCCAGATCCCACTTTATTGGTATGGTGCAGTCTGAGATCGCCGAAAACACGAAAGACGAAAATCCCGTGGAAAAGTCAGAAAATCATGATTCCATAGAAAAGGTGGAAGATCCGAAATTCGCTGATCAAGCGACGAATTCGGAAGCTGAGTTTGTATTAGCAGCCATAGAGGCAAAGCTAGACTCAGAAACCGGATCTGCTGAAATGGATTCTGAAGATGAAGATGAAGACGCTTTCGAAAGAAAGGTCAAATCCATGCAAGGGAGCTTCCATGAAGTACTAATGGAAAAATCGACTGGAAATTCGGATGCCGAGGAAGATGAAGACCCCAAAACTCCTCTCGCTAGAGGAAGAGGAAGGTGAAGTTAGTCCGACCTACCCTCACGTCAAAGAATTGGTGGAAGAGGAACCTAACAAAAAACCTCCATCTTCTTAGAAGAAAAAGAAGTCCTCTAAGAAGCTTCTATCCAAACTACAGAAGAAAAAGGTGGAAAAATTGGCAGACATTGCCAACCAAAACCTGGAAGTTGGAGGAGGCAGTGGTGTAAAACCTGCAGAGAAGAAAAAGGCTGAAATCCATGTTCCCTAGATGTCGGAACAGGAGGAGATTGATCTAATCCAAACCCCGGTCACACGTAATGTGCCACCGGAAGTGCTGGAAGCCAGAAGACAAGCAATAATGCGGCAAAAACAACATCTGTTCCGAACTCGGGAAAGGCTCCTAAAAACCCAAGCTGATATCAAAATACAGCAGGAAGAAATAAAGGAGTACGAAAGAAGGAACAAATCTGGAATAAAACATACGCAGTTACTCGAAATTTCAAGGCCATAAGAACTGCAAGCAAGAAAGAGGTTTGAAAACCCATCTTGGCAAAGACATGTTAACAACACTAATGCTAAGGGCGAACACATCGACAAAACTGCAGCCAAAAACACAGAAGCCGCATTCGCCATCCTTAACGATGATCTGTACGCCTATGATTAAAAGTTGCAGGGAGTGTATGCTTTCGTAGGAAAAGCATTACAACAACAACAACAAGGGCAAGCGCGTTCAGGCAAGCTACATGATGATTCAGCCTTGTGCAAAACTGCCACGTGCGCCGCTGGAGCACCTGACCCATGCGAACGCGGATATTTAGGTGATTCGAAAGAAAAGAAGGGAGATCCCAAAAAGGACAAGAAAATTCCGGATAACAAAGATGCAACATCCAGAATAGGATGCCATCTGCCGAAAGGCGGAAATAATACAAAACCCCATGATACTAAGGAACGGGACGAGAAAAACCGGAATGACAGAAAAGTAATGCCACCTCCGAGATAACCAGCCGATAAAGTCGGAAGATACGACAATCCTCACAGGCGTGAGAGATCCCGAATCCCTCCAAGGAACAAAGAAAGGCCAAGGAGTAGAACTCCACCTTATTCCAAAGGACGGGATGCCGGAAGAAATAGGGATGATCCCATGTCGTGGGGTGTGGAGAATACAGATGCCATGGGATGGCTTAAGTTTGGGGCCGATGGACGCTGTAGGTATCCGGGGAGGGATCGCATGGCGAGTAGCCGCGCTCAGGTATCACTGCAAACAACAAGAACTACCCAGGTTTGGGGCCCTCGTGTGGAGGTAACACCCCTACTCCTGCATATCTCTCTGTGTGTATAATCTTCGAGTAGCCACAGTACAACTTTGCTTCTAAGCCGAGTAGCCACTCTGTTGTTCTCTCTCGCTCTAGTGCTAGCTCTTGTAATAAATGCGATATGAGGCAACGTCCCTCGCGCACGAGGGGGCAGGGCACCTTATATACTGGTGCCCAGCCGAATAAACAAAGGCTAAAAGGTACAACTGATGGGACAGGCCTACTGCAAAACAGAGCACGCCTCCGGCTTCTCGCTGACGCGGGTGCGGGAAGTCGCCGCGCCGTTCGGAAGATGGGACCTGTCCACCCTGTCAGTCTCACAGAGTATGCCCCACGACATGTCTTGTCCCCTCTGTCAGTGACAGGACATGACAGGCGCCTACCTCACTGTAGCCACGCCGTTGCGCGGATAATCATGTGCTCCGTAAGTTCAACCGCACGCCTGTACGGCTGCGGGATCTCCGTGATCTTGTCAGAACGGCTCCATTGACTTATTACCCGAGTAGGAACGCAACCCATCTACTCGGACCACCTGACCGCTACCCGGACGTTCATAATCTTTCTCCTTATCTTCTCTTGGCCTTCAATACTTATGACCGAATAGAAACTACCGGGTAGAGGGTACCCGGGTAGCCGTCTACCCGGTCAACTGCACTTTGACCTTCGCTTTACCGCTCGCCTTACCCCTACTCGGGGGTAACCCCCCGACATTAGTCCCCGAAGCTGGTAGAGTCCAGCGAACTTGTTCGCGGGCCCCTGCCAGCTTAAACCAACTTGTCTCCTCGAAGGAGTAACGCCAAGTTGCACCTCAACTTGGACCAAGGACTCCCTCTCAAATCTCTCCAACTGTGGTCACGAGAGAAACTTCCTTGAGGCCGAATAGAGCACTCTCTCTACTGTGCTACCGAGTAACATGACTTGGTGAAATTTTGAACACGGTCCCACTGGATCAGACCAAATCTATCTTCTCGTGTCGCTACTGGGCACGTGTCACGCCCACGTACCCCCGACGCCTCGGTGCCAGGGATACAGCAGGCCACGCGCCCTTCACTGCAGCCAAGGCCGACAGCCCGTTAGGTCACCTAGGGTGAGTACTCGAAAGCCCACGATCCAGGACGTGGAATTAACTGCGCCCGTTACGCGCGCGTGTGTGCATTTCTAACGGATAGTTAACCCACGCCGCACGATCAATAGCCATGATCGATCCAGTAGTAACTGCAGCTCGCGGGGAGAGATAAATACCCCCGCGCCGCCTACCTTTTCTCTTTCCTTCTCACTTTCCAATCTCGCACTCCCATCTCCTCAGTCGCCGCCGTCGAGCACAGTGCCATCGCGAGTACTCACTGCGCCTCCACAGTGAGATCTGAGAGCAAGAATCTCGGCGCGCCATCACCGCCATCCTCGCTCTCAACTCCGACGAGCTCTTCCTCTCCAACAGCAACCTCCCTTCCATGGCTCAGCACAGAGACGAGGTGGTTCCCGCCCGAGCCGGCTGGACGGCTCGGAGTCACCGCCGACAACTGCCAATGGCTGGTGAACACCCGTTGAGTCCTTCCCGGCGTTGTCTACGGGCCTCCCGGCACCGAGATCGTCCCGGCACCAGAAAAAGACGAGTATGTGGTATTCCTCTCCCACTTCAAACGCGGCTTCGGCCTTACCATTTCCAAATTCTTTTCAGACTTTCTCCGCCATTTCGGCCTTCAGCCGCACCACCTTCCACCAAACGCCATAGTTATGCTTTCCATACACGCCACCGTGTGTGAAGCTTTCCTAGGTGTCTACCCAACAGTCCAAACCTGGGCATGCTACTTCTTCCTTCGTCTACAAAGCGTGCCCAATCCCAACAACCCTCTCGTTCCCCACACGAAGACCCAGACGGGTAGTGCGATGATATTGCAGCGCCGCACCGGACACCACCCGAGAGTACTCGGGCTGGAAACCGTGCGCAAGTGGCAGCGCGGGTTTCTTTACGCGAAGAACGTTCCCGCCGAGAAGGGAAAGCCCATCCAAGACCGGATAGGGCTCCCTAAGTTTGTGAACGCGCTGCCCACCGGGCAGAACTGGGGATACGATCCAAAGAAGACCGTGCCAGACGTCGTCCAGGTCGAGAAGCGCTTGACCGAATTGGCGGCAGAAGGGCTCCTTCAAGAAGACCCAATCGTCTGCTGGATCTCTCGCCGAGTACTCCCGCTCCAGGAGCGAGTGCACAAGATGTGCTACATGGGAGGTCCTCGGGATTGTACCAGGACGACGACCTTCGAGCTCAGCAAGGCTGAGGTGGCCATCTGGGCCAGGTCTATTATGCAGACCACGCTCACCGAGAACTGGGCATACGGCTTCATGCCGTATAGCCGCACCAAGAAGATCCCCCAGGTTAGTGCTCTTCTCTGCACCCTTATTATTTGTAATTGACACCGAGTAGAACTCCTCTTAGCTTTGTATTTGCATGCTATGCCGAGTAGGAACCTTTAGTTTTGTATGCTTTATGTTTGCACGCTGTTCCGAGTAGGAACCTTTAGCTTTTTATGCTTTATGTTTGCACGTTATCCCGAGTAGAACCACTTAGCTTAATATGCTTAGTGTTTGCACGCTATCCCGAGTAGAACCACTTAGCTTAATATGCTTAGTGTTTGCACGCTATCCCGAGTAGAACCACTTAGCTTAATATGCTTAGTATTTGCACGCTATCCCGAGTAGAACCACTTAGCTTAATATGCTTAGTGTTTGCACGCTATCCCGAGTAGAACCACTTAGCTTCATGTGCTTTATATTTGCACGCTTGTTCCGAGTAGAACTTCTTATCTAAGAACCCAAGTCACTGTGTCTGCTTGTACCAATCAGCACATCAATCGACAGAGAGAAGAGGACAGTGAAATCTTCGAGGCCAATTGGAAGGATGACAGAACTGAGGATGACGTCAAGGCATACGATACCCAAGATACCTTATGTATCCCTCACGCTATTCAATCCGGTAAGTCCCGAGTTGATGCCTCTATTCGGGATTGGTCCGACGATGAAGAAGGTGACCGAGTTCACCTCTCTACTCGCTAGCCATCTGCTTAGCTTTCCTTCTCTTTTGCTTGTTCTGAATTCTCCCTTCTTCTCTGCAAAGGATCCTGAGGTGGATGAGTTAGAGGAGCCCGTGGACGCGATTCCTGTGTCCATGGCCGCTCCCACTACCCGGAAGAGGGCTAGTAGCGATGCACAGGCACCTCGTGGCAAGAGGCCCAAGAAGAAGCCAGCAATCAAAGTTACCACCGGCCGCCGAAAACGCGTCCCTACCATGGACGGCTAAGTGCTTCCGAGTAAATCCTGGTTCTCTGTTGTGCTTTTCCCTTCTCCCTTTTTTGCTTTCTTTCTTATCCTAGTTCTTCTTCCAGCGCGCCTCTCGACGCTGATGCCACTGCCGCACCTCGTCCCAAGAAGAAGACAACCGTGCCTCGAGAGCAGCTTGTAGAGCTCTCGGATGAAGATGAAAACCAGGAACCGCTTGGTAGGACGCGTGCGTCCTCCCCCATTGATGAAGAGCAAGATCTCGGCGCCGAGAACGATGGCGCCGGGGATGATACCGATCCCATCTCCGAGCAGCAGCAACCTGAAGCGCAGCAAGATGCCCAGGACGCTGCCAACACCGAGAAGCCGCCAACTCCCCCAGCTGCATCAGCTGGGGAGGACACCGAACAGGCTGCCGAGCAGCAGGAGGACACCACGGCCGTGCAGCAGCCATATGCCACCACCGAGAAGCAGCCAGAGACCCATGCTGCAGAACAATCCAACCCTGCTGCCGAGCAGCGGGTAGAAGACGCTGCCGCCGCGCAGCACACCGAGGATCCCGCTGCCGTGCAACGCGCAGAGGACTCCATGGAGGAGCCCTCCCGCGAGTATGCGGTGCGGCCGGATACCGCTGCTGCCGAACAAGCAAACACGCCTCCAACTCCGAATGCACCTTCACCTGCCAAACATGTGCCACCTCCATCTCAGCCAGCCTTCCAAGTACCTCCAACAGTTGCTCCGCCTTCTCCGCCAACCCCCACACCAAGCACCAATAAGAATACCAAGTCGGGTGCCGAACCAACCCGGACGCAGCCAAAACGCGCCGCCTCACAGGCTGGACAGGCGCCGCTGCCCTCCAAGCCGCAAGACGGACAGCCCGGACAACCGATCAAGAGCACCCAGCTGACGCTCCATCTGAACAAGACAGCGCCTAACCCCAACATCAGCATGGTTCCCTCCGAGGTTACCCTTGGTCCTATCGAGAAGCTGAGTGCTGGTGCTGGCGCCAGCGGGCAGCGCAAGTATCCCGAGTACTGGACATACCTGCAGCAGCGCCACCAAATCCAGCTGTCCAAGGAGGATAAACGGCTAGCCGCTCTCAAAGAGCGCAAAGCCGCAGGAATCTCCAAGTCCAAGGGAAAGAAGTATGCCTTGGTCATCAAGGAAATTTCTTCCCGTGGCGAAGACGAGGAGGTGCTTCCCGAAGAAGGCCTTGCGGCCATCTTGGACCGAGTAGGCCACATCGAGAAGGCCTAGAACAGCAAAGTGCTCGGCAACAATGCATGGGATGGTACCGACTTGGGGAAACTCGACCATTATCAAACGGACTGGAACAAGGCCGACATCAGCCCTGTTGGCATGGCGGTTTCCAGCCCTTGCAGCACCTTGGCCGGAAAGCTGTTCGTCGTGCGCAAGAACGCCGAGGACATCGAGCAAAGTTATGTGGTAAGTGTCTCTCTATTCTTTGCATTTTCCGAGTTGCTGATTTCTTCTTTCTCTTCTCTTCTTCTCTTAATCATTCCCCCAGTCCCCGAGATTCGGGCCGAGTAGGTGAAGACTCAACCGAGTTAACATTTACTCGGGCCAAATCTTCCAGTATTCATATTTTCCTTTCTACTCTGCAGGATAGCGTCCAGAAAAGGACAAAGATTTTCCGTCAGCTTCTCTGGAACCACCGCCAAGCCATGGAGCGGAACCAAGCCCTGGAGGCTGAGAAAAGAGACAAGGATGCTATCGAGCAGCAAGCCCTGGAGCGCACCCTCAAGCTTTCTGAAATAGAGAGTAAGCTTTTAGCATCTCGGTTTATGCGTTTTGTACTTACGCCCATTTTTTGCTTTTTGCTCAATTGTTATCTTCTCTGCACGCGAGCTCAAGGCTCTGGTGGAAAGGCACCAAGATTGCGAGGTCTTCGCTGCCTCTGCACAAAGCAAGATCACTTCTCTGGAAGGTGAGTACTATTCTCCCTTTTCTGTATTTGCCTTCTTTCTGTTGGCTAATCTGCTCAATAATGTTGTTCTTCTCACAGAAGAATATAAGAAATTCCGGGAGTAGCACCTGCAATGCCTCACTCCTGCTGAGGCTCACCAGCAAGTGCAGGCTCGGGAAGTGTCGTGGTGGTGTCACGGCAGATGCCATAGGATGGCTAAAGATGTGGGGACGATGGACGCTGGAGGTATCCGGGGAGGGATCACGCGACGAATAGCCGCGTGAGGTAAGATCCACACAACACAAACAACACGATGTACCCAGGTTCAGGGCCCTCGTGAGGAGGTAAAACCCCTACTCCTGCCTTTCTCTATGTATTATGATGTCTCTCCGAGTAGCCACAGTACAAAGGATATCTCTACCGAGTAGCCTATCTCCCCTCTCCGAGTAGAGCTAGGTCAAGAACTTAGGGTTTCTAGGGTTCAATATGAGCATGAAGCAAGATCCCTCAGTCTGCCTCGCGCAGGAGGCGGCGGGGCACCTTATATACACGGTGCCCAGCCGGATACGTCCAAATCTAGACAAGTGTCGACATAGTGTGCACACCGTCCTTCTTCCGGGTACCCGCTGACAGCTTTGGTTCCTAATCTTGGCTGCTTCTGTAAAGTCGTTGGCAAAAACTAGGGGACAGACTGGTATCACTGTACCTAGGCACGAGTAGGGCCCCCTTATCCTGCCACCGCCTGCTTCCATGCTGTCACTGTCAGGGAGACCGGCCCCAGATGAACAGTAGTTCGAATGCTGCCAAGTACGGACCCAGGATACGCGGGATCCTGTGTCAGAACGGCTCCTTTGACTTTCTGGCCCGAGTAGGTTCCCGCCAATTGTTCCCGCCAATTGTACTCGGGCCAACTCTTCTACTCGAAAGGATAGAACTTGATTGATATCTCCTTCTGGTCATCTTGAGGTGAGACCGAGTAGCAGTCGACCGGGTAGCGAGTACCAGGTAGTCGGCTACTCGACCAAACCTCTCTTCGGTAAGCCGCCTTTACCACTTGCCTTTACCCTACTCGGGGGTAACCCCCCGACAGCAGTCCCCGAAGCTGGTTGAGTCTTGCGAACTTGTTCACTAGGCTCTTCCAGCTTAAAACCAGCCCTTGCATCTCAGCCCTTGAATCTCAAGATGCCGAGTAGAACCTCCGAGTAGCTATCTGGACAGTACCTTGAGTTTCCTCTTTTCCGAGTAGCACTTGCTTTCTACTCTGTAACCGAGTAAAAAGACTTAGAGAAATTTCTCAGATTGAGCCTCTGCAGCACAGAGCACAATCCAGCCCTTCGCGCAGCAACTGCACACGTGTCAAGCATCCACGACCTTGTCGTTTCGTTGCCCAGGACATGACCTGCCACGCGTCCAGTTTTCACGCAGTGGGCCCACCGGCCGTCATGTCCCATCAAGTGTAGTTATAGGCCACGATTCGGTGGTGGGATCAACTGTGGCCATTACGCGCGCAACCGGCGCTTGTGTGCGTTTCTAGCCGGCCACAGGATCCACCACACGCCACAATCGATCCCACTTCCGCGACGGTAACGGTAAACTCGCGGAGGAGATATAAATACCCCCGCCGGTAACTTCCTTTTCCCCTTCCCTTGCACTATTCCTTCTTCGTCTCCTGCTCTTCTCCGCCACCGAGCTTTCCGCCGCCGCGCAAGCTTTCGCGTCGCCGCGGACTCAATCCCCCAAACAACTCCCCTCGAAATCTTCCACTCCTTCCACCCGCAGCAATGGCCAAAGCTGGCTGGGCCGGCTCCTCCGTCACCGCTGAAGATTGCGCCTGGCTCGTCAATACCAGCGAGTCCCTCCCGGCGTGGAGTGCCGGGCGCCAGACGGTGAAATCGTGCCGTCCCCGCGGGAAGGAGAGCGCGTCGTCTTCCTGTCGCATTTTGAGCGCGGGTTCGGATTGCCCGCCTCCGATTTCCTGCGGAAGTTCCTCAATCACTTCGGCATCCAGATGCACCATCTACCCCCCAATGCCGTCGTCTTCCTCGCCTACCACGCCGTGGTCTGCGAGGCCTTCCTCGGCATCCGGCCCACGTGGGACGTGGCTCAGGTACTTCCACTTGCGCCAGCAATCCACCGGGAAGAAGGACTCCGCGGGCGTCGCCCGCGCCACCGACACCGGCTGCGCCATGATGGTGCAGCGGTCCGGGACGAACCACCCCCGCATCAAGGGGGGGACTCCGTCAAGCTATGGCAAAAGACGTTCCTCTACGTCAAGAACGTTGCCGCCGCGGAAGGAGCCATCGTGGATGATCGAATCAACTTGCCCGTTTGGATCAATCGCGCTCCAATCGGGATGTACTGGAAGGACAAGCCCGTCAATGACGAGGACGCCATCGAGATGGAGAATAGACTCGGCTGGCTGAAGGCGCAGGGCCTCAAGAACGACGACCCGGTGGCCTGCTGGATCCAGCGCCGAGTGCTGCCCTTGCAGGAGCGCTGCCATCTCATGTGTTACATGGGAGGCCCCCGCGACTGCACCAGGACCACCACCATCGAGATCGACAACATCGACGTTCCCTGGCACGCAAGGAACATCTTGACGACGAATCTTGGCGACCACTGGCAATACGGGTTCGTCCCGTACAGCCGTACAAAGCCAATTGAGCGGGTACGCCTTTCTTACTTTGCTCTCTGCATACACTTTCCGAGTAGATAACTTCTCCTTCTTGCATCAACTAGCAATTGCCTTGCGTTCCGAGTAGGACATCTAGCCGAATCGCCTTAGGCTTAGTATGCTTTGTGTTTGCACGCCTTGCCGGATAGCCTACTCGAGAACGATTCTTAGGCTCGATGTGCTTTATACCTGCACGCCCTTCCGAGTAAGACCTTTCAGCAAAACATGCTTAGGCTTAGTATGCTTTGTGTTTGCACGCCTATCCGGGTTGAATGCTTAGTAAACTGCCTAGGCTTTGTGTGCTTTGTACTTGCACGCCTATCCGAGTAGAATTCCTTCCTGGTACTCGGCTAGTCTGTGATCCTTCTCTGTTTTTCAGGTTCTCACTCGCCAGATAATCGAAAGCTGTGAGGTTTTTGAGGGCAATTGGTCTCCTGATCGCGAGGAGGACGATGTGCCCTCTTTCGATGCTGCGGAGCAGTCCAACCTCTCTCGCTCCCCCACTACTGACAAGCGTGACGCTCTCCGCACCTGGTCTGATGAAGACTTTGATGGTAACTACACTTTCATTCTGTTTGCTTCCGAGAAGCACCAGTCCCTCGTTTGCTGTTTCTGATTCTTTCCTCTTTTCTCTTGGATTCTCAGATGAAGTTGCCGCGGAAAAGGACGACGAGGACGAAGACGAGAACGAGGGTGATGCGCCCCTAGTCATCAAGCCTCTGTCCGTCGCCGCTCCTGAGACCCGCAAACGGACTGGTAGTGGAGTACCAGCGCCTCCTGCCAAGAGGAAGAAACCCGCCGAGAAGAAGGTGGTCGTGAAGAGGTCCAGACGAGAGCTCAAGTCCACCAACGCGTAAGCCCTCTTCTCGGTCGTTTCCCTTCTCGCGCTGTGCTATTCTCCCCAAACTCCTTCTAATCTCTGGTTTCTTCCTTCTCTACAGACCTCCCATGGATGCGAGCGCAGCTCTCGCGTCCGACCAAGCTAAGGAATCATCAGTACCTCTGATCAATCTGGATGATGATGAGGACCGCATCGTCGACGTTGCTGCTGCCAATGCACAGACTGCTGATGCTCCAGGAGCGGACTCAGGACCAGCAGCACAGGACACTACCGTCCATGATGAGAGACCCCCTTCTCCTCCGGCTAGCAATGCCGAGGAGAACCAAGATCAAGAGATGCAAGACAACACCGCCGCCGAGCGGCCAGAAGCAGAGCAAGAGCAGCCCACCACAGGGGATGCTGCACAACAGAATCTCGCTACCGAGCAGCGAGTAGAAGACACCACCGCCACGGATGCCACGAGAGATGCTTATCCACTGAGCAGCGTGCAGCCGGGCGGCGCACCGAGTAGCGCCCAGCCAGGAGCTGCACAAAGTGATGGATCCGTGGTGCCACCCACTGTGCAAGGCCCTACACCGCCGAACTCCTCCTCGCCGCCGCAGACCAAGGATACATCCAGCCCTCCTGCCGGGCGGGTAACCAGGCAACGAGCCCTGGATGCTCTGAAGGGTGAGGTTGACAGAAGGGCAGCCGAGAAGGAAGCTGCTGAGAAGGCCAAGGCCGAGGAGGAAGCCGCCGAGAAGGCCAAGGCTGAGAAGGAAGCTGCTGAGAGAGCCAAGGCCGAGAATGAAGCCGCCGAGAAGGCGAAGGCCAAGGATGACGGGAAGAAAACTCAAGATCCCGAGAAGGAAAGGACGAAGAAGCGGTCCAGAGACCAAGTGCCGCTACCAGCCTCAGGTGGAGCACTCGTGATCCACGAGTCTGGCCCGATTCCCGCCGCGCTCTCAGCTGATGCTCGCGCTGCTGGCCAGCCTTGCTACCCGGAGTACATGATTGAGGTTAGCCATCAGCACTCAATCGGCTTCCCTCCCAAGGACAAAGCTTTAGCTATCCAGAGGGGAAGGAAGGTTGTAGCCATGAACTCCCCTCCTCCAGATCCAAGCCAACCCCAGTCTGTCAACATCGCTTCTCGTGGAGTCCAAGACAAACCAATAACTTCAAAAGGCCTTGAGCAGGTAATGGACACCATTGGCTTCATCGACGCCAAATGGGATAGCAAGGTTCTCGGCGTGGAGAAGTGGCACGGTCTTAGCCTTGGCGGCATCGACCATATGCGCGTGGACTGGAACAAGGTTGACCTGGGACGCAATCCCATGTCCGTCTCCACCGAGACCGCGACACTCGCAGCCAAGATGTTCCTGCATCGCAAGAATGCCGAGGACATCGAGCAGGCCTACGCAGTAAGTTTTCCTTATCTTTTCCGAGTTGAATTTTCTTCTCTTCTATTCGCCTTTCTGCTCCTTTCCATCACTCCCAGTCCCCGAGATTCTAGCCGAGTAGGTGGATACTCTCCGAGTAGCCTCCTACTCGGGTTGAATCTACTCTGCTTTTTCTAACTTGCTTCTTCTCGCTTCTCAGGATAGCGTCCTGAAGCGGACCAACCTATACCGCCATCTTCTCTGGAACCACTCTATCGCCAGGAGGCGAATTGTTGCTTTAGAGAAGGAAAAGGCAGCTGCGGAGGCAGCCAGCAAGAACGCCAACGACAGCACCCAGCAGCTGGCTGAAGTGCAAGGTACGCTTTTAGCTGTGCGATTCATGCGTTTTTTGTTTACGCTCGCTTATGCTTTCTTTTGCGCTAACCTTTTCTACTCTGCAGAGAAACTGAAGAGCCTAGCCGAAGAGCACGAGAAATGCCGCGCTTTCGTGAAGGACGCCGAAGTCACCATCAAAAGGCTGGAGGGTGAGTTTGTTGTTTACTCGGTTTGATCTTGAATCTGTTCCTTCGCTGCTTCTCTATTGACCTTGTCTGGCTCTTCGCAGAAGATCACAAGTTGTTTGCTGAGGCACATCAAGATTGTGTCAAGCCAGCAGAGGTGCAGAACCAACTGTCCAACCAGGCCGCTGTGTTGCTGAAGGATCACGCCACTGAGACCGAGAAGCTGCAACTCCAGTTGCAAAAGGCACTCCAGGATGCCATCACCATTGGCGCCGAGAGGGACAGAGCAAACGCCGAGAAGGCCAAGGCCGAGACCACTTTCAGAGCCAAGGAGAGGGCCCTTGAGCAGGAATGCGAAACTTTAAAGAAGACCAACGCTGATCTCTTCGCTCAGATGGATAGCTTGCGCTTGATCCAAGAAAAGCACATTTCTAACGAGGAGTCCTGGAAGACCCAGCTGCAGCGGCTGCGCAACGAACTGTCCGGTAAGTCTTTTCTCCGCTGCTTCTTTTCTTCTCGGTCGTATTTCTTCTCGGTTTTTCTCTACTCGGTTCTTCTCTTCTCGGTTCTGAAGTTACCACATGCTATTTCAGAGATCTGGCCTCATCTTGACTCCCCTTCTGCGCCTACGGTGGCCAAGGCCCAAGCAGCTCGCCTTGCAAAAGGTGAGGCAGCAGATACCAGAGCCGAGATTGAGGACAGCTTGCTGGTGCTCAAAGGCTATTTCGAACAGCTGGCTGGCGTCGGAACTGACTTGGTGCACGAGGGCTTTGAGCTCCACAGGCTGTTTTGGCCTCATGATCTTCAGCCAACTACCATGAAGGGCCTAGCCTTCAAGCTGAAGAATGTGAAGAAAGAGTTGAAGAAGTGGCGTGCTTCGGGAGCCCGGGCCGGTGCGGACGTGATGCTTCTCTGCATAGCATCCTGGTATGAAAACCTCAACATGCAGCTCATCCGCGGTAAGCGCAACAATTCCAAGTGGGAGGTAGATCCCGACTGCGTGGCCACTCGCAAGCAGATCGCCTACGAGGTCGCGGAGTGCGCTGAGACGGAGACCTTCATCGAGGGCCTCCCCGAGCCCGACACCGAGTACGAAGAGGAAGAGGAAGAGGATGACGAAGTAGAATCCGACTTGGAAGGCCTCTTCGAATCTCCTGAGGGCAAGGCCGGGAAGGGGAAGAACGTCGCCGTCGCGAGTAGCGATGAGGACGAGTACGCCCACATCGACACCGCCGCACTCGACTTTGGCACCTCCTCAGGTGCTGCTCTCGACGACACGGTGCCCCCTCCTGGCCAGGCTTCAGGCTCCTCTTCGGCTCCAGGACTCGTCTCGGTGGCCACGGCCACTTCTGAGCAGGCGGCCACCCAGCATGATGCCGAGATGAAGGAATCCGCCACCGTCCAGACGGAAGCGGATGCCACCCACGCCAACACCGAAGGAACAGCTGCCACGGCCGCCACCGAAGAAACTGCTGCCAAGACCGCCGCCGAAGAAACAGCAGCCAAGGCCAGCGCCGAGAACACTGCCTCCTCATCTTGAAGCAACCTGCAATCTCTTTCAACTTGAACACTTATCAGATCCCCGGGATGCCGGGAGCAGATGTAATAGACTATCTTTGTTTTGCTTGCTACTCAGTTTTTATGCCCACTCTGTTTACTTCGACATTAATCAAATTGAACGACGCTGGCTTAATGCCGAGTTGCGTTTCCATGCGAGTCCCCGAGTTGCATTTCTTATTCACCCTATCTTTTCATCTCTGCTCTACCCGCGACTTGTCGCTTGTTTGGTATTCGAGTCACAAGATTCAAGTAGTAGGGCTGCAAATACTTAGCCACTAGAAACAATCATGGTAACGCAGCCCACCACTTAGCCGAGAAGACGAAAACAGGGAACAAAAGTGACCAACAATCTACTCGGTTCCTGCACTCTTTCTTCCTTAGCGATTTTCGTGTGCTCATTGACCTTTTGCTTGTTCTCTTGCTTGCCATGAAGCCGGGTTTCGGACAGCAGCAGAGTCGAAGAGTTGGCATATAGGTTTAAACACACTACTCAATGCACTTATGAGTTCTGAAGTGGAGCAACCGAATAGACAAAGGAACAAGCCGAGTAAAAACACTTAGAGCAATTTTGGACGAGGGCAGTCCCCGAGAACAATTTCAGATTGCAGAGTAGAATTTCAACTCGGTTAAGAGGGTACATACACATCTTTGCTTACGAATGAAAACGACGAAGTAGAGCTACATTCCAAGGGCGCTTGGTTTCCTCTCCAGCTTTATCAGCCCTGTTCGCCTGCGACGGGCGCACATCTACAAGGTAGTACGCATCATTGTGCAGCGCTTTGCTCACAATGAAAGGCCCTTCCCAAGGAGGAGACAACTTGTGCATCCCGGCTGTGCGTTGCACCAGCCTAAGGCCTCCTTCTCGGAAAACCCTTGGGTTCACCTTTCGGCTATGATAACGCCGCAGGTTTTGCTGGTAGATAGCCGAACACAGAGTCAGCTCTCTTGCTTCTTCAAGCAGGTCAACGTCGTCTTCTCGAGCTTCTCTCGCCTCCACCTCAGTGTAGAGGGCTACTCGGGGGGAGTCATGCTCTAAGTCTATTGGCAACACGGCCTCAGCCCCGTATACCAAGAAGAATGGCGTGTAGCCGGTTGACCGGTTAGGGGTAGTCCTCAGACTCCACAACACCGCTGGCAACTCTTCTAGCCAACACCCAGGTGTTTTCAGCAATGGCTCAATCAGCCTTGGCTTTATGCCTGCCAGTACCATCCCATTTGCTCTCTCAACTTGCCCATTGGATGCAGGGTGCGCGACTGACGCAACGTCTAGTCGGATATGCTTATCTCTGCAGAATCGCACCATTGCCCCCTCTGCAAAGTTGGTGCCGTTGTCGGTGATGATACTGTGCGGGTAGCCGTATCTCATGATCACATCCTTCACAAACTTCACAGCTGTGACCCCATCGCACTTCCGAATAGGTTTCACCTCGATCCACTTGGTGAACTTGTCCACCATGACCAAGATATGTGTCATATTGCCTTTAGCCGGCTTGAAAGGACCAACCATATCCAAGCACCAAACAGCAAATGGCCATGTGATAGGAATTGTTTTCAACTCGGAAGCAGGCACGTGAATCTTACTTGCGAACATCTGGCAGCCGTTGCACTTCCTCACAATATCTTCAGCTTGTTGCAGTGTAGTGAGCCAGTAGAAGCCATGCCGAAAAGCTTTTTTGACGAATGCCCGAGAAGAGGCGTGGTCCCCGCATTCCCCTTGATGTATCTCCACCAGGATTTCTTCTCCCTCTTCCGGGCTCACACAGCGTTGCAGCACACCAGTGGCACTTCTCTTGTGCAGCACATCTCGGACTATGGTGTAGCCCTTGGACCTTCTCTGAATCTGCCTCGCAGTCACCTCATCTTCAGGTAAAGTACCGTCCCTTAGAAAGGATAAAATAGGCATTGCCCAACTCGGTGTCTCCCGCACGGGAAACACTGGTTCGTCCATTTCCATTGGGGCAGGCTCTTGTGGTTGCACAGGAGGAGTAGGAGCGCTTCTCTGCAGCCCAGACCGATTGGCGAGAACTTCTTCAATGAACGCGACAGCTTCTGGGTTGAGGGCGGCAGTCCCCGAGTACGGAGTGGCAGTCCCCGAGTAAGGAGTGGCAGTCCCCGAGTAAGGAGTGGCAGTCCCCGAGTAGGGAACGGCAGTCCCCGAGTAGGGAATGGCAGTCCCCGAGTAGGGAAGGGCAGTCCCCGAGTAGAGAACGGCAGTCCCCGGGTTCCCTGCAGCACTCTCCCAGTCAATCTCCATTGGGTCAGATTCTTCACTTGGCAGAGAAGGAACAAAGATAGATTCCGAGTTGGGGGAAGGCTTGATGGATGGCTTCCTCAAATGCTCCAAGGCAATCCCTGCCGGGATGGACTGCCGAGAAGATCCCAACTTGGATAGCTCGTCTGCTGCTTTGTTCTCTGCTCGGTGAATGTGCTGGAACTCACAGCCTTCGAAAAACCCAGTCATTGACTGCACCAAGAAACGATACGATGCCATGTTGGCATCCAAAGCATCCCAGGTACCTGAGACTTGCTGCACCACTAGATCTGAATCGCCATAGCATATAATGCGCTGCACACCAACCTCCTTTGCTACTCGCAAACCATGCACCACTGCCTCGTACTCGGCAACATTGTTGGATGCCTTGAAATGAATCTGCAACACATACTTGAGTTGATCCCGCTTGGGTGATGTAAGCACAACGCCAGCACCAAGGCCTTCTTTCACCTTTGAGCCATCAAAGTGCATTTTCCAATAGTTGGAAACTGGAGCAGGAGGTTCATACTGCATCTCGGCCCAGTCCACAAGAAATTCCGCCAGGACCTGAGACTTGATTGCTTCTCTTCTCGCATACGCGGGAGCGTACGCGGCTAGCTCGATTGCCCACTTGGCTACTCTGCCACTCGCCTCCTTGTTACCCATGATATCCGAGATGGGGGCAGAGCTCACGACAGTGATGGGGTGCTCCTGGAAATAATGTTTCAGCTTCCTGGCGCCCAGGTACACACCATATGTCATCTTCTGGTAGTGCGGATAGTTTTGCTTGGAACTGGACAACACTTCACTGAGATAATAGACTGGGCGCTGCACACTCTTGCCTTCTTCTTCTCGCTCCACCACTATCACCACACTGACTACTCGGTTAGCCGCAGCAATGTACAGCAGCATAGGTTCTTTGGGTAGCGGACTAGCCAAGACGGGAGCGCTAGCCAGCATTGCTTTCAGCTCACTGAATGCCACATCCGCTTGCGGAGTCCAGACAAACTTGTCGCTTTTCTTCATCAGCTGGTACAGAGGCAGAGCCTTCTCGCCCATTCGGCCCAAAAAACGGCTCAGAGATGCCAGACAACCCGTGAACTTCTGCACATCCTTCAATGATCTCGGCAAAGACATGCTCTCGATAGCTTTTATCTTAGAAGGATTGGCTTCAATGCCCCGACTAGAAACCAGAAAACCGAGTAGCTTTCCAGCTGGTACACCAAAGGTGCACTTACTCGGATTCAGTTTCATTTTGTGCTTGCGTAGGTTAGCAAAGGTTTCCTCCAGGTCGGCAAGCAGAGTATGTGTTTTATTCGTTTTGATGACAATGTCATCTACGTACACCTGCACATTCTTGCCGAGCTGGTCATGCAAGCATTTCTGCACGCATCTCTGATAGGTTGCACCCGCATTCCTCAAGCCAAAACACATGACACGATAGCAATAAGCCCCGTACGGGGTAATGAAAGCAGTCTTTATTTGATCAGCAGGGTTGAGTGCAATCTGGTGGAAATCAGAGTAGGCATCTATGAAAGATGATGGGGGGATAGTAACCCGGTAGGCCCACTTCAAGATATAATCCGGCCCGAGGTGTGCTGAGTGATATCCGGCTTGGGGTAAAGAGATTATCGGAAGGCCCAAAGGCTTGTGGGATTTGTAACCCGGATTGTGGGCTGCGGTAAGGGAAGCTAGGGTTTGTATGTGGAGTTCGAGTAGGACTCAAGATGTGCCTTGGAGGGCAAGTTAGGGGTGTACGGGTGCTTTATAAACCGGCCCCTAGGTTTAGTTTGCCAGAGATTTAAGTCATAGTTGTAACACCTGTTATCGAGTATCCAGTATAATTCATATTGAGATCCGGCGAGTTATTTTCCGGTTCTTAGATCGCTTTTCGCCATGTCTTCCTTCGAGCTAAACCATCTCCCGAATACCTGTGTCGACTTGCCCCAAGATCAGTTTACCCCCGGTAAACATCTGCCGTGATTATCCCACGACAGTTGGCGCCCACCGTGGGGCCTGCGTCCAAAGGTGTTTACATCACGGGAGAAGCTCGGAAGAACATGAAGAACTTTGTTGTCGGCGAGATCTGCTCTGATGACGAAGGAAAAAGGATAGTGGACAATTCCGGGTGGGAGTTGGAGCCGGAGCACCTCGAATCCGGGTCCGCGGTATCGATTGGCCAAATCAGTATCTTCATCGGTATGGTACGCGCTCAATTTAAAAGGACAATATCATGTGCATGTTACAGGGACTTCCAACAGGGACAAAAAGGCGTTAAAACAGACAGAAATTCAGTTTTCGGCCACTCCGGGGTACTTGAGATGGGCAGAGCAAGAGGTAACATGGAGCAGAAGGGATCATCCGGAAGGAATAGAGCACCCTGGAACCCTGGCGTTAGTAGTCTCGCCACAGGTCAATGGTTATGAATTGAGAAAGGTATTGATGGACGGAGGGAGCAGCATCAACATCCTATATTGGGAAACCTTCTTGCGCATGAACCTCAAAGAATCTCAGCTACAGAAAAGTTCGACGGTTTTTCATGGAATCGTGCCGGGTCATTCGGCGCGCCCCGAAGGAAAAATTACATTGGAAGTAGCCTTCGGAGAGTCGGTAGATAACTATCGGTAGAATGGCTCACGTTTGAGGTGGTCCGGTTGCACAGTCCTTACCACGCATTGTTCGGGAGACCAGCTTATGCTAGATTCATGGCTAGACCGTGCTATGTATATTTGCAGTTAAAGATTCAGGCCCCAAGCAG
The DNA here is from genome assembly GCA_028641055.1 of Alopecurus myosuroides. Classification (NCBI taxonomy): domain Eukaryota; kingdom Viridiplantae; phylum Streptophyta; class Magnoliopsida; order Poales; family Poaceae; genus Alopecurus; species Alopecurus myosuroides. The sequence goes on from JAPCYS010004020.1 coordinate 41,979, forward strand.
ACCATCACTATCCATGGAAACCGGATATAGCGGCAGAGTGTGATGAGGGAGATTCGGTGATGGCCGAGCAAGCCTGCAGAAAGGAAGAGGTTAAATATTACCGGTCTCAGGTGGATCCGAAAGATGGCACGGCATTGAGAAGACCAGATTCTGAAGACGAAAGAGTAAAATTTAAGGCGGCTCAAGACACCAAGAAAGTAGATTTTGTGGAAGGAGACCCCACCAAGCAGTTCACTATAGGGTCCAATTGGAAGACGCGCAAGAAAAGGCCCTAGTGGAGTTTATACGCTCAAATGCGGATGATGCGCCTGGACACCCAGCGACATGCCGGGTATCCCCACCGAGTTGGCAGAGCACAGTTTGCATGTGGATCCCAGGGCCAGGCCTGTGAAGCAAGGTTGAGAAAAATGAACGAGGAAAGGAGAAGAGCTATAGGTGAGGAAATCGCACGACTATTAACCGCAGGCTTTATCATGGAGGTATTTCACCCGGACTGGTTAGCGAAATCCGGTTCTAGTGATGAAAAAGACAAATGAATGGAGGATGTGCATCGATTTCACGAGCCTCAACAAGCATTGCCCAAAGGATCCGTTCGCGCTGCCAAGGATAGACCAAATCATAGACGCGGTAGCCGGAAGCGACTTGCTATGTTTCTTGGACGCATATTCGGGATACCACCAGATTAAACTCAAAAGGGAGGATTGGGAAAAAACGTCATTTATAACCCCTTTTGGGGCCATCTGCTACAAAACCATGACGTTTGGATTGAAAAATGCGGGCGCAACTTACCAGCGGTGTATTCAGAAGTGCTTCGAGGATCAAATTGGGCGTAACGTGCACGCGTATGTGGATGATGTGGTTATTAAGACCCGGAAAGCAGAGACATTTATTGATGATTTAAAAGAAACGTTTAAAAACTTGAGGAGGTATCAGATGAAGCTTAACCCAACGAAGTGTGTATTCGGAGTCCCGGCCGGGAAGTTACTTGGCTTTATAGTCTCCGAGAGAGGAATTGAGGCAAACCCGGATAAAATCAAGGCCATCCATAATTTGAAGAAACCGGAAAATTTGAAGCACGTTCAAAAGCTCACGGGCTGCGTGGCAGCCCTAAGCCGGTTCATATCCAGGCTTGGAGAAAAGGCAATACCCTTGTACCGGCTTTTGCGGAAATCAGATAAGTTCGTATGGGATCAGGAGGCAGATGAGGCGTTTGAAGCACTGAAGAAGCAGTTATCTGAAGCGCCAGTACTAGCGGCGCCGGGTCCTAAAGAGCCTATGTTATTATACGTGGCAGCCGGTCCCCGAGCCGTCAGCGCAGTAGTTGTCGTGGAACGCAAAGAAGATGGGAAAGGTTACCCGGTCCTGAGGCCGGTTTACTATGTCAGTGAGGTGTTATCGGAAGCGAAGCAGCGTTACCCGCATTGGCAAAAATTGGTGTTTGGGGTCTTTATGGCCAGCCGGAAGTTGAAGCCATATTTCCAAGAACATCCCATAACAGTGGTTAGTTCAATACCAATGTCGGATATCATCAGAAACTCGGATGCAACGGGCAGAATAGCCAAATGGGCAATAGAGATGGGAGATTATCATATCAGCTACGAGCCCAGATCGGCAATCAAGTCCCAGGCCTTGGTTGATTTCGTTAACGACTGGACGCACACTGGAATGGTTACCGCAGTTCCAAGTTCCGAGTCATGGACCATGCACTTCGATGGATCAAAGCAGTACGAGGGGTCAGGAGCCGGAGTGGTGCTGACATCGCCAAAGGGGGATAAACTAAGTTACGTGCTGCAGATTCACTTTGATTGCTCAAACAACGTGGCCGAGTATGAGGCTCTGTTGCATGGCTTGAAGGTAGCCAAGGAGATGAACATTAGAAGGATACGATGCTTTGGAGATTCGGATCTCGTGGTGCAGCAGGTATCAGGAACCTGGGACAGGAAGGACGCCACTATGGCAGCGTACCGCAGGGAGGTTGATAGGGTTGCCGGGTGTTTTTCCGGGTATGAAGTGGAGCACATAGACAGAAGAAAGAACGAGGCGGCGGACGCACTCGCCAGACTCGGCTCGCGCAGGGAGCCGGTTCCACCTAATGTTTTCGTGGACGAGCTATGGCGACCGTCAGTTAAATCCGAGTCTGAAGAAGAATTAGCAAATCGAGACCCGGACGTGGAGCTCGTGGCTACAATACGCGACGTCCCCGAGTGGACGGAGCCATATCTGGCATACTTATCACGGGGCGAACTACCAGAACAGGAGGTACTAGCAAGACAAATCGTGAGGCGGGCAAAAGGATACGCTATTATCAATGGAGAGTTGTACAAGAGAAGTGCGGCAGGAGTCTTTTTGCGCTG
>JAPCYS010000541.1:0-95571 GCA_028641055.1 Alopecurus myosuroides
GTGGCCCCCCACTTGATCCCCGGGGGACTTACTCACCTGCAGTATGCCGACGACACTATTATCTTGATCCAAAATAAAGACCTCGACATCGCCAACCTGAAATTTCTGCTCCTCTGCTTTGAGGAAATGTCGGGCCTACGGATCAACTTCCACAAATCCGAAGTCTTCGTTCTGGGAGAGAACCAGGAGGACCAGATCCGCATAGCCAACATGCTCAACTGTAAACTCGGCTCCTTCCCTTTCTTGTATCTCGGACTCCCTATCTCCGACAGAAAAATTACTATCGAACAATGGAGCTACCTGGTCAATAAGCTAAGCGCTAGGATCGACGGTTGGATGGGCAGATTACTTTCCTCGGGAGGAAGGTGGATCTTGTCCAACGCCTGTCTTGAGGCGCTACCGACTTACGCCATGGGTCTTTTCTTGCTGCAAGACGGGGTGCACGAGAAATTTGATTCCCTTCGCGCTAGATTTTTCTGGGAGGGCGCAGGCACCAAGAGAAAATGCCATATGATTAACTGGCCTGCGGTGTGCCGGCCCAAAAACTGCGGGGGTTTAGGGCTGACCAACACTAAACTGATGAACAAGGCATTGCTTCTAAAGTGGGTTTGGAAGCTTTTCCAGGAGGACACCTCGCTTTGGCGGGGCATTGTCCTCGCAAAGTATCCAGAAGCGTCTAACATATTCGCGGCGGAACCACGGGGGGCTCCCAATTTTGGAACAGCTTACACAAGGTTAAACACCTCTTTAAGCTAGGGGCTAAATTTGGTGTTCGAGATGGCAGGAGGACGCTATTCTGGACCGATTGGTGGACGGGGGTTAGCCCTCTCAGGGATAGGTATCCCTTACTTTTCGAGATCTGCGACCTTCCCTCCATCTCGGTTGCGGCGGCTTTTGCTCCCGAGGGACTACGCTTCCGCCGCAATCTCTCCCCACTTGGCTCCGCTCAATGGAGGGAATTAAACGATGAGCTGGCCGAGGTGGGTCTGATTACAGGAACGGACTCCGTGTCGTGGGCTCTCGAGCCCTCGGGCCACTTCTCGGTGTCCTCGATGTACCAAAAACTGGCGCAAGGGGCCTCTATCGTCCTGTGCCAGGAGCTGTGGTCTGCACATCTCCCCCTCAAAGTTAAGATCTTCTCCTGGCAGCTCGCCCTAGACAGACTCCCGACTCGACTCAGAATCTTTGGGCACTCCGACCCGGCGCGACGGCTTTGCGCCCTCTGTGGGGAAGCAGAGGATTCAGCACACATCTTTTTCCAGTGCTCTTTGGCCAAATTGGGTTGGAGCGTGATCCGGCAGCTACTCGGGAGTAGTTGGAGCCCGGCCACTTTCCCCCAGTTCTTCGCCATTCAACAATCGCTTCTAGGTTCTCAATGCCGCACCAGCTGGTGCTGTTTGCGGCGCTTAGTTGGGCACTCTGGCTCACGCGTAATAAACTTGCCATCGAAGCCATCGCCCCGAAACGCCCGGCTGACGTCATTTTCAAAATGTCATTGTTTGTGCAGGTCTGGGCAAATCTCGCAAAGGAGCCTGACAAGACGGCGCTCCTCCAGTTCGCTACTACGCTCAAGGGCATCTTCCGCGGCTTGCTTCCACCACCACCATCACCATCGCTCTTAGTGCTCTAGTAGTTTCTGTCTCCGGTCTGTCCGGGGGAGGCCGGCCCCTTCTTTCGCTGCATTTCGTTTGGGTCAAGTTGTATGCTCCCAGCATGTGTTATTTCCGTCGTTGTAAAACCAGACTACTTTGCTTTATTAATTTAAAGTAGGGCATATGCTGCCTTTTATCTAAAAAAAGATTCTTCTTAGGAAGGTGACTCCTGTTTAAAACAACCCCCTTCTCTATTTTATCTTAGTATGTGTAGTTTATGAACTTAGATTTAGGACTGTAAAAATTCATTAATTAAATCAATTGAATAGAACATGTTATACTGCATTGGCTATTTGTTATATTGGCAATATATTTATTTCAAGCCGATGCTCAGTTCACAATGGATACTTGTATATTCGTTGTTTCCTTTCCACAACTTTTATACCATGATGAATATAGTTAGCATACTTATTTGAAAATATTATCGCGTTTAAGATTTGATATATGGTGCTTACCAGGGACTGCAAAATTCATTTTGTGTATTCTTTTGTGGAGCTGTGCACACTTGCTAGATGAGTCTTATAGTTACTGACATTATGTTCATAATTTGTGATGGTGCAGTTACATATTTTCCGGTACCATCTGGCCCGCACCCAACCCTAGACCCTCCCGCGCCGCCACCCCAGGGCGCCGCCGGGGGGAACCAACCCCACCGCCGTCTAGCCCCTCCCTCAACCGGTCAAGACTGCCGCCGTTGCCGCCGGCCAGGGCCGCGGTGGCGGCGGCACCCGGCACCATGCATGCTTAGGGCAGGAGGATGTGGTGGCGGCCCCCGGACGCGGCTGGGGCGCCTCGGGCAGGGCGCTGCGCACGGCGGCCAGGGCGGTTTCCTGGCTGTGGGACGGCAGGCGGCGGCACCTTGATGACCGGCGGCGCTCAGCCCGAGATCTTTTGGCGGACGAGCGTGTGGAGACATGGTGGTGGCAGTCGGGGCTTCCATCTGGTCCTATTGGACTCAGATCTGGACTGACCCAACCGGGCTGCTATCTCCTCCGATGCCATCCCGCCGGAGGAAAGCCGGGGCGGCGAGTTGGAGGTGGAAGGGAGGCTGTCTCACGGAGTGGCTTCTTCGACCGTCTCCATTGCTGCTCCGACCGGCGGCGTGGGGGCCTCCCGGTATGCTCAATAATGGTGGCGGTCCTAGGGTTCCAACTCGCGCGAGGACGATGATCTGCCTATTGTATGTCCTCTTTGATCAAGGGGTGTCGACCGAAAGGCTCCGCCGGCGACTCCCATAGGCAACGCCTAGAGATTGCTGGATCGGTGGAATTTGGTCGCAATGCTCAGTCATCGAAGGTGAGATTGGATGACTAGCAACGGTGTTCGGAGTCTTTGCATCGAGGGGGAACTGGCTTGGAGTTACAAGATTCGTGGCATCTGTATGTCAGGGGAGACAATATGCGTGGAGTCCAAAGTCCTACCTTTCAGGGTGAAAACCCAAGGTCTGGCCTTAATTGGTTGTGCCTGGCACTGATCTTCTTGGAGCCGTTGTTTTGAGAGCGAGGATTATCTTCAGGGTGAAAACCAAGGTCTGGCCTTAATTGGTTGTGCCTGGCCGTTCTTGTTGGAGACGTTGTTTTCGAAGAGTTGGACGTCACCTGTTGTTTAGGTGGTGGTTGTGCGGATACCGCGAGGACCGTAACTCTGTAGCGGGACTTTTCTTCTTTTTTTTCTCTTATTTTTATTGTCTTTCTGCTGTGTGCATCCATTGCGTTGTTGCAGAGGCCGGGTGTAATTTGTATTTTTGCGATATTAATATACTTCCCTTTATCCAATTTTTTTTTTTACATATTTTCCCTGATTCTTGCAGGATACCAGATTCACAGTCAATTGAAGAATTATTTGGAGAACCCAGAGGAAGAGGTGTATAAGCCAAGCAATCATAGCCCCTCAACTATGAAAATTCAATCTTAATTAAAAATAGCGCATCCAATACAGAGTACTAAGCCCGGCGCTGGTTTTCATCTTATTTTCATGGCATATATCTTCTTACTTAGTTATGACTTGCCACTTAACCTTCTAAAGGATTGAAATGTCTATGGATTTAAGAAGCTTCTTGTTGTATGGGGTTCTATCGATAAATATATAGAATATTTTCCCCGCTAATTAACAATCATGGAAAAAGTATATATTTTCTTAATTGCTGAATCTTCGTGCCAAGAATCCCTATCATCTGATCACGACAGAGATTAAATACTGAAATTTCTTATCAACATTGTAGTATGGGCTTGGGCATATATATTAGTGTCGATGGTTTTATAATCCAAGGCCCTTGCTAGAGTTCTACATGATTTTTTATCCAATATGCAAAATAAAACAAATTCAGAAATTTGTAAAACTTTGTTCGAAATGTTAGAAATTATTATTTGTACTCGTGTGAATTTCATAGGAAGTTTTTGTTTGGGTAACATGGTTCATGAAATACTTTGGTTGCAGAACGAACATTATACTATTGACCGAGGCAGGTAGCAGTTGCTGCTAAACTCCAGTAGTTTCATGGACAGACATTAGTATTGGTACGGGTAAAGTTTCACTATGATATCCTCTTGCTCTAACTACCAACATCATTAAAAAAAGAATGGCATTTACAAGAACGTATGTTGTGTTATATTTTGGAGACGTGTGTTGCACGTTATATTTTGGAGACGTGTGTTGCACGTGCAAAGCAACTAGTATGTGTAAATTGGCTAGTGATTTACTTGTGGGTAAGGGCATCTCAGGCCGCCCCCTAGGAGGCCTTTTTTTGCACCGACGCAAGTTTTTTCTCCAAGTCGCGCCCCACAAGTACAAATAGCGCCATTTTGGACCGAATTATAGCCGAGTGAACCCACACCGAACCCAGCGTGGGGGGCAACCAGGGCGTCGACGGAAGGGAAAAGGCGCGAAAACAATCCCCCGCCATTTCTCCCGCCCGCGGTCCCGCCCTGTCAGTGAGAGAAAGCCATGTCGTCCTCATCGCCTCGGCTCCCACGCGCATTGAAGTCTCCGGTCAGTCCAGACGGCACGCGGCGCGGCAGAGCAGTCCAATCAGCCCATGCGGCGAAGTTATGGCGTTGCCGCCGTCACTTCGGCTATCCCGCTCGCTCGCCGGTACATAATGCTATCAACCTGGCCCCGGAGACACACTTCTCGCCATTGTCCTCGCCCCATTCTTTGCTTCTCTCGCGCGCAGCTTTGCCATGGTTCACGGCTACCCTCTCGGGGGCGCGGGCTGCTAATGGATTCGGCCGCTGCACCATGCACCTCTGGGAAGCTGGGTTGCTGCACGAGGCGAACTTCCACGCGCCGCCTAGCATGAGCGCACCGAGAACTTGACGGCTCAGCGCGGATGCCGTCCCTGTGCCTCCGCCGCCCACCGGCCCCGAGCGCGCCGCCGAAAACGAGGACATCCAGGAGCGCTTGCCAGAGGAGGAGCGGCATAGGCCGCAGTGGCATCCAGCCAACCACGCCTCCTGGACGGGCGGAGTTGGCCGAGGTCCCCGCCAGCGGCGTGGTTTTGGGGCGCAACAACGCTCAGGGCCGCCGGATCCTGTGGAGCAATCCCGGAGGCACCCTCTCCCGGGTCCTCGCCCACATCGAGCGGCGAATGAGCAGGGGAGCAAGTGCCGGTCGCCGGCGGCTGCTCCCGTTTCTCTTGCCGTCGTCATGGCCAAGTCAGAGCAAGCACCGCCGCGTTGCCGGACTCAGAGCCATAGTATCGTCATCAACGAACGACGCGCTTCTCAGGCCGGCGATGTCGTCGTCCTCTCCGACAGCGACGACGACGCCTACCCTTCCCTGTCGCTGCACGTCGGCGACCCAGGGCAGAGCACCAACAACGCCCCGAAGGCCGAGCTACCGAGCGACTCTGATGACGACGACGGCGGCGACTACATCAAGATGTATAAGGCCTTCGGCATGAATTAGCCAACTTTTTGTTTAAATCGTAGCTACTATGTAAAAGTCGCTAATATTTGGCCACTTGTAATCAAATCGTCTAAAATTTCGTCAAAAGTTCGCCGTTTTCGTACTTTTTGCAAATTCTCGTATTCTTTCGGCTTGTTCGGCTGGGTTCCCGGCTGGGAACTGTCCCCCCCCCCCCCCCCCCCCCCCCCCCACACACACACACACGAAAAATAGCGTCGGACGCCCCCAAGAGGCGCTATTTTGCACCGAAAAACGACCTTAGGGGCGACAGCGGCGGGAGATGCTCTAACTCTATATACACATTTTAAATAGCTTGTAATTTGCATGTAGGTAACGTGTCCAAAATCAGCTACTACCTGGGATGCGTAGAAAATACACCGTGCCAGTACAAAATGTCACGACACATATTCTGGATCGGAGTGAGTAACAATTTACGTGTATATTATATAGGTGTAATATATAGTTATTACATAACTGTTGTGGAGAACGTAACGGACGAAAAAGAAAACAGTGGAAAGATAAATAGCAGAACTGAAGAGAAATGGGTATCGTCGGATGATGGCATACGAGCTGGGCACACGACCGGGCGAACTAAACAAATCGAACTACGATCCAAAGAGGATCCCTATAACTTCAAATTTTAAAAAAGGGAAAGATAACAACATGAGCTAATTTTTCTTGAGGCGCTTGCAATCCTCAGAATCTCCAGCACCCTCACGGCCTCTCTTTACGTCCCTGAACATATTGCAAACGCCCGGTCGACGAGGGTAACACGCCGCATGGAACTGGATGCACGCCTCCACGAGCCTGTCGCAGTGGTGCCGCCTGGCGAATTGCATGGTGGCCTTGAGCGTCCCCTTGCTGAGCTTCCGGTACAGGAGGCTCTCGCACAGCCGCTTCAGCCTCTCGATGCCGCACCCTTCCGCCGCGACGAACAGGCGCCGCACAAACTCCGCCGCCTTGTCTTCCCCGTCATCTTGGCCCTCGGCGTCGGTAGGTAGCTCGTCGGTGTACATGAAGTGGAGCATGGCCTTGAACACAGCGGGTTCCATGTCATCGTCCATGGTTATTACAATGGACGACGGCTTGGTCTCGTCCACGGCGTCGAGGAGCTTCTTCCTGAGCACCGGGGACCGCGCCGCGAGCACCGCCCAGTGCGCGGGGAAGGCCTCTCCTCCGACGCGCACCGTGACGTTCTTCCCGACCTTCTCCTCCAGGAGCCTGCTGAAATCCTTGGACAGGCCCGGCGGCGGCGCTTCGATCCGCGTCAGCTGCTTGGTCTCCGACACGCGAGGGGGCTTTATCACGACCATGTCGCACATGATGGTGAAGCTGCCGTCCTGGATGTAGGCGGGCATCTCGACTAGGTTGTTTGCTTTCCACGACGGCACGCCCCAGCACCGCGGCGGATGGTGGCGGTGCAGCGGCTGCTTGGTCGGCAAAGTACTGAACAGGACGTTTCGCCTGGGGCGGACGTCGACGCCGTCGTCGAAGAAAGAGTGCCACCGTCCGGTGGACTGGTCCTTCAGACCCAGATCGAAAAACGCCAGGACCTCCACATTGGGCGTCATGAGCTGCAGGTAGACGGAGACGTGCTGCTCGTTGTCGGAGGCAGCCTCGGACCCGGCAGGGTAGAAGAGAAGCACCCAGCTGTGACCGCCCACTTGGAAGGTGCGGGACGCCACGAACTTCCCGACGCCGAGAACTTTTTTGAGCAACGGGTAGTCTTGGACGTCGAAGACGTGCACGCCCTCGTCCCTCTCCAGCGTGCACGACGACATCGTCAGTGTCGGCAGAACCGCCGCGGTGGAAGACGGGATCCGTGGGGACACCGGCGCAGCACTGGCCGAGGCCGGAGCCTTCAGCGCCAGGACCGGCCCTGCCGCCGCCGTGGAAGACGAAGCCGAAGCGGCCGTCGCCAGTGTCAATCTCGGATGCGGTGCCGCCATTGTCGACCTGCTCGTAGATCGATTTCGAGTTAAGCGTGAGGTGCGGCGACACGGACGTACGTCAGCTGCGATGTGGTACCGTAGCTGCGCGAGGGGGCGTCGGCTATATACACGGAGAGTCTCGAGTTTTCACTGACGCAACTTGCAAAAGCTCATTACCTAGTACTATAAGGATAAAGCAGTGAGCTCTTGCCAAGTGTTTCATGTTTTCTTTGCTGGATTCTGGATGAAACTCGATGTGAATTTAAAACTGGAAACCGAATTGAACACAGAAAACAATCATTTTTTTACCATATACAGTTCGTGGGATGATTTGAAAACGGACAAGGTTCTTTTTTTATCCAAGTTTGTATGAACTTTCATGCACGTCACGGACTCACGATCAGTCTCCGCCTCTCCTTCAATCGATGGATACATAGCTTCTGAGATGAACTCGAGAGCCCACACCAATTAAGAAGGGCGTGTTTGCCTGTTTGGTTGCCAACACCCAATTTGGCCTATTTGTATCCGTGGTCCTGTCGGGCCTGTCTCTGCAAAAACGAGGTCTAAACCACATTGTGCAGCCTGTTTGGTTGCCTGTTTTCGATTTTTCCTTTTTGCCTTTTTATTTCGCATTTTTGTATTAGGTTTCCTAGAAAATTTGTTTTCGTGCGATTAGTTGCAGCACACATGTGTTTTGGCTGTGTGCTGATTTTGTGTTGTGGCCACCACATTTGAGAGTGATGATGATATCACCACCAGCATAACATAAAATCAAAGTAAAGGGAACACACAACAATTTGCTCTAACCATATACACTAGCATAATATGTCATTACGCCCTACTTATAACTACATAATGTCAGGGGAAGCACACCCTGAACAAAAGCATATACAATGCACTAGCTGCATACTTAAGTAACAAGTGCAATTAGTAAGTCTCAGGCATCCATAAGCCCAAGTAACAAGTTAACAGGGGCATCACATGTCCCTAATCAAAACGGTGGTGCTCGAACAAACTATCAAACCTGACCATGGTGGTGTTAGCTGTGGACAGGACAGGGTACGTCGTCGCAACGGAGGTGCTGGCCTTGAAGATCGCGAGCTTGAATCTAGCCGCTCCAAGCTTGAATACAATGGCGTCGTCCTCCTCCCGGTTGAACTTGTCGATGACCTCTGGCCATTTGAGCCCCAGCACCACCTCCTCGCCGAATGTCCTCACCCGCACCAAGTTGTCAAAGAACTAGCACACACTCAGCGACATGCAAAGGGGGAGGAGGATCTTCCGCCAGTACTTCCGGGCTTGGTGGAACTACCTAGGGACGACGAGCATGCCACTAGTAGGAAACTGCCTATAGCCACCACTTTACTGCTGGCGAACAGAAATCCTGGTTCACCAGCGCTATTACCGCTGGGCAACACATTTCTGTGTTCGCCAGCGCTACGCCCCTTACCGCTGGCGAACAGTCCAGTTCGTTCGCCAACGGTAAGTGTGAGCCAGCCTGCGCGCGCAGCTGCCACTATTGCTGGCGGACATAATCCGATGTTCGCCATTGCTACGGATACTACCTCTGGCGAACAACTTGGCTGGTTCGCCAGCGCTAACCTGTGGGCGTGGGCCCCAGCCCACAGGTTAGCGCTAGCGAACCAGCCAAGTTGTTCGCTAGCGGTAACCTGGCAGGTGCTGCCATAAGTGATGCACCCACCCACTTTCTCCTTCTCCACTCTCTTCTCAACCTTGTCCCCTTCTCTCTCTAGCTCAAAATCATGCCAATTTCCCCACCCTCCTCCTCTCTTTTCAACCAACGAAAATTATTTTAGTTGGTATATCTAGGTTTATCTCCCTCCCAACACCCTTTCTATCCAATGAGATCCGTCTTGCTCAATGAGAGTTGTCCCTCTCCGCCGGCGAACAATATTTCCCAATGAGAGTCGTCTTGCTCTGTACGGTTCACGACCTACTCGGCTACGGATATGTGGCGGGCCAGGTGTACCACGGATATAACGGTTGGGTGAGGTGCATGGATGACCCCATGTTTATGCAACTTCCGAAAGATCCTGGGTCTTCGAAAACAGTCTTCGTTGGCCATCGAAGGTGGCTACCCAACAAAGACCCGTGGAGAAGGCGAGGAGACATTTTTAACGGTGAAGATGAGCTCCAGGGACCTCCACGTAAGAGGTGCGGCGAAGAAATTTACAAGTTGCTGAATGATTGGAAAGAATGCCCAGAGCCGGGAAAGAAGCAAAAAAGCGCCAAAACCGCTTCTGGATGTATGGAAGACGAGGTCGGTGTTTTGGGACTTGCCATACTGGCCCATTCTCGATACGCCTCACTGCCTTGATCTGATGCATATCACGAATAATGTGTTTGAAAGTTTGTTTGACACGCTGCTCAACATGTCGGAGAGGACCAAAGACGGGGTGAAAGCAAGAAACGACCTGAAATATTTTGGTATTAGGGAAGATCTTCAGGGGGCGCCCGGATGACGACGACGACGACCAATCGTGTGATGAGGAGACGGAGGGTCGCAAGGCCAAAAGGGTTAAGAGGAATTACTATTACTGCCCCCTCCTGCTTCACTCTTAGTCCGGCCGAGATCACAAAATTGATGATGTGCCTTCTCGGAGTCAAAGTCCCTAGCGGTTACTCAGGGCTAATAAGCAGATTCCTAGACGCGCAGAAACAAAAGTTCAGTGGGATGAAGTCTCGTGACTGTTACGTGATGATGACGCAGATACTTCCGGTTGTGATCCGCGGGATAATGGACTAGCACGTCCGGGAAACCCTGTTTGGCCTGTGTAACTTCTTCGACGTGATATCTCAAAAGTCGATCACAGGAAGCAGATCTCAAGGTTGCAGGAAGAGATTGTCGTGATACTATGCGAGCTTGAGATGTACTTTCCACCATCATTCTTTGACATATGTGTTCATCTGTTGGTCCATATCGTGGACGATATCATCCATCTTGGGTCGTTGTTCCTGCACAACATGATGTCGTTTGAAAGGATGAATGGGGCCATCAAAAGATTTGTTTGCAACAGGGCCCGTCCGGATGGAAGCATCGTTCAGGGCTTTCTCACCGAAGTGTGCAGCTCTTTCTGCACGAATCATATTGACATGGAGGACCATGTTGGTCTTCCTAAAAACATGCACATTGGCAAGCTCGATGCAACAGGTCACAAAAATGGACGTAGAGAAGTCCATGTGGATCGGGCTTGTCGACGCATCGACTTTAACAGGGCAAACTTAGTAGCTCTCCAACACATTGACATGGTCGATACTTGGGTGGCAAAACACAAGAGATCGATTAAGAAAAAGTACACTGAACAAGGCAAGTGGAGGACCGAAGGAGAATTAATCAGAGAGCATAACTCCACTTTCTTGTGTTGGTTTAAAGATGAGATTGTCGCTAACCCACCGCCAAGGGATTGTGCGAAAAATAAACTCTTGTATGCCTTGGCACATGTCCCCGCTCCCAACCTAGCAATGTTTCAAGCATATGATATCAACGGGTTCACTTTCTACACGAAGGAGAAAGACAAAACTTCTGATCATCAAAACTCAGGGGTAACGATGGAATCCTACACCGGTGACAAAAAGTTAAGATACTACAGAAGGATCGAGGAGATATGAGAGCTTAACTACTCTGGTGAGAAGGTGCCTATGTTCCGCGTCAGATGGGCTAGGATGTCGACCGTCAGAAAAAAAGACCAATACTTTACAACCATGGTTATTCCCGAAGCCGGAACTTCATCAAGCATGAACGTCACAGCGCAAATTGAGCCATGGGTATTGGCTAAGCATGTGTCCCAATGCTTCCTCATAACAGACCCCTCAAGGCATAGCTGTGTTGTCGTGAGGAGAGGGAAAAGAAATATCATCGGAATGGATGGAGTCGTTGACGAGGAAGAGTTTGACACGTTCAGCGACCCAAATATTGACGATGATCAAGAAGATCATGATGATAGTCATGCAACAGACACCCCAAAAAGAAGCAGAACTACTCTACCTAGGCATGGTCTTCCATTCAAAAGAAGAAGTCATGATGTGGGGCTAAATTATGCAACTGCGACCAAAAAAGGAAAAAAAAGATCAAACGATGAGAAACTATGTATATATATGTCTGCCTTGTACGCGACGAAACTATGTATATGCATGGATCAACTGGTCTCATGTGCACTTATTATTAATGTAATGTACCTTGTTCTTTATTTGAAATGTGTGGAGTTATTATTTGAAACATAAAGGATATAATGGAAAACAAAATAAAACAATAGAAAACATAAAGGAAACAATAGAAAACAAAAAGGAAATAATGGAAAACAAAATAAAACAGTAGAAAACATAAAGGAAATAATGGAAAATAAAATAAAACAACAGAAAACATAAAGGAAACAATAGAAAACATAAAGGAAATACTGGAAAACAAAATAAAACAATAGAAAACATGAAGTAAATAATGGAAAACAAAATAAAACAATAGAAAACATGAAGTAAACAAGAGAAAACAAAAAGGAAATAATGGGAAACAAAATTAAACAATAGAAAACATGAAGGAAACAAGAGAAAACAAAAAGGAAATAATGGGAAACAAAATAAAACAATAGAAAACATGAAGGAAAACAATAGAAAACATAAAGAAAACAAGATAAAACAAAAAGGAAATAATGGAAAACAAAATAAAACAAAAAGGAAATAATAGAAAACAAAATAAAACAATAGAAAACATGAAGGAAACAAGAGAACACAAAATAAAACAATAGAATTTGTAATGTGTTTTAAAAATTATTATTTGAAATTTGTATTATTTGAAATTAATTTGTAATGTGTTTGAATTATAATATATGAAATGTGTTTGAATAATTCAAACAAATAAAGAAAAGAAAAAAATAGAAAACAATACCGCTGGCGAACAACCACCCTGGTTCGCCAGCGCTAAGTTACCGCTGGGCAATAGGGCATGTTCGCGAGCGGTAAGTTAGCGCTCGCGAACCGGGGACGCTGTTCGCCAGCGTTAAGTGGGCGCTGTGCCACTTACACGCGGCCCCGTTCCCTCTCCCCTACGAGCAGTTGTGTCTAGGACTTAGTCGTTGGCGAAGAAGGCCTTGTTCGCCAGCGCTAAGCCCTGCTACCGCTGGCGAAGCGCTGTTCGCCAGCGATAACCCGCTACCACTGGCGAGTTAGCGCTGGCGCATAGCGCTTCGCGAGCAATAGCCCAGTTTTGTTCGTCACTGATAGGCTTTCTCCTACTAGTGTGCGCATGCAGGTCATCATGGTCGAGCTACACGTAGAAGCGGTGGGGTAGGAGTGTGTCCTTGTGGCTGACATAGGGCTTTTTTTCCCGCGCACGCTTCGCCTCCTTGGTTGCCTCCTCCCTCCTTCCGGGTAGAACAGGCTTCAGCACAAAAGGTTGGTCGGAATTGACCCCTGTAACCCTGGAGGTGGGTTGGGGACATCCATGTCGGCCTTCAGGACTTTGTCAGCAGGATGACAGTAATTAGCAGTAATGGAAAATAAGAATGTCATATGGAATGCACATTGGGATGCAAGCTAGCTGAGCGGCAATCTAAGCTAGACAAGCACACCGACAAACAAATTGGACAAGCACAATGCCAAGCAGAGTAAAAAACCTAAAATTGGAATCCTACTAATTGCATGAAGAAATCTACAATCACAATGCCAAGCAGCACTGTGAACCAATGGACAAGCAATGCACAAATGCCAACAATGAAGTGAAAAAACGCCTAAAATTGAGATCAGACTAATTTCGTGGCACATGACGTTAAAACCCATTAAATCAATCACCACCTACAGATCTAGCAAGTACAAAATCATGCATCGCCTACAGATCTAGCAGATGCCCTGGTATACTTCTACAATACTGTAGTGAGCAACTGCTGATCAAGATTATAACCGGCGGCAACCGCCGCACGAGATTCAGAGCAAACCCTAGGGTAATCTATAATCTAGCAATATAACATCTACAAGGTTAAATGATGCGATAGAAATGCGTAATGGGGATGGTGTAGGATGTACGGATGACGCAGAGTCGAGGAAGATGGCGCCAGTGTCGAGGGGGACGAACCAGGGATGCAAATCCCCGCCAGTGGCGGCGCGCGCAGAGGCTCCATGAGTTCAATCGGACAATTTGCTGCCATCTCACGAGACGCCTAGCGGCCCATGATGGACCGACCATGGATGCGGTCGCCGATCGCGCCGCAGTTTCTCGGTGGCGGTTGCAGATGGGGACAGGAGAACGAAACATGCGTTGGAGCTCCTCGGTGGAGATGTCGTGCCCAACGATGTCATCCGCCCATCGGCAGCACGCGGGGTTACCGGTGACGGAAAAGCGGGTCGGGTGGTGCAGAGGTGGATGAGCTCCGACCATTGGTCTCGGAGTAGACGACGCAGAGCGGTGAGGCGAGTGGAGTGGGCGTTGGGGGATGAGGGGTGGGGAGTTAACCCGAAATGGCATGTCTCCCACGCTTCCCAATGCGTGTGAGTCAGAGGCACGAGGGGCTCTCCTCACCCTGGCTGTCAAAAACGACCGATTTGGCTGTTCCAATCGGGCCACTTTTTTGCTTTGAGGTTCGTGCAGTGTAGAAACGCGGGCCGGCCTAACGCAACAAATTTGCACCCAGAGGGCCTGTTTCGGGCCTCCGTGGGCAACCCGACGCGCCAGAAGGGATTTCACAGAAAAGTTTTGAGCAACAATGTTTTTCTAGAATAATTCTTACGGTTTTTCAATTTGGATAAATGGAAGTAAAATATTGTATTTAAGACCGAGTGAGTACCACCGGTAGAAAAAAGGCCTACAGTCCCGGTTCGCCAGGCCCATTAATCCCGTCCAGGCAACCGGGACTAGCTACGCGCGACTAAAGGCCCCCCCCTATAGTCCCGCTACTTACGGACCGGAACTAAAGGCCCGTCCACGTGGGCGGGTGGCGGAGCCTGGGGTCGGAGGACATTTAGTCCCGGTTGGCCACATGAACCGGGACTAGATTTATTTCGTAATTTTTTTAATTCATTTGGTTTCTAATTATTTTTCTCACCTTTTTTCACTCCCTTTTTTTTCACTCCCTCTCCCTTTTTTTTCACTCCCTTCTTTTTTTCACAATTTGTATTATTTGCTTTGCTTAGTGTCTAACTAAGATTATCCCTAGTCAAATTACTTACTCATGGTCATACTTCCCGCTCGGTCACCCATCCTCCCACTACTCTAGCACTAGCACGCTTAACTTCCGAGTTCCATCCCGTCCCGAATCCAAGTGTTTCTCACGCATGTATGTGATAGTAGTATCATATCAATCTTATTAACATGTTAGTCGAAGCCACATTTCTTAATTGTTTGAATTGCAAATAAATCTTTTAATAAACAAAAGTAATGATGTAATTAATAATTTTGAATAAATAAATAAACATTAACTTTTAATTTGTATTATTTCTAAAAATACAAATAATATATCCAAAAATTGAGAAAAATAGAACTAATTCATTTTAAAATCTTAAAATTACAAATAATATATCAAAAATGAAGAACAATAATACTAATTAATTTTAAAATCTTAAAATACAAATAGTATATCAAAAATTAAGAACAATAATACAAATTCATTTTAAAATCTTAAAAATACAAATAATATATCAAAAAATGAAGAAAAATAATACTAATTCATTTTAAATCTTAAAATGAAAAAATATATAAAAAATAAAGAACAATAATACAAACAATATTAATTACATGCATAGAGTCGATCACACATAACACAAACATAGAGTCGATCACATTTCATAATTAACATATATATATAGAGTCGATCACAAAAGTTATCCATTACATATATATATACTACTAATTATAGATAACCATTACATGCGCAATATCGAACGCATACATCATCTATGGCCCCGCCGAGTAGATGCGGAACAACTCGTACGCAACATATGCATCTACGGCCGCATACTTGAGGTTCGTCATGCGCAATGGGGTCTCCTCCCAATAGTTGTGATTCTGCCGGGGGAAATCAGTCTTCATCCGGTGATAGCAGGGGTCGATTAAGTAGCTTGCCATGACAGCCATCCCGGTCTTTGGCCCGGTGAACTGGATAAGATTCTGAAGATCAATATAGTGATCTTCAGGTATCACAACACCGATGCGCGCCAACTTCACGCGGTCTTGCGTGATGTCAACGCTGCAAAAGTCGAACCCATTGTAGACAAGAAAATCAACAAGGTCCGGGCAATGCCTTGCTACTGTAACAACAAAAATAGGCTATGTGTTAGATTAGTTGCAGCACATATGATCTTCACATGCAACCAAAAAACCCGAAATGCATGCATGCAAGATTTGTACGTGGACGTGTGCTAGCGCTTCTACGTACCTTGACCATTGGAAGACCAACACCGTCTCCTTGAACGAAATCTGGATGACGGCAACATCCTGCTGATTCGCCGTGTACTCCAGATCGAGCCCAAGAACCGGTGTTCTTCGGGAGCTGCCCAATACAGATCGGCCAAACGACCTAGAGCTTCAGGCAGCCGCGCGCAACTGTTGCTGAAGAGCACGTCCAAATCCTTGCCGCATGGTGTCTTCCCATCGTATTCCGTCCATTCAGCCATTTTGCGTGCGTGTGCTTGAAATGGCGAGAGAGGAAGAACAGAGGAAGAACGAGGAAGAACAGAGGAAGAAGAGAGCGAGCAGTGGAATGGCGCCTCTGCCTCTTCGCGAAATAAAAAAACCGCCGCGGGAAGGCGAGAAGCCGATGTTTAGTCCCGGTTGGCCACGGGCACGGGGAATAAAGAGCCAATGGTCCCGGTTGGCCACGGGAACGGGGAATAAAGGACCAATAGTCCCGGGCGGCGAGGTCAACCGGAATTAATTCCCTCCACGCGCGGCAACGCGTTTCCCAAACCGCGACGTCTGATTGGTCTGTCGCGGGTCTCCTGGCGACCCGGGAATAAAGACTCATTAGTCACGGGGCGCGACGCTTGGGGACTGATGCTGGCATACCGAAGGCCATTTTTCTACCAGTGTACTAGTCTATGTTACCAACTCATGTAATGGGTAGTAACATCTATGTGGTATCATATAATATTGTATTTATTATGTTGTAGATTTATCTTGTATTGGACTTTGTTATGTTATTGTATCTATGATCTAACTATGATACCCCTTCTCGTTACTAATTGCACTCTCACATCAGCAATTCGCGCACTGTCACCTTAGTTTTTGGCAAATTGGTATGCATGATACCAACTATAATACCAGTAGCTAGTATAATGACAGAAATTGCTTAACATATTCCGGCGCATGTATCGGCTGGTTTATCACCCGTGGGCAGCCACACTTTCCTTGTTCCTCTCGCGCACCGCCCTGCGCCTCTCAACATGACGTCTGCAGTTCAAGCGCAAACTAGCTAAGTGTCGTTGTAGTGCTTCCCAAGGCTGATTTACTTTTCGCCGAATTAGAACACAAAATAATATGTAAACATGAACTAGCTTCCAACAATTTCAGACTAGTATACATAACTTTGAGAAAAAATATATGTGCTAACATAAACTATATTATAACAATTTGAGATTGGGTTCCAAAGTTAGAAAAGAAAAATAGTAGGTGAACATAAACTATATTTGACCTATTTCAAGTTGGTATTACAAGTTGAAAATATATACGATGAAAAGAAACTATATTTGAACGATTTGAAATTGGGTTATAAAATTTGAAAAAAAAAGGTGGGTGGAGGTAAACTAGGCTTGAATGATTTTAGTTTGAGTATACAAAAAAGGAAATTAAAACGGTTAATAGAAACCATATTTTGAATGATTTGAGACCGAGTTAGAGGAGTTGCGCAGAAAAAAGGGGATTGTGACCTAAATTTGGAAGATTCAACCAGTAAACCAAAAGTTTGAAAAATACGTATATAAGATGAATAGAAAGTATATTTGAACGATTTCAGATCATGTTACAAAATTTGAATAAAAATGATAGGTGAACCTAAACACGATTTGAACGATTTCTAACTGATAACAATTTTTTTTGAAAATATATAGAGCGATAAGAAAGTACATTTAAACGATTTGATATCAGGTAAACATTTACACAATAAATGGGTAGGTGAACATAAGCTAGATTTTAGCGATTTCAATCCTAGGAATACGAAAATATGGAAATAGTATATGGAATTTGAACCTATCTTTGAAAGATATCAAATCAGTATACACAATTTAGAAAAAAAAAAAGTTGAACGTAAACTATATTTTAGCAATTTGAGATCGGGTTACAAAGTTTGAAAAAAAAGGTAAGTGATCATACAATAGATTTGAAAGAATTCAAGCATGGGATTATTTTATTGAAAATATTATGTGAAGCTATCTTTGAAAGATAGGTATACATAATTTTGAAAAGAATATAAAGGTGAACAAAATTATATTTGTACAATTTGTTATAATGTTACACAATTTAAACAAAAAAAGTACGTTAAGATAAATTAAAATTGAATGATTTCAATTCGTTGTAAATATGTCAGGTGAACAGAAACTATAATTGAACAATTCGAAAACCAGGTTACAAAATTTGAAAAAGAAAGGTAGGTAAATTGACAGAAATATATGAAAAATGCTTAACATGTTCTCTCAGACTGCACACGTCCTAGCCTTGCTTTTTTCCCTCGCACGCACACCACAACGTGTCATCTGCACTTCACGCCCAAGCCAGATTACTGTTGCCGCATTGCTTCTCAATGCTGATTTCCATCTGTGCCATGCGTCCAAGGGCCGAGCGCCTATCTCTGTGGGGGGTGTTTTTGTTGTGCATCCGCCGCGGTGACTCCAAGGGCCAAGCATCCGTTGATGCATGCTAGTTTTGTTTTGGAGCCATGGATGCTTCACACTGATCTCCAATCCCGAGTCCTCTTTATGAATTGAGCTCAATGAAGATGGTGGCGATGAGGGGGTGGTTACTATTGGATGTATGCCCAAAAGGCAATAACATTTTTTAAATCTGTTTCATAACTATGATTCATATTACTATGCTATAACTAGCAGGACTGCTGAATATGAGATTTGGGGGGGGAAAATCACGCTCACATGTAGTAACATGAACAAAGTATTAAAATCTAGTCTTGCCTTTTACGACTAATTCATTGGATGTTTGATGGTTGTGTTTTACAGGTTTGGATATTGATTATGTCAGTTTCAATGAATAACATATTATTGGAAGGGAACAATATGGCTGGGTATACCTCAGTAGTTGATATGCTAAGAGATTCCATTAAAACATCTTTGTCCTAGGTGTCATATCACAACACAGTTATATTACAATGTATCCTTTGACCATGGATTTTTATCAGGTGATATATTCTGAAGGTTTTATTTGAGTACTATCTAGAGTCACACCATAAACTGGTGAACATAACGGTAGTCATTGCATAAGTCATTGGATAATTATAAGGGTATATATTGCCTCGATATTCTGAGATGGGAATTTTTCCTCCATGTTCTTTACTCTATTCGTACCACCCAAAACCGGGTCTAGTTCTTCAACTTGACTATAAAAAAAAGCTTTTGACATGGTGGATCTAGTTTTTTTTAAAAGGATTTGCTTGTTAAGAGAGGTTTTTGCCTACTTTATATGTCCCGAACGTATCTATAATTTTTTATGCTCCATGCTTGTTTTCTTTATGTTTTCCCATATTTTCTATATGTTTTCCGGATGATTTCATGGACTAAGCTATTAACAAGATGACCAGAGCTAGTTTCTCGTTTCTGTTGTTTTTATATTTCTGAAAAGCACTGAAGAAAATATTCGCCAAATGTCTAGAAAATTTACGGGATTTATTTGTTGCTCGAAACAAAGACGGAGTCCAAATGAGAGCCGGAGAGGAGGCCCACAGCCACTGGGTGACCTAAGAACGGTCCCCCCTAGGCCGGGCCTAGGGGTCACCCCACCACATCGGGCACCGTCTCATGCTGCCTCTTCGCCCATAAATACCCCCTTCACCTAAAAACTTCATATACCAGAGGATTTTTTCAGAAACGCGTCCGAGCTGTGCTGCCGTCTGATACGTCCATTTTACATCACTATTTTATATTGTAATTTTCTGTTATTCATCGATATATTTCATATTCTGATGCATTACTTATGTTGTTTCATCTTATTTTGCATGTTTCATAATCTTTGGAGAATAAACACCGGGACCAGAAATCTGATGGAAAAAAGCACCATCAGGATACCCTATTTCAGAAGATCACAAGAAGAAGGGGGGCATCGGAGATGTCTTAGAAGTCCAGAAGAGGGAGCTAGCCACGAGGAGACCCGGAGGGGACCACAGGGGGCCACACCATGCCTTGGCGCACCCCCTTGGCCGCGCCTGGGGGTGGTGTGGCCACCCTGGCGCATCTCTGGACGCCTCCTTTAGCGTACTTGACCCGCCGGGAACCCTAAGCCTCAGGGAAGGATCAAGGAAATATTCCGAAGCCTCCTCGGGGCGGAAAACAACATAGAGAGAAAAGCTCTCCGATAGGGCGAAATCTGCCGGGGAAATTCCTCTTTGGAGAGGGGAAATCATCGCCATGGTCATCGTCATCGCTCCGGGCATCATCAAGATCGTCATCATCATAATCACCAGCACCATCACCCTCACCATCCATCTCCATCCCGCTGTAACGATTAGGGTTCTATATCGTTGTTCTTCACTAGATCTCTCTCCCGGTGTGGATTACTTGTTAGTAGTTGATGCTTGTGAGATTTATCGGTGTTTAGACGTTATGACCAGATTGTTATTCATCATTATATCACCTCTGATCATGATTCATATGATGTCTTGTGAGTAGTTCGTTTAGTTCTTGAGGACATGGGAGAAGTCAAGATATTAGTAGTGGAATTATGTTGAAGTAATATCTAGTGGTTTGATATTTAAGTTGTGGTGTTATTCTTCTAGTGGTGTCATGTGAACATCTACTACATGGTACTTCTAATTGTGGGGTTGCCGAAGTGGTAGAAACCTAAACCCCCGTTAGGAAAGCATTGCACGAGGGAGTGTAGGATCCCAGAGTTTTAAGGCTGCGGTTAGATTTATCTTAATTACTTTCTTCTATTTGCGGATGCTTGCAAGGGGTTTAATCAAAAGTATGTATTAGTCCTAGTTGGTTGGTGCATTAGCATAGGTTCACCCACACAACACCTATTAAAACAATAAATATTAATCAATTTTATGAAACGAAAGCGCTTGACAAAATCCCCATGTGTCCTTGAGAATGTTTGGTAATCATAATTAGAACAATCGGCTTGTCCTTTGATCTCAAAAGGATTGGGCCACTCGCTGCAATTATATTTACTGTCTTTTATTTACTCGCACTTTATTTATTTTCTATTTCAAAAACCACCAGAAACCAGTTTGCTAGTGTTTATAGTGAATCCTCTATCCAACCTGCTTGTCAACACCTTCTTCTCCTCGTTGGGTTTGACACTCTTATTTATCGAACGTACTACGATACACCCCCTATACTTGTGGGTCATCAAGACTATTTTCTTGCATCGTTGCCGGGGGAGTGAAGCGCTATTGGTAAGTGTAATTGGTAAGAGAAACTTTTACTGTGAGTTCTGTTTTTATTTTTGTCCGCTATTTTATTTCATTAAGTAGAATCATTTTGGTTCTCTGTTTAGGAGTACTACTGTTACTGCTAGGGTAGTAGATGACCCGTTATCTGGTGAATTGTATCCTTTTAAAATACCTATGAAAATTGTTGGATGTGTTATGGATAACTGCTATTATGGAGATGGAACTGTCCATCCCTGTGATCATTTGCTCTTTATACATGAATTATGGGAGTTATTCAGGTGTGTAGGTATAACAACAAATCAAGTGAAAAGGAAACTATTCTCTTTATCGCTGAAAGGTAGAGCTGCTGAATGGTTTAAAATGCTGAAGAATGGTGAATCTATTGGATTGGAGGAAATTGTGCCTCTCTTTTATTCTAAATTTTATCCTGCCAGTGATATTCATAAAGACCGGAATATATAATTTTTGGCCTCGTGATGGAGATAGTATTTCCCAAGGTTGGGGGAAAATGAAGTTATTAATGCTTGAATGTCCTGTTCATGAGCTCCCGAGTAATATTGTTATCAATAATTTTTATGCAAGGCTTTCTCTTCATGATAAGAATTTATGGGATGCTTCTTGTTCTGGATCATTCACACGTATGAAGCAAGAAGTTAAATGGGATCTTCTTGTCCGTATTTAAGAAAACACTCAAGGATGGGAGAATGAGAAAGGTAGAAATTCAGGTATAAATTATGATTATGAATGCATTAAAGCTTTTATGGGAACTGATGATTTCTATAAAGTTAGTGTTGTTTATGGTCTTGATTCTCAAATCTTTGCAAATTTTATTAAAGCCTTTGCCTCCTATATTGATATTCCTAAAAAGGAATTGAGCAAGTACCATGCACCTTATAAAGATATTGTTCCTACTAGAAATATAGAAGTGCATGCTGTCACACCCCAATTTTTGGATTCTTCTACTATAGTTAAAGGAGACAAAAATGTGGGCCAACAATTTTTTTTTCTAACAACATGTTTGTTTGAACCAACATGGGTATGTGGCAATTATCACATATGCAATGCAAAGTAAGTTTACTTTGAAAACCAATACAAATTTTTCCTAAAAACACTTCTATTGTTTTCCTAGTGTTTTCCCTAATGTGAATGGAGTGATTTCTATTCCAAGACTTAGATCATGCTTGTTTGCATCTTGAAATAAACTTTTAGCTTTGTTGGATCCAAGAAAACAAAAATACAAAATGATTTATGGAAGTTTTCTTCTAAGTTTTCTATTGAAACTATTTCCTGAAAATATAGCCAAGTACTTGTTTTCCACACTTGTTTTCACTAGGCTATAATATTCCATTTTGTGTTTTCTTGACTTGTATTTGTTCCTTGATATATGGACTACAAATCCATAATCTTGGTTTGGATTTTGGAATAAGAAAAAAAATCTTTTGCTTCTTGTTTTTGTGGAAGAAAAATAAGGCAGAAAAAGGCATTTTTAGAAAACTGAGAAAAACAGAAAGTACCCCTTTTCCCACTTTATTTTTCATGGCCTTCCACTATTTCAAATTTGTTTTCAAAAGATGCTTCTGAAATTTTAAAACAAGTTTAACAATCTCCAACTTTGAAAAAAAAATGGAATTTATTTGACCCTTGAAAACAGTGTGAACTTTCTGATGTTTTTATCGGTTTGAAACACTTAGAAATTTCTCCAAGTCCTATATCTGAATTTTCTGAACTTTTTCAGAAACAGTAGTTTTACCAATGTTTAGCAGATGTTTTCTATTGGGTTTTATTCAAACTTGGAATTGCCACTTTGTCAATTGTGTTCTCAGAGGTTTGGACTTCACATAGGATGCTTTGTGTGCTTCTAGAACGTTGGGAGAGGGAAAGAAAACGTGTGAGGAAAAGTGTAGTCACAGAGAGGAGTGGCATGACACGGCATACAGTCCAATGGCCACTGTGGCCATACCGTGGCTTCTCCACCCCTCAAAAGCAAACCCTTGACTTGCCCCCGACCCCTTCTAGCTCCCTGACACCAGCCCATGCCTTGGAACGTCATGGACACGCAGTAGAGCGCCCCCATGCTGTTTCTGACAGCCCCCGAGAGCACCCCATGCCATTCGACTCGACGACGTGAGTTAAAGCCACTCCGCACCTCACCCCTACGCCACTGTGCTCCCACGCCACCACACACTCACCTCGCGCAGCCCAGACTGAGCCTGTGAGCTCCTGCGAGCTCCACGAGCTGAAAACCGCCGCCGGCCACCCTTAGCTCGCCCGAGGTTGTGCAACTCGAATCAACCTGCCCCGCCTCTCGTTATCACCACCAATGAGCTCCCCGTACCCCTTAGCGTGCCCCTGACCCTCCCCGTGTCCTCGTTTGTGCAGGAGTGCCGCCGCCATCCGTTTTGCCTCCACGGCCGCACCGCTCGTCACCACCGCTTGAAGCTGTGCCATCCGTCGTTCTCCGCGCCCCGTGACAGCCCCGAGCCCCGGCTACCTCCTCGACACTGCGCCGCCCCACGTTGAGCCCACAGTCGCTATCGTTTCCCCGTCGTTCGGTGAGAGATAGAGGTAGAAGAAGCGGCGTGGCCCGTCGATCGCGAGATCAACGGCGCACGTTGAATCCAGCGGTTTCCCGCGCCCGCGCGCACGTGGTCTGGTGCACTGGGCCGTTTTGGCCTAGTTGGGCCGCGCCCGATAGGAAAGTCAGCCCGCGCTGCATTTTGTTTTCCTTTTATATTTTTACAGAAACTTGTATGATTTCTTTAGGCGTGTTAAAAATAGTTTTGGTGCCAATAAAATTCCAGGAGGGGTATACGGGACATAACAGTGGGGGATTAAGTTACCCACCGGGCGCAGCAGTTGGGTCTCCTGCCGTGGCGCTGGTGGACAGGATGCCGAGGAAATCAGTGAAGGGGTCGTTGCATAGAAAAGAAAAAATTTCCTACGCGAGAGACACCCGAAAGGCCAAGATCTAATCTAGGAGACGAAGTGCAACGGGCAAAGAGAGGGTTAAGGAGAACACATACCATCAAAGACACAAAGCGTTACGAGATCAAATCTCGTTGTTGGCGTAGTCATACTCACACAGATCCCGATAGCGAGAAGATGTGCACCGCAATCCGGCGGTGCCTCCGTGATCGGTCACACGTACGGTTGATGACGACCTTCGTTCCCTCGATCCAGCGGGGCGCGGAAGTAGAGGATCGTCAGAACTCCAGCAACACGACGGCGTGGTGGTGGTGAAGAATCCCACGGTCAGGGCTTTGCCAAGCCGGAGACCATGGAATGGAGCAGCGGGTGGAGAGGAAATGAGGTGGCATTTGTTTCACTTTTCATCATGACGAACATGATAAATAGAACTTTAATAATAAAGCAATGCAATCACTTTTCATCATGAAGAGTATCTCAAATAAAGGATCATGAGTAATAATGCAAAGAAAGATAAACATTTGTTTCAGGTATAGAGAAAGCATGGCAAAGTGATATTTCGCTAGTCTTTAAGAGTGGGGCAAAACATAAATGTCAGGACACCTTCAAAGTACATGAGGAATACTAGAGCAAATAATTTTAGAACAAATAATATCACATCATGAAGCAATTATTGATGTTTATGGGACAAATGCACTTAGAACTAAGAATGGAAAAAATGCTCTCTCAACTGCGCATAAAGTTAGAAGATGGAGACTCAACATAAAAGTAAAAGAAAGGCCCTTCGCGGAGGGAAGAAGGGATCACTCATGTGCTAGAGCTTTTCATTTTATTAAACAGATGTATTAAAAGTTTGACACTCCTCCCATCCATCTTTCACAAACCATGGCTAACCGAATCATCGGGTGCCTGCCAACAATAACATACCGTGGAGGAGTGTCTATATTTTGGGAGATGTATGCTAATGTCAACGAATGGTAAACTGAAAATACAGTACGTCACAAGCCAACTGGATTCACAAGATCAGCTCCCATGTGAAGGACGCATCTGGGTAGAAGTTCATCCCTCTTTCTCTTTTGTTTACACAATTATGCTTTGACTGATAAATCAGGGGCAAAAATAGTGAAGAGATTTTGTGTGTATTAATTTGGGGCTGGGCACCCTGCTGCCAGCTCTTCTATCATTTGGATAAGGGGATGAAGCCACTAGTCCAGGGTGTGAAATCCAATCAACAAGTGAGATAAAAAAATCTCTATTGACGTCCTCATGAGCAAAAACAGGAACATAAAGCAGGAGTAATTTTGAAGATTTTAAAGGTAACACATGAGCAATTTACTTGGAGTGGCAGTTAAATACCACATGTAGGTAGGTATGGTGGACACAATGAGAAAAACTTTGGTTTACGGGAGTTGGATGCACGAGTAGAGCTCATACTCAGTACAGGTGGAGGCTAGCAAAAGGCTGGGAGCGACAAATCAAGAGAGCATAAGAGCCATAATCATGCATAGCGACATAAACATCATTAATTTAAGCATAAGCGGTATCACAAGTTCAAAAACTAAGTGGTCATGGAGGCTATTCGTTACTGGTTCATAGTCATAAACATGGTGTGAGCATGCACCAAGTCAACCAAATAAAACATTCGAAAGAGAATACCATAAATTTATGCTTCCTTATGACAAGAACAACTCATGAATCTTTCAATGGCATATTAAACACTCTCGGTTATTTGAGGATATTCATGCTACTCAACATCACAAGGATTTAGAACTAAAATAACATTTAGCATGGCATGGAAAAGTTCTAGCAACAGTCTATACAAGCTTCTACTTGCACTGTTATAAATTCTACTTTAAGCAGCAGTTTCTTCTCTCAACAAGCACCATCCAAGATATGTTTTAACAAAAATACTCTTTATAATACAACAAGAAAACATGAGAGTACTCTCATAAAACTACTAAAACTAACAACTCTGATAAGAGATGCACGCAAAACAGGAGCTAAATAAATGCAGCAGCTAGACAAAGATTAAGAATACAAAGTATTCCCATGAAAAGGCGGAGCGTGTCACTCTCCAATAAAAGAATGCTGAGGTCCAACCAAGCTTATTGCAAAAATAAAAACAAACTGAAATAAAAAATAAAAACAAACTGAAAGCAAAAATAAAAGACGCTCTAAGTAAAGGACATAAGATGTGACCGAATAAAAATATAGTTTCACTAGAAGTGACCTGATAATTTGTCGATGAAGAAGGGGATGCCTTGGGCATCCCCAAGTTTAGACGCTTGAGTCTTCTTGGCATTTGCTGGGATGTACCACCGGGGCATCCCCAAGCTTAGTCTCTTCACTCTTCTGGATCATGTCATATCATCCTCTTCTCTTGACCCTTGAAAACTTCCTTCACACCAAACTTCTCACAATCTTCATTAGCAACGTTAGTGCAATCGAAGTAATAAATTCACATGGTTCGGTTTCAACACATGTCTAACACTCAAAAATACATTAGCTACTGTCACAACTTCTTTTAAAACTCCTTTTCTCAAAATAACACCAAAAGAAAGAGATTAAGATGCAAATGCAATAATTGGCAGAAATCCGTCAAAACAGAACATCAGGTAAAGATGGTTTTTTTCAAAAATCTTCTGTTGCTTAAATCATAAACTGGTCAACTAAGAATAGTTGCGTATACATCCCAGGATTAAGCAAAAAAAAAGGTCAGGTCATTTTGTATTTTCTGTGATTTTATACGGAATAAACAGTGGACAGCAGAAATCTGTTTCCTGTGCAAAAATCCGAAATATAGCCTCAACTTTCCACTAGAGGATTTACTTGGCTCAACAAAAACACAAAAGAAAAGATACAGAGGGGTTGCTAAGGAAATATACAACACCCATGTGCAAAGCACACAAAATAAAACAAAGGAAAACGGGTTGAAAACAGAGAAATCAAACGGGTTGTCTCCCGGTAGCGCTTTTCTTTAAGGCCTTTCTGCTAGGCATAGAAAGCAACTCAAGTATTTTTAAGTGAAGAAGATGCTCATATAAGAAATATTTATTAAGTAAAATAGAGAATCAATACGCAATTATAAAAAAAAAAATTCTAACCCACTTCCTATGCATAGGAATCTTGTAGAGAAATAAATTAAAGAAGCTCAAACTAGAGAACAAGAGCAATTTCAAAACTTTCAACAAAAAGAGAGGGGTTTTAGTAACATGAAAATTCCTACAACCATATTTTCCTCTCTAATGATAATTTTCAGTAGCATCATGAACAAACTCAACAACATTATTATCACATAAAGCATTATTTTCATGGTCTAAAAGCACATAATTCATATCAAGCTCAAAAACAGTGGGATCAAAATTTAAAACCAGATCCTCTTTTGTCCCACTTTTAGCAATATCAAAACGAGGTGATTGGTCACTCATAAAAGGTATAGGACACATTATAGAAATCCTATTTTCAGTAGCATTATAATTTATAACATAAAGTAACATAGGACCATCATCAAGAGCATTATCAAAAGATTTATCCAAGTAGCATTTATTATCATAAATAACTGTAGCAATATCATTCTCACAAGTTTCATTCATAGTAGTATCAAGGTCACAAGTATAGCAAGTATCAGTTTCATCAAATAATGTATGAGTTAAAGAGTTACTATGATTGGTAGGTAGACATGGGTTCCATTCTTCCTCCTCTTGATCATCACTCTCCTCCTCTTTTTCATCCAATGAGCTTCCAGATTCAGCAGTTTCTTCTTCCATAGGTTCCTGCAAGGCATTAGTCTCTTCCTTAGGTTGAGAACATTTATTAAGATATTCCATTATTTAGTAATTACAATCCCTGTAATTATCAAAGCAATATTCAAGTATAGCATAAATCTCGTATTTATAAGGTGCATCATCAATACTTTCAAGCAAATAGGAAATTTCGAAT
Organism: Alopecurus myosuroides; assembly: GCA_028641055.1. Classification (NCBI taxonomy): domain Eukaryota; kingdom Viridiplantae; phylum Streptophyta; class Magnoliopsida; order Poales; family Poaceae; genus Alopecurus; species Alopecurus myosuroides. The sequence continues at coordinate 27,910 of JAPCYS010000541.1, forward strand.
GCACCCTTCCAAGCAATAAAATCTTCAATTTGTTCCACATCATATAATTCATAATTTACCTTAACATAAGAAGATATGGTAACATTATCATTATACTCACATTAAAAAGGGAGGTGTTTATACCTCCTACAGCAGCAAGATTTATCAAAGCAATAAGTAACATTATAGGTGGAGAACACGTTTTTAGCATAGTCGTGCAATTTATTAATTTGCTCCCATAAGTGTATCCCTTTTTGTGACAAGCGGTGTTCCTTATAATGTGTTTTTTGTTCATCCGTGAACCCACTTTGCCTAAAAGATCTATTTTCAAAGACATCAAACATTGATAGCAAGCATGATAAAGCAAAAATAACAACTAGAAAAAGAACTATTTTTTTGTGTTTTTGATATAAAGAAGAAAAACAAGACAAAAATAAAAACAAGACAATAAACAAAATAAAGAGGTTGAGAGTGAGAGACTCCCCTTTCCAGAAGACTTCTTCCTCCCTGGCAACGGCGCCAGAAATTTCCTTGATGCTATGTGTTGGGAACCCCAAGAGGAGGGTGTGATGCGCACATCGGTAGGAGATTCCCCTTAGTTAAGAACCAAGGTTATCAATCCAGTAGGAGGAAGAGGATCTTTGGAAGGTTGATGCCACTGACGGTGGTACTGGCGCTTCACCAATGTCAGCAACAACGTGGAACCTGCACACAATACAACCAAAATACTTTGTCCCAACGGTACAGTGAGGTTGTCAATCTCACCGGTCTTGCTGAAAACAAAGATTAGACGTATAGTGTGGAAAATAATGTATGCTTACACTAAGTAAAGAAAGTCGGGGCTCATAGGTTCCCTAGTGGTGTCTCTCCATAAAAGATAGCATGCTGGGTGAACAAATTACATCTCGGCAATTGACAAATAAAGGTTGCACTGTAGTGCACATTCATGACATGATGACTACTATGATATTTAGTGCGGGCATTACAACAATAAACATAGACTGTAATCCAACTGCATCTATGACTAATAATCCACCCTCAGGTTATCATCCGAACCCCCTTAGGTATTAAGTTGCAAGCAATAGATTTTTTTTAAAAACTGAAAATCCAGCCTCTGCATCCAGTGGATGCACGCAGCTAATTTATTAACAAAGCGCTCAGCATCACAAGTTATTTGAACACATTACAAATCAACAAAACTTCAACATGGCTACAAAAATGAGCCACCCAAAAACACTCAAGATTAGGAGTCTACACATATTGTATTCTCCTAGCGTGCAACCACCCACCCTGGCTGAAGATAGCCTGCACGACCGCCATCAGTCGTGCACATGCTGTATCCAAACGTCCACGCATCTCTTTTGGGGAGAGAAGCGACCATAGGTGGATCCAATGAGTAGCTCTGTGTGTTACCTGCAAAAAATGACCAGATTCCATCTTGTTAAAAATAACATGATTTATGCAATTCCAAATTTCCCAAAGAAAAGAACAGACACCAGTGCGGATACTAGCTTTAGTCTTCCTGTCTACACCATTTATCCAACCCCCAAATAGGTTAGCAACTGATAACGGTGGTGTAATACTAAAAGTAAAATGAATTAAACACCAAATCTTCGTTGCAAAAGCACAGTTAATAAATAAATGTTCGATAGTCTCCGTATCACCACAGAAAACACATTTCGAACAGCCCGTCCAACTCCTCTTAGCCAGATTATCTTTTGTCAACAATTCCTTACGATAAAGGAACCACGTGAAGATTTTGATTTTAAGAGGCCCCCTTTAAGCTTCCATATATATCTACGTAAGAATCTAGTACTTCCATTCATTAAATCCTCATAATAGGATTTTATAGAGAAGATACCAGATGTTGTCAATTTCCATTTAAGTGAATCTGAAGTATTGGACATGGATATGTTCATTAAGCGTTCAACTAAATGCAACCACGCGTCCCATTTATCCCCAGTCAATGCTCTCCTGAAAGCAAGGTTAGGGTGATCATTTAACATTACATGTGAGAAAAGAACATTCTTATGTCGCACCACATTGTAAAGAGAAGGATATTGGGCAGCTAAAGGAGTATCTCCTAACCAAGTGTCTTCCCAAAAACGCACAGTCTGACCATCTCCTAACGTGTACTGTACCCGTTTGAAGAAATCTTCTTTTACCCGCATCAACCCTTTCCAAAAAGGTGAATCAGTGGGTTTAGCTTGCACCTGCGGCAGTGGTATATCCCTAATATACTTATTATGTAGAAACTCATGCCACGCCCCCTCATCGGTTCGAAGCTTAAAAAGCCACTTGATGAGTAGACATTTATTTTTTATTTCAAGAACCTCGATCCCTAGACCACCTTGATCCTTAGGTCGACAGATAATATTCCACTTGGTTAGACAATATTTTCTCTTCTTCTGATCACTTTGCCAGAAAAAGCGAGACCTATAAAATTCCAATTTTTTCCGTACCCCAGTGGGTATCTCAAAAAAGGAGAGGAAAAACATGGGCAGGCTAGACAAAACCGAATTAATAAGAACCAACTTGTCTCCATAAGAGAGTAATTTACCTATCCAAGCACTTAGTTTCTGCTCAAACTAGTCTTCAATCGGTTTCCATTCTTTATTTAAAAGTTTTCTATAATGGATCGGGATACCCAAGTACTAAAAGGGTAGCTATCACACCTCACAACCAAATATGTGACGGTATTCTTCCTGTGATTCAACAGCAGCCCCGAAGCAAAAGATCTCACTCTTATGAAAGTTGATCTTTAAACCAGACAGTTGTTTAAAGATTGAAAGTATTAGTTTCATGTTTACCGCTTTATCAAGATCATGTTGAAGAAAGAGGATTGTGTCATCAGCATATTGGAGAATAGAAACCCCACCCTCAACTAAATGAGGCACTAGACTCCCAACACTATCATCCTCTTTTGCCCTCGCAATGAGAACAGCTAACATGTCGGCCACAAGGTTAAAAAGAATAGGAGATAATGGATCACCCTGTCTTAATCCTTTTAACGTTTGGAAATAATGACCAATGTCATCATTCACCCTGATACCAACACTTCCACCTTGAACAAACCTCGCCACCCAGTCACACCACTGTGGTGAGAACCCTTTCATTCTTAGAGTTTGCTGCAGGAAAGACCAACTAACCTTATCATAAGCCTTCTCAAAATCAATCTTAAGAAAAACTCCATCCATTTTCTTAGTATTTAGTTCATGAATTGTTTCCTGTAGGACCACCACCCCCTCTAGAATGTTTCTTCCAGGAAGAAATGCAGATTGGGTGGGTCTAATGATACGCTGCACAATAGCAGTGACCCTATTAGTCCCAACTTTAGTAAAAAAAATTGAAACTGACATTCAGGAGAGAAATCGGCATGTACTGCTCAATTCTAGTTGCATCCTCCTTCTTAGGTAAGAGGGTGATCACCCCAAAGTTCAGCTTATAGAGTTGTAACTCCGCAGCATGTAACTGAGCAAACAACGCCATAAGATCATGTTTAATCACATCCCAAAATATCTTATGAAACTCTGTCGGGAACCCATCTGGTCCCGGTGCTTTATTGAGTCCCATCTGAGTTATAGCCTCCAAAACCTCCTCTTCATAAAAAGGAGCCGTTAAAAGAGCATTTTCTTCAATAGAAACTTGAGGTACATCATCAATTCTATCCTCATCAAGCTGAATGGTTTCATTTCTGTTGGCCCAAATAGTTTCTTGTAATATTCAGAAATAAAGACCTTAAGGTTCTGTTGCCCAACAATAGTCCCCTCGTCTTAATCTAACTGAAATATTTTTTCTTTCTATGGTTGCCATTAGCCATCAAATGAAAATACCTAGTGTTATCTCCTCCTTCTTGAATATGCCTCATCTTAGCACGTTGATCCCACTTGGACTCCTCATCACGTCTAAGTTTAACTAAATATAAATTTTCCTCCCTTTTTGACTTTCTTTCATCATCTGAAAGGGGTGTAGTCTCAGCTTTTATGTCTAACTCATTAATCAACAGAAGGATTTTTTGCCTCAACAACTTGTACTCACCACTCATAGTGTTAGCCCAACCCCGTAAAAAAAACTACGCAGGCGTCTAATCTTATTTTGCCAAATTTCAATCGGCGAGTTACCCATCTGCGGAGTCATCCACTCCGCTCTGACTGATTTGTAAAACCCATCCTTTCGAAGCCAAGATAGCTCAAACGAAAAGGAAGATATATTCCCAGTATGAGACGAACTACCAGAGTCCAGAAATAAGGGCACATGGTTTGATCCCGTTCTAGCTAAAGCCTGGACAGTAACAAGTGGAAATTTCTGCTCCGACTCAACACTTGCTAAAATCTGATCTAACTTCTCAAAATTAGTTAGCTCATGTATACTAACCCAAGTGTACTGCCTCCCTGAAATCTCTAACTCTTTGAGAACCAAACTCTCAATAATAGCGTTAAAGGTCAAATGCCAACGTGTATAAAAATTATCATTCCTCTTATCATTGGGTCTCCTTAAAATATTGAAATCTCCTCCTACCAAAATAGGTCGAGTCTCACTTTCACAAATGCGGACTAACTCCGACAAAAACACAATTTTTTAGTCATCCTAAGCATCCCCATACACCACAACCAACACCCAAAGATAACTGCATTAAACAATGTGTGTAATGTAAGCAATGATTGTACACGCGGGCACTCACACCGCTGTTTCTCCCTAGTGGCAACAGCACATCCTCCCCCGTCACGTTTCTGTCATTCGAGCATAGGCGAAAAGGAGGCATGAACCCACTATCGAACATAAATACTCCCTCTTGGAGTCACTAGAAACACCTTGGCCAGAGCACCACTAGCAACGGAAAGCATGCAAGATCACAAATAGCATATGCAATAAAGACTATAATCAACTTGGCATAAGTTCAATATTCATCGGATCCCAGCAAACACAACACATAGAGTTACATAAGATCAATCTCGATCATGTTAGGCAACTCACGAGATCTAAACATGGAGGCATATGAGGAGGAGACAACCGTCTAGCTACTTCTATGGACGCGTAGTCCAAGGATGAACTACTCACACATCACTTCGGAGGTACGCATGGTGATGTAGAGACCTCCGGTGATGATTTCCTCTCCAGCAGGGTGCCGGAGACAGCTTCAGAACCCCCTGATCTAGGTTTGAGGATGACGGCGGCTGCGGAACTTCTCGGGGATATTTCATCATGTGCCTAGGGTTTTCCATCCGGGGGAATAAATAGGCGAAAGGGCAGAGGCGGTGGAGCCCTGGGGGCCCCACACCACCCCCTGGCCCCATGGTGTGGGCCCCCTGGTGCCCCTCATCGACTCCTCTTCGGTCTTCTGGATGCTTCCCGGAAAAAAGGCATTTCGGGCTTTGTGGAGTCCAATTCCGAGAATATTTCTAGAACAACTTTTCTGAAATAAAAACAGCAGAAAACAGGGAACTGGCACTTGGCATCTTGTTTATAGGTTAGTCCCGGAAAACGTGTAAAAATGATATAAAGAAGGGAGAAAACATGCAACAATGGGCATAATATCATCATGTAGCATCAGAAATTATAGATACGTTGGACACATATCATTTGTTCACGGCGGATGTTCTGGATCTTGTGGAATGTGTAAACCTCTGCAGAGTCAAACTATTCTGAATAGCCGCGTCCTCGGATATGGACAGTTGAATGGCCATGTAGCTAGCATTGTGTCAATGTTTTCAAAAAGGAGTTTGAAAAGGAGTTGGAACTTGTGAAGTGTTGAAAGGAGGAACTTTGTACCAGTTGAGGTGCGGATGGAGAAAAGCCAAAAGTTGTTTTACAAAAAGTTTTGCAAAGAAAATCTTTCTTTTCTAAACAAAAACTGGAAGTTGATTCCAAGAAGTTTTGCAAAGAGAAAACTTTCTTTTAATAAAGTTTTACAAAACCTCTTGTACATGTGATATCTACAAGAGAAAGAAAACTATATTATTCTCTTTTGAAGTATCTTCTTCAACAAAGATACATAGATTTTCAAAATCAACTATGATGTATCCTTCATATATCATGGATAGTGAACCCTATGTATAGCCTACCTACTCCACCATATAAGCATACTTGCATTTGGTAAGCTACATGATGGGTGTCTTGCTGAGTACATTCAAACATACTCATATTGGTTTCGTCCCTGGTATTTACTTGCCAGAATTTGAGGAGGAGCCTCGGGAGGAGATCTACGAGGAGGATTACTGCACTGATGGACTTGCGAACTAGGATCGTCTCCCGGTCAGCAGCCTGTAGATTAAGGCGTGACTTGGGCTCTACTACGTTGTGTGTGTTTTGTCTTCCGCTGTGTGTCTTGTGTGCTTGCCCTGCGTGGCAGTTGTGTTATACTTGTTCATGTGACCATGTCCCTTTTGTAAGACCCTTGTGTAAACGTGTAATGGATATTGTATCTGAATGCCAACTTGATATGTTGTTCACAACTGGTGTGATCTGGGATCGTGAATGTATGCATATCGGAGGTCCTTGAACAGTGGTTCGGGGGTCCTTACACATGCTGTTAATCCTGCTGTGCCTGAGCCTTATATTAAGAAAATGCCTTTCCCTGCTAAGGTAAAAGAACACTCTATTGTAGCTAGTGTGGTTAACAAAAGTACAAAGAAATCTATAGACCCCAATGAAAAAATAATTGTTGAACCTGCAGTAGCAATAGTAAAATACCTTGTCTGTGAAAATGTAGAGGACGAATATATTGTCTTCTGTGAGGATGCTTCTAATATTGTTTCACATTCAAATAGACCTAAGAAAAGTAGTGTTCCTGTGCTTTCTGTTATGATTGGTGATCATTGCTATTATGGTTTGTGTGACATTGGTGCAAGTTTTAGTGCTATTCCTTATGGGATTTATAAAGAAATTATTCATTAAATTGGTTCTTGTAAGCTTGAGAATATTGATGTGGTTATTCAGCTTGCTAATAGAGAAACTATCTTTCTGATTGGTATTGTTAGGGATATGGAAGTTTTATGTGGTAAAACTAAATATCCTACTGATTTTCTAGTGCTGGGTAAGGCTGCTAGTAAAACTTGTCCTATTATTTTTGGTAGACCTTTCTTGAACACTTGTGGCGCTATTATAGATTGTAAGAAGGAGAAGATATTGACTAAATTTAATGGAAAATCTTATGAGTTTAATTTTTACAAATTTGCTAGAGCTCCTTATGAATCTGAATTGCCTAATGAAAATTTTAGAGTTGAACAGCTTACCTCTATCGCTCTTGCTCCTAACAATGCTTTGCAGCAATATATGGAGGACCATGAAAGTGAGGTCTTTATGGAAGAGATAAATGAGATTGATGATATTCTTCTTCGTCAACCGGTGATACTAAAACATAATTTAACTATGGAAGACTTGGGTACCACATTACCACCCAACGAGGATCCTGTTTTTGATTTAAAACCTTTATCTAATGATCTTAAATATGCTTATATTGATGATAAGAAAATACATATTGTTATTATTAGTTCTAAACTTTCAGGTGAAGAAGAGGAAATATTATTGGGAATATTGAAGAAACATCGTGGAGCTATTGGATATACTCTTGATGATTTAAAGGAGATTTCTCCTTCTATATGTCATCATGTTATTAATATTGAACCAGATGCAAAGCCACTAGTTGAACATCAACACCGTTTAATTCCTAAGATGAAGGAAGTGGTAAGAAATGAGGTATTAAAACTCCTTGATGCTGGTATTATTTTTCCTATTGATGATAGTAGATGGGTAAGCCCTGTGCATTGTGTCCCTAAGAAGGTGCCTTATGATAATAATGAGCTTATTCCTCAAAGAGTAGTAGTTGGTTATAGAATGTGCATTGATTTTAGGAAAGTTAACAAGGTTACTAAGAAACATCATTATCCTTTGCCTTTTATTGAGAAAATGCTAGAGAGGTTGTCTAAGAAAACTCATTTTTGCTTTCTTGATGGTTATTCTAGGTTTTCTCAAATTGTTGTTAGGGCAACTGATCAAGAGAAAACAACCTTTACTTTTCCTTATGGTACTTATGCTTATTGACGTATGCCTTTTGGTTTGTGTAGTGTGCTCCTGCTACATTTCAAAGATCCATGTCTGCTATTTTTCATGGTTTTTGTGAAGAAATTATGGATGTATTCATGGAAGATTTCTCCATCTATGGAACTTCTTTTGATAACTGCTTCCACAACCTTGATAAAGTTTTGCAGAGATGTGAGGAAACTAATCTTATTCTTAATTGGGAGAAATGCCACTTTATGGTGAATGAAGGAATTGTTCGTGGGCATAATATTTCTGAAAGAGGTATTGAAGTTGGCAGAGCTAAAGTGGAAGCAATAGAGAAAATGCCCTGTCCCAGGAATGTTAAAGGTATTTGTAGTTTTCTTGGTCATGCTGGTTTTCATAGAAGGTTTATTAAAGATTTATCTAAAATATCAAAGCCTCTTACTAATCTTCTTCAAAAATACGTACCTTTTGTTTTTAATGATGATTGCAGGGAAGCTTTTGAAACTTTAAAGAAGGCTTTAACTACTGCTCCTATTGTTCAACCACCTGATTGGAATTTACCTTTTGAAATTATGTTTGATGCTAGTGATTTTACTGTAGGTGATGTTCTTGGACATCGAGTAGATAAGAAGTTGAATGTTATTCATTATGCTAGTAAGACTCTTGATGCTGCTCAAAACAATTATGCTACTATTGAAAAAGAGTTTTTAGCTGTAGTTTTTGCTTGTGATAAGTTTAGACCTTATATTGTTGATTCAAAAGTTAATATTCATATTGATCATGCTGCTATTAGATACCTTATGGAAAATAAAGATGCCAATCCAAGGCTTATTAGATGGGTGCTGCTTTTACAAGAGTTTGATTTCCATATTGTAGATAGGAAGTGTGCTGAAAATCATGTTGCTGATAACTTGTCTAGATTGGAAAACATTGCTTATGACCCTATTCCTATTAATGATAGTTTTCGAAATGAACAGTTGGTTGTGATAAAGGTAAACTCCCAAGATAGTCCTTGGTATGCTCACTATGCTAACTTTATTGTTTCCAAGTATTTGCCTCCAATATTTATAGCTCAACAAAGAAGAAAATTCTTTTATGATTTGAGGCATTATTTTTGGGATGATGCACACTTATAGAAAGAAGGAGTAGATGGTATTATGAGAAGATGTGTTCCAGATCATGAACAACGAGAGATATTGAGATAGTGTCATGGTAGCGTTTATGGAGGACATCACGCTGGAGATAGAACCGCATAGAAGGTTCTACAATCAGGTTTCTATTGGCCTACTCTCTTTAAAGATGCACGTAAATTTGTTTTATCTTGTGATGAATGTCAAAGAGTTGGTAATATTTCTAGACGTAATGAAATTCATATGAGTTATTCTCTTGTTATTGAACCTTTTGATTGTTGGGGATTTGACTTTATGGGTATGTTTCCTCCTTCGAATGGTTACACTCATATTCTTGTTGTTGTTGATTATGTTACTAAATGGGTAGAAGATATACCTACAAAAAGTGTTGATGGTGAGACATCTTAAAAAATGCTTAAAGATGTTATTTTCCCTAGGTTTGGTGTGCCTAGATATCTTATGACTGATGGAGGTTCTCACTTTATTCATGGTGGCTTTAGAAAAACCCTTGCTAAATATGATGTTAATCATAGAATTGCCTCACCTTATCGTCCTCAAACTAGTGGTCAAGTAGAATTATCAAATAGAGAAATTAAATCTATCTGGCAAAAGACTGTTAATAAATCTAGAAAAAATTGGTCTGATAAGTTGAATGATGCTTTATGGGCTTATAGAACTGCTTATAAAAATCCTATGGGTATGTCTCCTTATAAAATGGTTTATGGAAAAGCTTGTCACTTGCCTTTAGAATTAGAACACAAAGCTTATTGGGCAGTGAAGGAACTTAATAAAGATTTTGAACTTGCTGGTAAGAAAAGAATGCTTGACTTGAGTTCTTTAGATGAATGGAGATGTGAAGCTTATGAAAATTCTGGACTCTTTAAAGAGAAAGTTAAACAATGGCATGATAGGAGAATTCTTAAAAGATAGTTTCATGTTGGTGAGAAAGTTCTATTGTATAGGTCTCGTCTCAGATTTTTTGCAGGAAAATTACTATCAAGCTGGGAAGGACCTTATGTTATTGAAAAAGTGTATCGTTCGGGTGCAATCAAAATTGCTTCCCTCAAAGATAGCACTACACAGGTGGTAAATGGGCAAAGACTCAAACATTATATTTCTAGGGATTCTTATGATGAAGATGTTGATATTATTCAAGTAATGACTCTGGAGAAGTTTATTAGAGGGAATATTCGAGAATCTGCAGAGTCCGTTTTCGAATAGGTAACAGTTATGTTAAGAAAAAGTTTGTGTATCGCTTTCCAACTTTTATTCTATTCATATATAGAAAATATGAAAAATATTGAGCCGAAGAGGGGTAGGAGACGGTGCCCGAGGGCACCACACCATGCCTGGGCGCGGACCCACCCCTAGTCGCGCTTGTCTATGGTGTGGGCATTCTGGAGCCCCTCTCCGACCCGTTTTCGCATTGAACCTTACTTTCGTTATGTATGTTTATGCTCTATAATCCCCCGGATCCCCCGAGGTCCGTATATCGAATTCTCGTCGTGTTTCTGTTTCGACCTGTTTCCGCCAGGATCTTTTTCAGTTTTAGAAGCACCATGGTCTCCGCCAACAACAACAAGGGCAAGGGACCAATGAAAGTTGATCTCCAAGACTGGAAGCCGGAGGAGGAGATCAAGAGTGGAGCTAAAGGAGATGTAGAAGAAAACCCGCGAGTGCACCCACACGCCACCGTCGCAAGCATTGGAGTGGTTTCAAAACCCTTCAAGCAAACGACGAGGATGAGCAACGGAGGGAAGGCCCCATGTCACTGCTTAGCTTCAAGGACACCACTTTCGGGCATTAAGAAACATTTCCATACATTCATGAGTATCAATCTATGAGGGTACCCAAGGCCAAGTTTCCTTCTCGCTGGGATATAGATCGTTCTAACCGTGTAGGTGAGGAAAGTCCCCGATCTGATATAGTGTGGGGGAATAATTCCAATAGATGGGGTTCACCGCTGGACAAGTTCCAAGACCGTATTGAGAACAATACAGAGCTGATATGCAAGCTCATCGATGTGATTGATGATTTGAAGGAGTCAGTTGATAAGCTTGTTGAGAAGAATTCACCACCACCACCACCGAAGAAATAATTTGTCATTAGTATTGGCATCCCCTTGGCTTGTTCCAAGCTTGGGGAGTGCCGCGGTATCACACCTTTATCTTTCACCTTTTTACCTTTTAGTAGAGTCATATCATGAGTAGAGAAGTTATCATATAGGATGGTTTGCAGTATGAAAGTATCTCTCCATTAGTTGGTTATCGATGTATCCCTTAGTTTGAGTTGCCGTTATGTAATATTAATGAGAAGTTTCATCATTTACTTTCTACACTTTATTTTAGTTTGCAATTTTTGCTATATGGTTGATCTTTTTATTAGTATTGGTATCAATATTGGAGCATAAAGTTAATCTAGTTGGTTTTGGCAAACTTAGCATTGGTCAGTAGCAACAATACGTTGAGACTTAAGTAGAAAAGAGGGAGTTGCGTGTAGATATATTATTCCATGATCTTTCTTTCTTGTTGGCTCATAAGCTTAGTATTCTCAAGTAAGATTGTTTGTACCTTCAAGGAAGATTGCATGATTTGTTTTATCATATGTATATTTGTTTGTTTTCCCTCATCTCTTATCCTTTCTATCCAGCCTTGCTAGCCAAAAACCTGTACTGAGAGGGAATGCTTCTTGTGCATCCAAACCTTGAGCCACCAAAACCATGCCATTTGTGTCCACCATACCTACCTATATGTGGTATTTAACCGCCACTCCAAGTAAATTTCTTGTGTGCTACCTTTAAAACCATCAAAATTACACCTGTTTTGTGCCCCTGTTTTAACTCATGAGGACGTAAATAGAGAATCTTTATCTCACTTGTTGATTGGACTTTACACACATGGACTAGTGGCTTCATCCTCTTATCCACGTGATAGAAGAGCTGGCAGCGGGGTGCCCAGCCCCAAACTTAATAATACAAATTCTCTTCACTATTTTTGCCTCTGATTTATCAGTCAAAGCATAATTGTGTAAACAAAAGAGAAACAGGGATGACCTTCTATACCAGTTGCGTCCTTCAATGCGAACCGCTCTTGTGAAGTCTAGTTGGCTTGTGACATAATGTATTTGTTGTTTTCCATTCATTGACATAAACATACACCACTTTAAAAATTGTTTTCAATGCCTCTGTTTATCAAATGAAAAGCTCTAGCACATGAGTTAATCCCTGCTTTCCTCTGCGAAGGGCCTATCTTTTACCTTTATGTTGAGTCAGTAAACCTACTCCTTTCTGTCTTAAGCAAGAATTTGAGTTGTTGTGATCCATCCATCTATATGTTGATTTACTCAGTCATGTCCTTTATTCCTCCTTGTTTAGTACACATGTTTTTATCTGATTGAATACCACTTTGAAAGTTACCAATGACTGCAAACAGACTATTATGATTGAGCATGATAAACTCTGCATTATAAGCTCTAATATAAAGACTCTGATTGAAAGATAAGTACTCTGTTAATTGTTCTCTGACCAAGAACGAAGTTTGCCTTCACCAATTATGCTTTCCTTTTTGCAACTTTATTGTGATTTCCTCTACTTTTTTCAAGTTTAATTATATGAGAGGAAGTTGTTGTCTAGAATTACTTGTGTATTGATAGATGTGATGCTTCTTGTCTGTATTTTATTTATCGACACCTCAGTCCATAAAATTGTGGTCATGTTTTCTGAGTTCAGTTTCGCTTGGGGACAAGTGATGTCTAAGCTTGGGGGAGTTGATACGTCCATTTTGCATCACTATTTTTATATTGTAATTTTCTGTTATTCATCGATGTATTTCATATTATGATGCATTACTTATGTTGTTTCATCTTATTTTGCATGTATCATAATTTTTGGAGAATAAACACCGGGACCAGAAATCTGAGGGAAAAAGCACCATCATGATACCCTATTTCAGAAGATCAGAAGAAGAAGGAGGGCATCGGGGATGTCTTAGAAGTCCATAAGAGGGATCTAGCCACGACGAGACCTGGAGGGGGGCCACAGGGGTCCCTCGCCATGCCTAGGCGCGGCCCCCCTTGGCCGCGCCTGGGGTGGTGTGACCACCCTGGCCAACCTCTGGCCGCCTCCTTTCGCGTACTTGACCCCCCGGGAACCCTAAGCCTCAGGGAAGGATCGAGGAAATGTTCTGCCGCCTCCTCGGGGTGGAAAACAACAAACAGAGAAAATCTCTCCGACGGGGAGAAATCAGCTGGGTATTCCTCCCGGGAGAGGGGAAATCATCGCCATCGTCACCGTCATCGCTCCGGGCATCATCAAGATCGTCATCGTCATCATCATCCTCACCAAAACCATCACCCTCACCATCCATCTCCATCCCGTTGTAACGATTAGGGTTCTATATTGCTGTTCTTCACTAGATCTCTCTCTTAGTGTGGATTACTTGTTAGTAGTTGATGCTTGTGAGATTTATTGGTGTTTACACTTTATGACCAGATTGTTATTCATCGTTATGTCACCTCTGATCATGATCCATATGATGTCTTGTGAGTAGTTCGTTTAGTTCTTGAGGACATGGGAGAAGTCAAGATGTTAGTAGTGGAATTATGTTGAAGTAATATCTAGTGGTTTTATATTTAAGTTGTGGTGCTATTCTTCTAGTGGTGTCATGTGAACGTCGACTACATGATACTTCGCCTTTATAGGCCTAGGAGGATACATTGTGTATTTGTCTACTAATTTTGGGGTTGCCGGAGTGACAGAAAACCTGAACCCCCATTCGGAAACCATTGCACGAGGGAGTGTAGGATCCTAGAGTTTTAAGGTTGTGCTTAGATTTATCTAAATTACTTTCTTGTATTTGCGGATGCTTGAAAGGGGTTTAATCACAAGTATGTATTAGTCCTAGTTGGTCGGTGCATTAGCATAGGTTCACCCACACAACACCTATCAAAACAATAAATATTAATCAACTGTATTAAACGAAAGTGCTTGACGAAATCCCCATGTGTCCTCGAGAACGTTTGGTAATCATAAGTAGAACAACCGTCTTGTCCTTTACTCTCCAACGGATTGGGCCAATCACTGCAATTATATTTACTATCTTTTATTTACTCACACTTTATTTATCTACTATATCAAAAACCACCAGAGACATGTTTGCTATTGTTTACAGTGAATCCTCTATCCAACCTTCTTATCAACACCTTCTGCTCCTCGTTGGGTTCGACACTCTTATTTATTGAGAGTACTACGATACACCCCCTATACTTGTGGGTTATCACCATCTAAAACCATAATTTTGGGGACTGGCTTCTCTGTTCTTGCACTCTGCCGGGATGGGGAGGTTCTCCCGGATCCATCTCCAACGACCATTTTGTCTCCATGATGTTTGTGAGTAGTTCCCATATGGACTACGGGTACATAGTTGTAGCTAGATGGTTATCACTCTATTGTTACTCAATACAATGATCTCATGTATTGCCTTACATGATTGAGATCCATCTGATGTAATCGTTTTTGTGTTTGTTGGGATCCTATGAATTGTTCATTATGATCAGTTATTTGTTTGTTAAATTACCGTTGCTGCCACTTGTTATTCTTAATGCTTGTTACTAGTGCACGAGTAGCATGATTTCATATCTGAACTCTTTATGTATGCATGAATATAATTGTTTTTTTGCATCCTACCTGCAAGTTGTATGCACCTATTATAGTCCGGAATCCTAGACCCCTAGGTGACAGGTAGGGATATTAGAGGGGGAGGGCTATAGTTTGAGGATCACATTTGTTAATTGAGTTCTAATACTTTGCTCTGGTGCTTGGTGAAACAAGTGCCTTAATTACCATAAGTTCCTTTATTGGCCCCGTAAAAATGGGATGGTTGGACAAAAGATGTTGTGCGAATTCTCATAACGAGTAGATACAACTATATATGATACAAATGCCTACATATGATTTATTAGCTAGAATACACAATCATGAGTTAGTTCAATTTTGGTCAATTGCCGAACTGTAATTTGTTCACCCAACACTTGTTATCTTGCTTGGAGAGTTAACTCTAGTGAAACTATGAACTCCGGTCCATCTTTTACTATTATTGCTATTATTTTCATGTGCTCTTACCACTTGTTACCTTGTTGGTGCGTTTATTACAGATTACACATATCACTTGTTTCACTTCATATTACACCACTTTCATTGTCTCTTCGCTGAACCAACACATCTATACAATCACCATTGTATTAGGTGTGTAAAGGACACAAGAGAATCATCCCATCACCACGCCAGCAACTATTTTCTTGTGATGTTTGCTAAATATATTTTGCTTAGTGCTTCTCAGGTGTGTATGAATTGACAACTCAACTGCTAAGCCTTATAGGTATTATTTTGATCCCCTTGTGTCGAATCAATAAATTGGGTTACCATTACCTCGAAAACTGTTGCGGTCTCCTAGCCTGGTGGGTTATCAATACTATTGTTTGGCGCCATTGCCGGGGAGCGTAGCATTATCTATAAGCTCACTTGGGAATTACACTCTTGCTTTTTTACTTGCCTTATTGTTCCTACTATCAATGATTACTTTCTCTGAAACTAGATCTTATTGGCAAGGTGGGTTCACGGAAGATCAACAAAAATATTATATGGGATACCGCCTGTCTCTATGCTAGACATTTATACTCTATATATGATACATCTTATTGATGTGATAAATCTTGTTGCTATATGAACTTTAAACAGCTTCTTTTCCAATATGCTTGCAATTCCATTGTCACTATATATTATTAGATTATGGGAAACTATGATTATTATAATATGGAACAAATTGAAGAATTTATTGGTTGGAAGGGTGCTTTTGAGATTGCTTCTTTGCTCGAAAAATATGATGATGCCCCTCATAAATCTGAGAGTTTTCTATGCTTAAATTTTGCTGTGAAAATTGTCAAAATGAAAATGGTTATATTATGAGATATCTTAAAACATATCATTCCGCAAAGGAAGAGATTAATGCCTTGGAGGAACCTATGGAAGAAGAAATTGCTGAAACTGGAAGCTCGTTGGATGAAAAGGAGGCGGAGACTGACGAACAAAAGGAGGAAGAATGGAGTAGCTACCTGATGCTGATGTGATCACACGCTCGTTGGGAGACCCCAAGCGGAAGGTATGATGTAGTCTAGAAGATATTTTCACCAAGTGTGGAACTAGAGTTTATCAAACCAGTAGGACTTTGTAGGCTTGAAGAAGGTTGCTTGTATCAACGATGCCGTTTATCGATGTTGACCAAGCGTGGAACCTGCACACAAACACAAACTCTCTCTTGCCCCAACTTTCCGGAAGGTTGTCAATCTTCCAGTCTTGCCGAAAACAGGAGAATTAAACGTATAGAGTCTTGGAAAACAATAAAAGAAAAAATGGAACAACAAGGAAATAGTGATGAAAAGGATTTTAAAAAAGTTGTAATTATGAGGAAAATAGGACCGGGGGCCTGTCGGTCCAGTGGATACCAGGGTATCCTGGCCCGTCTGCTGTGACCCAACCTAGTGGACATTCAAGGCCTCATCAAGCATGCCCCATGAAGGGGAGCCTCTCCACGAGACTTTGTTCTCGTCAGGACTCAACCAGCAGGGGTCTGGTCCCTCTAGAGGAGCTGCATTGCCCACCTTTGGAGAGGAGATCTACCTCGCCTTCCGCTTCTCTCCAGAGGACATTCCTCTCAGGAGGGAACCAGCCATGTGTGGCTGGCGTTCGCTCCTTTGTATGCTGACGAAAGCGCTGCAGAACTGCATAGCTCCTTTGGCGGCAGTTGTCGTTCTCGTGTATAAAGCGTGGGTGACAGCTTCCCGCGCCAAAGCCCCAGGACTTCCTCTTCGGTGAAAGAGGACCAAGACGATGCTACAAGACGGAGTTAACGTCACCGGGGGCCCCCACTGCTCTGCTATGGATGGTGACGCTGTACTCGATGACCAAGACCAGCAGGCACCGCATGTCCCCTCCTTGGCACTTTGTGGTTGCCCTTTCCCGCCGAGTATGAGCGGGAAAGAGGTTCAAACGCTGGTATAAAAGGAGCCCCTTGGCTCCAGTAGCAGGGACGACTCAATTCACTTAGAGACTCCATAGTATGAACCGAGCACAAGCTCGCACGTTGTACTATATCCAACGCAGTGCAATCCATCAGAAAAGCAATAGTAGGGTTTTACACCGCAAGGTGGCTTGAACCTAGGTAAACTTTCCATGTCACCATTGTTGTCTACTCTAAGCTTTCCTTGCGAAGCCTCACGAGAGTTGTAGGAAGTGTGGTTAGCCCCCAATGTTCGAACCTCTTGAGAGTTCCTGTATTTGACAGACCACTCTCCAACATTTGGCGCGCCAAGTAGGGGGCTAAGCCACTCCTTAACCTCCTCGCTTCCATGGCACATGCTCGCCCCACCCGAGCCGAGCGTTCCCGCCGCAGGAGCCAGGCCAATCCCACCGGCGACAACATCGATGAAGACACGCAACGCGGCGCCGGTGGCGCACCCGACGCTGAGGACCAAGCCTCCTCCTACCCGTCACAAAGAGATGCAGAGGCACCTCCGCCTCCACCACCGCCACCACCACCTCCGTCAGGGACGCAGGGATGTCGGGACCAGCCAACCCCGCCGCAGCCCTACTGCTGGCCCAGGAGCTGCTTGCGCACCCGCCTACGCCGGAAGGGCATGACACATGGCTCGCCCGCTCTAGGAGCTCGTCACTGCCGCAAATGTCCCCCCGCAACCGTCATGGGGAGGCAGCACTGGTGAGCCCAAGAGTGCGGCAGCTCATGACGCGCCAGCCTCTTCCCATGGCGCAACGTCGCTAGTGCAAGGAGATCCAAGAACCCATGTTCCTAACAAGGCCCACACCACTAGAGTTCCTCACAAGAGCAACAAAAGCCGCCAGATCATGCGTACTCCGCCCGATACATGAGTGCAGATTGAGCGAAGACACGAGTGCGAACGGCGCACCATCCGCGACCTTTCCAGTGCCGTCTGCGCCAACCGATCGGCGGATAACGACGTCCGTGCCACGGTCTATGTCGGGGTCTCCCTCATGTTCACCAAGCAGCTTCGCAGGGTCGCATGGCTACTGAAGTTCAATCCAACGCTGCCCCTCGCGACGATGGCACCACCCACCCCTCAACTTCTTGCAGCTTTCCAGCATCAGAGTGTGCATTGTGAAGGGAGGCGACAAGTGCATGGCCAACTGGCTTCCCATGGAACTCAAGGGGGCCGCCCTCATCCGGCTCATGAGCCTGCCAGAAGGATCCATCGGATCGTACGAGGAGCTACGCCTCAGCCGCTAACTTCAAGGAATCTTACGAGCGACCCCTCGCCTAAAACGATCTCCATGCCGTACGCCAGACGCAAAAAACTTCGCCAGTACATCCTGCGCTTCAGCCAGACGCGCAACAGGGTCGCCCGCATCACCGATGCGAACGTCATCTCTGCCTTCCGTGAGGGGGTCACCACCGAGCGCATACTCGAAGAGCTCGGCATCAAGGACGACCTTGCCTCCACCGTTGAGCTCATGGACTTGGCCGACAGATGCGCCAAGGCTGAAGAAGGTCGTCTCTTCAGCCACAACATTCCCGTCGACGAGTCCAATCCTGTGGCCCCCAAGGCCAAAACTAAGACCAGGCGAGACGACACGGACGCCAAGCGCTAGGCTCCGGTCGTTCTGGCAGCAGAACCCGAGCGCAAGCATGGCCGCAGCGATGCTGCCTGTGTGGCGGTCAACCGCCCCATCTGCGCATTTCACAAGATGCACTCCCACTCCACAGAGGACTGCTTCCAGCTCGACAAGACCCACAGGGATCGCCTCATGAGAAGTGGCCAGGAGGGCTACTCTCGAGGCAATGGTTGGCACAAACCTGGACGTGGCGGCCGGCGGGAGGAGCGCGGGACGAACAACTACAACGGGTACAACAAAAACAACAACAACAACAACAACAACGCCAGTGGCTACAACAACAACTGCCAGCGGTTCTCTCAGCAACAACCACCGGCGCAGCAGCAGCAGCGTCCGCCACTGCAGCGCCCCAACACACCCCCTCCTCGGCTTAATGATGCCATGCAGCACCGTGATACGTCCATTTTTCATCACTATTTTATATCATAATTTACTGTTATTCATTGATATATTTCATATTTAGAGGTGATACTTATGTTATTTCATCTATTTTGCATGTTTTATGATTATTGGAGAATTAACTGCTGGAACCAGAATTCTGCTAGAAAAATCACTGTCAAGATATCATATTTCTGAAGATCAGAAACCCAGAAGAAACATCGGAGAGTTCCTATTTTGCCAGATGACGGAGCCAGCCAGGAGGGAAGCCAGAGTGGGGCCACCATGGGCCCACACCATGTGGTGGAGCCCCCCTTGGCCGCGCCGCCAGGTGGTGTTGGGGCCCTAGAACACCTCTGGCAGTCTCCCTTCGCGTACTTCATCCCCCCTAAACCCTAAGACCAGGAGAACCATCAAGGAAATATTCCGCCGCCTCCTCGGGGCGGAAAACAACAGAGAGAGAAAAGCTCTCCGACAGGGAGAAATCTACTGGGGAAATTCTTTCCCGAAGGGGGGAAATCATCGCCATGATTACCGTCATCGCATCGGGTATCATCAAGATCATCATCGTCATGATCATAACCACAAGCACCATCCACCTCCGTCCCGCCGTCACAATTAGGGTTCTATATCGTTGTTTTCCACTAGATCACTCTCCCGGTGTGAATTACTTGTTTGTAGTTGATGCTTACGAGATTTATCGGTGTTTGCACTTTATGGCCAGATTTTTATTCACCATTATATCACCTCTGATCATGATCCATATGATGTCTTGTGAGTAGTTTGTTTACTTCTTGAGGACATGGGAGAAGTCAAGATGTTAGTAGTGGAATTATGTTGAGTAATATTTACTGGTTTGATATTTAAGTTGTGGTGCAATTCTTCTATTGGTGTCATGTGAACATCGACTACATGACACTTCACCTTTATGGGCCTAGAGGAATGCATTGTGTATTTGGATACTAACTGTGGGGTTGCTGGAGTGACCGAAACCCAAACCCCCGTTAGGAAACCGATGCACGAGGGAGTGTAGGATCCCAGAGTTTAAGTGTGTGGTTAGATTTGTCTTAATTACTTTCTTGCCGTTGAAGATGCTTGGAAGGGGTATAATCAGAAGTATGTATTAGTCCAAGTATGGGCGGTGCATTATCATAGGTTCACCCACACAACACCTATCAAAACAATAAACATTAATCAGCTGTAGGAAGCGAAAGCACTTGAAAAAATTCTCGTGTGTCCTCAAGAACGTTTGGTCATCATAAGTAAACCAACCGGCTTGTCCTTTGCTCTAGAAAGGATTGGCCCACTTGCTGCAATTATTATTACTATTTTTATTTACTTGTATTTTATTTATCTGCTACATGAAAAATTCCAGAAAACCTGTTTGCTAGTGTTTACAGTGAATCATTTATCCAATCTGCTTGTCAACACCTTCTGCTCCTCGTTGGGTTCGACACTCTTATTTATCGAAAGTACTACGATACACCCCCCTATACTTGTGGGTCATCACGCCGCCCTGAAGGGAACCAGGGCAACGGTGAGGAAAACTACGGGGGCTATCAGGATCCCACAGGCTACATTCCCTGCATCCTCGAGGGAGCACAAGCTCCACTCTCCAACCGCCACTTCAGTAAATTCTCACGAGAGATCAATGCCATCCTCCTGGGGATAGAGGCGGCTAAACCCCTCAAGTGGTCTGAGCACTAGGTCTCCTTTGACGTCCGCGACCAACCCAAGTCCACAAGGACCATGGGCACCATCCCCGTGGTCTGCACCCCACCATCACCAAGATGCTCCTTGACGAGGATGCGGGCCTCAACGTGATCTCGGTACAGAAATTCTAGAAGCTGCAAGTGCCCTACGAGCACTTTCCCCCACGAGGCATCACCAACGGAACTACGGTTCCCCTGGGACAGATGCGCCTCGCTGTCACGCTCAGCACTCATTAGAACTACCATACCGAGACTCTCGACTATGAATCAATCAATAATAAATTTTGGGACTATGCACATTATACTCAGATGAAAACTATTCTCTCTTAGCAGGTGCATAAAGTAAGAAGATGGAGACTCAGCCTAAAAGTAAAAGAAAGGCCCTTCGTAGAGGGAAGCAGAGAATACTCATGTGCTAGAGCTTTTTATTAGTAAATAGAGGTATTAAAACAATTTTGAGAGAGGTGTATGTCTATGTCAACAAATTCTATCAAATGATCTATCATCTTTTCATGTTTAATGGCTTCAAGAGCGGCTCCTATAGGAGAATCATAACATTCCCATGTGTCCTTGTTTGCCCAAGCTAAGTTCATGATTTCTCAAGTACATAGTGTGAGGAGATTTTAACTTTATTGTTGCAGCTTAATTTGGGTTGGGCACCAAGATGCGTACTCTTTTTGCTATATTAAGGACTAGCACATTATTCATGCTAGTAAGGTGTGAAGCCATCAAACATGAAAACATAATAAAATATTAAATACTTCCTCATGAGTTAAAACAGGAATACAAAATAGGTTAATAATTTTGCAGGTTTAAAGGCAGCACACGAGAAATTTACTTGTAGTGGAGATGAAATACCACATATGGGTAGATATGGTGGACACATTTGGCAAAATTTGGTTTTTGGGGGTTGGATGCACGAGTAGAGCTCATACTCAGTATAGGTGAAGGCTAGAAAAAGACTGGGAGTGACCAACTAGAGAGCAATAACGGCTATAATCATGCATAGCGATAAAACATCATTAATCAAAGCATGAAGTGATTACAAGTAAAAAACTAAATGATCATAAAGGCTAGAAGTGACTTTTCTTGTAGTCATAACATGGTGTGAGCATGCGCCAAGTCAATTGAGATAAATCATTCAAAGGAGAAATACCACAATACCATGCTTCAACATGAGAAAACAACACATGATTAATTTCAATGGAACATTAAGCACTCTCGGCTATTTGAGACTAGTCATGATACATCATAAATAACTAAGCACACAATTAAAATAACATCTAACATGACATGCCAAAGCCTAAGCCACAGTCAAAACAAGCTTTCTATTGCACCACTATAAGGATGAAATATTTTACTCTTCCCCAACACCAATAACCTTTTTCGAAACAACTCTCAAAGCAAATAATCATCAAAGAACATAGAGCTAATCAAATATAATTGAAGCAAACCAACAAGCTCTAAACAAAATTCGAGTGAAAAACAAGAGCTAAACGAAGTACTAGAAAAAACTAAACACTCACAGAACAATAAGAGTGAAGACTAGAGTGTTCTAGGCAATAAAAACGGAGTGTGTCTCTCCCAAAATAAAAGTGCTAGGATCCAACCCAAAAAAAATCAAGGAAAAAAAACTGAAAGAAAAGTAAAGTGGCGCTCCAAGAATAACACATATCATGTGAAGCAATAAGAATATAGTGTTTTGAACGAAACCTGATATTTTTGTTGATGAAGGAGAGGATGTCTTGGGCATCCCCAAGATTTGACGCTTGTACTTTTTGTATATGTCTTGGGTTGACATGGTGGCATCCCCGAGCTTGAGCTTCTGTACATCCATCACCTCATCACATCATACTTCTCTCCCTACACTTGAAAACTTCCTCCACCTAAAACTTCTCAAAATCTTCATTAGCAACGTTAGTGTAATCAAAATAATAAATCCACTTGGTTCAGTCTCAACACAAGTCTAACACTCAATCTAAAAACATTAGCTACTGTCACAACTTCTTTTAAAGCTCTTCCCTCAAAAGAACACCAAAAGAAAGAGACTAAGACGCAAATGCAAATATTGGCAGAAATCTGTCAAAATAGAACAGTCGTTTTTTTTCGAAAATATTCCGTTGCAAAACTAGTGAAAGTTAGTAACAACATGGCACATTTCCATATATTTTTTCAAAGCAATCCGACGTTCTGGCTGAGACAAATCGTTTTGCAACAACCCAATAATCTGTTTCAGAACAACAACTTCCCCAAATTGCACTACCTGTATATTAGAGGTTACTCTTGGCTAAAAAATGAAATAAAAAGGACAAGGAGCGGTTGCTACAAAGGTAACAATTTCCAAGATACAAAAATAACAGAAGAAAACAAAAAGAAAATGGAGGAAAAAAAGGTGGGTTGCCTCCCACAAGCGCTTTTCTTTAACGCCTTTTATCTAGGCATGAAGAATGAATCAAGTATTATCATTCAATTTGAGACACTCGAACTCTTCATCGAGTCATTGAATTTTCCACACACAAGGTTCAGAATCTCCTCTCTCTTTTTCTTTAGGTTTAATATTTTCATCAAAAAGATTCTCTAGAACAACCCAACCAAAATTCTCTTCTAATGCTTCAGACATTGCTAAAAGTTTGAATGGTATAGGGATATTAATTATTTTTTCACATTCAGTTCTTCCCTCATATTTAATTCTATCACTATCTAAAGTTTTCAAAGTATGATTGATGGCAAGACAATAACCAAGCATCTTATAACGAGCAAAATCTTTTCTAGCTTCTATAGCAATATCATTAAATTCCAGGAGCAAAGCATTCAACACAAAATCGCTTTATTTTCCTGGATCCATGCTATCAAGTTTAAGAAAAATTTGTTGTATTATAGGATTAAGGTTTACAAAACTAGCTTCTATCATGGCAACCAAAGAGGCTACATCGGTTTTGTAGTTATGGGCAAGTTTAACTACAGGTTTATCATTAAAATCACGAAGCCCATTAACATGGTTGAAGAATTCCTCAATATCATTTCTCCCAATAATGAATCCACTTCCTACTTTCAGATCTTTCACAGAAAATTTAGGAGAAGACACCTTAGCAAAACAGCAATAAAAACTAACACGAAGACAAAGACTAAACAACAAGGCAAATAAAAGACTAGAAACTAGAGAATTAATTTATTTTGGGATTTTGATAAAGAGAAAACAAGACGAACAAAAGTAAACTAAGCAAGAACAAAACAAAAGAAAGAGAGTGGAAGTGTGACACTCCCCTTGCAGCAAGCTAGAAATTCCCGGCAACAGCGCCAGAAAAGTACTTGATGCTGACATGATCACACGCTCGTTGGGAGACCCCAAGCGGAAGGTATGATGTAGTCTAGCGGAAATTTTACCCTAGTGTGGAACTAAAGTTTATCGAACCAGTAGGACTTCGTAGTCTTGAAGAAGGTTACTTGTATCAATGGCGATGTTTATCGATGTTGACCAAGCGTGGAACCTGCACACAAACACAAACTCTCTCTTGCCCCAACTTTCCTGAAGGTTGTCAACCTTCTAGTCTTGTTGAAAACAGGAGAATTAAACATATAAAGTCTTGAAAAAACAATAAAAGTAAAAATGGAACAACGAGGAAATAGTGATGAAAATACTTTAAAGAAGGTTTCAATTATGAGGAAAATAGGACCACAGACCATAGGTTCACTAGTGGTGCCTCTCCAAAGAAAACAAACATGTTGGGTGAATAAATTACAACTGGGCAATTGACAAATCATGAACGTATAACAATACTATTATGATAAGATAATGTTCACGGGTTCTAACATTGTAGGCATTACATGAAGGCATATGGACCGCTATCCAGCATGCATCCATATCAAATAGTCCACCTCAAGAAGAGCTATCCAGTAAATCTCTCTGCTATTAAGTTGCAGCAACAAAGTGATTGCTTTGTGTGCAACGAACAAATACATTAAGAACAAGTACGTAATGTAAGAAGCCGTCCTCATCTGTAGACAAGAGCACTGTTGTGTTCTCCCTAGTGGCAACAGCACATCCTCCCTCCCACATCTTTCTGTCACTCAAGCGCAGGCAACAAGGAGGCATGAACCCAATATCTAGCATATAAACCCTCTCTTGGGGCTGAAAACAACTACACGGCCAAGATAATCATAAACACTGGAGAGCATTGCAAGACAATATTAAAACTCTCTACGAATATAAGTGAAGCGTCTCATATTGACATGAACAAAATAATCATAATCTCATGGTTCATCGGATCCAAGCAAACACAACATGCACAATTACATAACGGTGGTCTCGATCATGTGAGGCAGCTCACGAGAATCTAAACATGGAGGCATAGGGAGAGAACAACCATCTAGCTACAGCTATGGACCCGTAGTCCCGAAATGAACTACTCATGCCTGTCCGGAGATGATCATTGCGATGTAGAGGCCTCCGCTAATGATTCTCCTCTCCAGCAGGGTACCGGAGCAGATGTCTAGAAGCCCTAGATTGTAATTTCGAGGTGACAACACCTCTCTGTATGTTTCATGGAAAATAACTCTATCCCCGTGATTTTTAGGGTTAAAGGCAATTTATAGGCGAAGAGGCGGCAAGAGTCGGTGGCCAGGGTAACCAGGAGCGCACCAGGCGCGGCCTAGGGGGACGTATGGCACCCTCCTGGTGGCCTCCTAGCCCCCCTTTGGCTCTTCTTTGGACTCTGTCTTCGTTCCGGGTAAAAAAATGATCTTCGCAGATAATAAGCCCTTTCCGAGAATATTTCCTTAAGAACTTTTTTGAAATAGAAAAATAGCAGAAAACAGCAATCGTCCTATGGCATCTTGTTAATAGATTAGTGACTGAAAACATCCGGAAAACGAAAGAAAACACATGGAAAACAAAAGGTATTGGGTAGAAAATAAGCATGGAGCATCAAAAATTATAGATACGTTTTCAATGTATCAGTACCCATGCCTACCTTATAACGAGAGTAACTCTTTCACTCATACATTATTTTATTGCCCTCCATGCTTACCAAAGGAGGATGAGTGCCATATTGATAAATGTGATGATCCTATTGATTCTTTTTAAATATCCTTTTTTGTGAAATTGATGCTTGCTATACTTGTGACCATGATGCCCCTATGGATGATGCTTATGGAAATTATTTTGATACTGTTATTTATGATAATCCATGCTACTTTCATAAACCTTATGATAATAGTCTATTTATTCCTACTATTGACATGCATGATAGTGAGGAACTTTGCTTAGAAAATTTACACGATAACGTTCTAAGTGATGGTCCTATGTTTCTTGATGATATAAATTATAATGATATTCAAAATGGAATCGGAGAGGTCTTGACTTTAGATAGAAGGAGTCCCATACTTTCGAGAGATCAATCATCTTGTTATAATATTGCTAAAAGTGGGTTGGAAGAGGTCATGATTTTAAATTTTGATCCCACTATTTTGGAGCTTGATTTGAATTATGTTTTTGTAGATCATTAAAAACATGCTTTGTGTGATAATTATATTGTAAAGTTTGTTCATGATTCTACTAAAGATTATTATGAGAGAGGAAAATATGCTTGTAGGAATTTTAATGTTACTAAAACACCTCTCTTTTTTTTTTGAAGTTTTGAAGTTGCTCTTATTTGATCTCCGTATGCTTGCTACTATGTCCTTATTTGATTTATTTATTTACAAGATTCTCATGCATAGGAAGTGGGTTAGACTTAAATATGTTTCATATTTTATTCTTGATGCTCTATTTTGCTTCAACTCTTATTCTTATGTGAGCATCTTTTATTATTACTGAGCCTATCTTAATGGTTATAAAGAAAGAGCTTGTGGGAGGCAACCCACCTTGTTTTCTTTTGTTCTATGTGAGTGTTCGAAGTTGTTACCTCTGTGACAACCGCTCTTTATCCTTTTTATTTTGTTTTTTGCGCCAAGAATAACCTCTATTTGAGAGGAATTCTGTCCAGATTTTTGCGCCTCACCAAAAAATTCGTATCACTCAGCCAGAGTGCGGTTGCCCCCCGTAGTTATCTAACTTTCCTTGGTAGACCACTCTTTTATTAGCTATTCAATTTTGGCCTTTGTATGAGATTTGTTACCAACACGTAGCAACTTTAGGAGAAGTAATAGATGGAAATGTTATCAACTAACTTTTAGGAGATTTTTCACTCCCAAAATGATGGAACCTTGGTATGAGCTAGAGAAAATCCTACTTAGTGTGACCTTCTCAAGTTCCGATAATACTTTGATTTGGAAAGTAAAGGAATTTATCCTACCAGCTCGCTCTATAGTATAATTAATTTTAGAGGTGTTATACCAGTTTTCAGTCCCTTAGTTTGGTGTCTGCTAGTTCATCCAAAAAACCATATTTTCGTATGGATCATGTCGCACAATAAGCTGATGACTAGGGACGATTTGAAAAATAATGATAAGCCAGTGGCTGCGTTTTCTGTATTGAAAATGAATCTATTGAACACCTTTTTCATGAATGTGGTGTTGCCAAAGAAATATGGAAAATAGTTTTTGATTTCTTCGGAACCCCCCAAAGCACTAAATTTTAATTTGTAAGGATATTTTGGGTTTCCCACAACAAGAACTCTACTTTAAACTCCACATGTGTTTGTGTTTTATGGTGCATTTGGAAAACTAGAAATAGTATGATTTTTAACAATCAGATTTGGATGGATGTTAAATAGGTGATATGGATTTGCCCCAAAACTCTCAGGAGGTGGTCAATTCTTTCAAATGAGCTAGCTCTAGAAAAATTGAGGGGTAAAGGGTCACCTCCACCTTCCAGGCCTAGATTCTTTCAAATGAGTTGGTCGATTCTTACTGGAGACATCAAATGTGAAAGCGAAACCTCACCTCCTGGAGTGAGGGTGGTACAAAGCAGTAAAGGGTCACCTCCACTTTCTAGGCCTTCCCTGGGCAATGAGAAGATCTCCTTTCTCAGCATGTGCACGTTGTTGGAGCTTCCTGCATCGCCGGAACCATCAGAGGCCAAAACTCCAAGCAGCCTTGCTAGAGCTCATATCTGCTCATGCGGTCGTCCTGGCTTAAGATGCTTCCTTGCTTTAGTTTTCCTTCCTCATGCGTGAGTTGTCTACTGTTTTGTTTTTACACTTGGATTTTCCCTCCCTAGCTCTCCTGGCCTCTTAGCCACTAATAAGAGCCTTCTATTATTTTTGCCTTTGTCGTTTGAAAACCTGTGTTTGTTATTTTGAACTGGTTGTGCCTGGTTTAAATGAAATGAACCGAGGGTGTTCCTCAACCCCTTTTGATTCAAAATAAGAAATCAATAGATATTTTTAATCTTCTGATATGAGTGGTTTGTAATGTTTAAAACTCTTTAAGTAATAAAAACTCCCTTTATCGAAAAAATGAGTTGTCTGTAAAACAGAAAAAGACTCAGAATAAAGAAAACGGAAAAACATTATCGCTCGATAAATACACAAAGTGATAAAAAAGGGAACAACTAGATACTTGCAACGTTTTTCAGCAATCACAGGAACGAGGTAAAAAGGAGGGAGAGCTAGTTCTCAGTTAGAACAGCTCCTGCAGCAGCAACAACCAGCTCACTGCGCTAAAAAAAACTACTATAAACCTCCCCTAATCCGACCAACCACCACAGCAACTGGTGCCTCCGGCGAGCTGAAGGAAGATTCCAGCGTCGAGGTAGGGGTTTTCCAGGTGTCCACTCATGCGAACCTCTTCTGATCAGGCGATCTTGGTCCATCAGTGCAATCGCCTTGTCTTGGATCAGCGAGAAGCGCTTCTTCTCTAGCTAGCCGTTCTCCAGCGCCGACAAGACTTGCAAGAGCTTTGTAACACGCTGGCAGAATTATCTGGTTTACACGCGCATGTGGTCTTTGAAGAGCATGTCCCAGTTCCTCGAGTGAAGAATTAGCCTCCAGACCTGAAACAGACAAGCGAAGTTTGTCCATCGAAAATGAGACTATTTCAAATCGTCCAAATTCTGCAAAGTTTACAAGCACAAATGGAATTTAGGGTTGCATGATTTTTGTTCACCACCCAATATTTAGCAACGCAGGAATAACCCAGTTTCAAAAAACTGAGAAATTTTATGGCAAACATGTCTAGATACAATGCAATTAAAAAAAGGGGTGTTGCACAGACTCATATCTGCTAGGCAATTATTTCTCGGCCGATCAGCAGTTGTTCGTCGATCCTTGCCGATATACACTTAGTTACAAGCGCCAATACGCCAGGAGATTCCATCTAATTTGGCTTGCGGCAGAAAAATCGGACCGAGTCGTTGACGTAACAAGCGCCTGAAACAAGAGGCTTGCTTTGGGGGCCATAGACTCCTGTGTCGAACAAGAGGATTAGTTTCTCTTCTTTTCTTTGCTCAAGTTTCTAAACAAGCGACCACCGTTGTACATGCCCTATTCAATCAACGAGGACGCGTTGTCTAAGGCTATGCGGAAGGCGGCGATGTTTTCATCTGCTCCTCTGGGTATGTGTTCTGAGCAGAGATCTTTTCTTTCTTATTTGAGTACCAAACTATCCTCTAGTTTAGGTGTCGTTGGTGTTTCGTTAGGAAGAAATGATACTGAGATCACGCTATCCGCCAATGCGTTGAATCATATGGAGTATGACCGTTTAACGGTTAAACCGTGTGCTTCTCCGAGGGTGGATATACCTCACACGGATGATGATTCAGCGAATGTCACTTCAGATGGACAGCTTTTATCTCATCTTGTGGGGGAAGTGACAGAGGTGAGTATGGATGAGGACGGGCTAGGATCTTTAATTGATCTCTACGCATCCAGCCGGAAATCTAAATCATCTAAGCTTAAGAGGAAGAATTCACTGCAGAATTCCGTGAGGCAGCAAAAAAAAACAATTGTTTCCCAATGAATGGCTTATTCACTAATAGCAGAGGTCTTGGAGACTTGGCTAAACACTTGAATATTGCTCAATACGTCAGGGATCATAGGTTGGAGTTTGTAGCTATCTCTGAATCAGGGAGGAGAGACTTTCCAGTGAGTGTTCTGAACCGCCTTTGAGGGGTCTAGACTTCACTTGGTACTCTATTCCTCCTCGCGGAAGGTCGGGTGGCATATTACTCGGTGTAGAATCAGATTCCATAGATGTGTTAGCACAGTCGGACGGTGATTTTCATATAAAATTACACGTCTGCAACCGAGCTGACAATTTCGTGTGGAGTCTGGTTAATGTGTATGGTGCTGCCCAGGAAGAGTTTAAGGAGGCTTTTCTACGTGAATTGGTGAATCTGGCTATTGACAATCCATATCCAATCTTAATTGGTGGTGATTTTAATATGCTAAGGTTTCCACACGAGAAGAGTCGTGGATGGTTTGATCGGCATTGGCATTTCGTGTTCAATGCTTTCATTGATAGCTTGGATTTGAGAGAGGTTTACATGACCGGACGATAGTTCACTTGGGCAAATAGTCTTCCGGAGCCTACTTACGAAAAACTAGACCGCGTACTGATGAGTACTGATTGGGAAGATAAATTCCCATTGGTTACGGTACGTGCTCTTGAGCGTATTGAGGCTCTTTCGGATCATGCTCCCCCCGCTATCTACTGGCACAACGAAACCACTTTCACAACCACAGTTCAAGTTTGAACTTGGCTGGTTATTACATGATGGTTTTGATGAGCTAGTTAAAAGTGTGTGGTGCAAACCTGTCGTAGGTGACAACCCAATCCGGAGATGGAATAATAAAATGCGCAATGTGCGTAAATATTTCCGTGGATGGGCTAGACACACGACTGTTATGCTCAAAAAAGAGAAAGAGTGTCTTTGTTCCATTATTGATGAGCTGGATCGGATCGCTGAGGCTATGTTGCTATCTATGCAAGAGATTGAACTTAGAGGTCAATCAAACGCAAAAGTAGCACAAATGTTGCGAGAAGAGGAACTCAAATGGTATCAGAGATCTAAGGCCCAATTCATTCTTGAAGGAGACTCGAATACTCGTTATTTCCATAATGTTGCCAATGGAAGCACAGGAAAAAACGGATTTATTCTCTCCATCAGGATGAAGGGCTGATTGAGGGACAAGAGTGTCTCAAGGTTTATATCACAAAGTTTTATAAAGGTCTGTTTGGGGCTCCTGAATTAAGTACTATTACTATGGACGAGACCCGCACAGATGATATTCGCCAAGTCTCCAATGCGAAAAACGCTTTTCTTAATGCTCCCTTCTCGGAAGAGGAGATAAAGAAGGCGGTATTTCAAATGGAGAATAATAAGGCACCTGGCCCAGATGGATGTCCGGCGGAGTTTTACCAACATTTTGGGGAGGTCATTAAGGATGACCTCATTGAGATGTTTAGTTGCTTCCATAGTGGACACCTAGAGCTGTATCGCCTTAATTTTGGGGAAACCGTTTTGTTACCTAAGATTTTGGAGGCAGAAAGGATACAACAATATAGACCAATCTGCCTTCTCAACGTTAGTTTCAAAATCTTTACAAAAGTTGCAACCATTAGGTTGAATTCGTTGGCAGATCATGTGGTAAAACCTACGCAGACTGCATTTATGCAGGGTAGGAATATCCTTGATGGGGTCGTGATTCTACACGAAAACGTACATGAGATGCATTCGAAAAAACTAAATGGTGTAATTCTTAAAATAGACTTTGAAAAGGCCTATTATAATGTGAACTGGGATTTTCTCCAACAAACTCTAGAAATGAAAGGATTTTCAGAAGAGTGGTGTTCTCTATTTCGCAGTTATGTGGTTGGAGGTAGTGTGGCTATCAAAGTCAATGACGATGTTGGACGACACTTTCAAACGAAGAAAGGTTTAAGGCAAGGTGATCCGCTTTCGCCCATATTATTTAATATTGTGGCTGACATGTTAGCGATCATGATTGAAAGAGCCAAGGAAAGTGGCCAAATTAAGGGAGTAATTCCACATCTCGTCGATGGGATTGTCTATCCTTCAGTATGCAGATGATACGATTCTTTTTATGGAACATGATTTGGATAAAGCGTCGAATATGAAATTAATTATTTTGGTGTTCGAGCAACTATCTGGATTAAAAATTAATTTCCATAAAATTGAATTGTTCTGTTTCGGCGAGGCCCAGGATGTTGTTGCACAGTATGCCGAGTTATTCGGACGCGAGCAAGGTCAATTTTCTAAGTATTTGGGAATACCAATACATTATAAGAGGTTGACTAATGCAGAATGGAGCCAAGTTGAAGAGTGTTTGCAGAAAAGGCTTGCTAGTTGAAAAGGGAAATTGTTGTCACTTTGTGGAAGACTGGTACTCATTAACTCAGTACTATCTAATATGGTATTGTATATGATATCATTCTTCCAGTTACCTAAAGGAGTCTTGAAAAAATTGGATTATTTCCGATCAAGATTTTTTTGGCAGAGTGGCAGCGAGAAAAAGAAATATCGTCTGGCCAGATGGGATGTAGTTTGTCGCCCAAGAGACTGGGGGGCTAGGTATTCATGACTTACAAGTCAAGAACTCATCCCTACTTGGTAAATGGTTGTTCAAACTATTAACCGAAGATGGCGTTTGGCAAACCCTCATTAAACGAAAATACATAGGTTCGAAAGCAGTTTCACAGGTTATGTGGAAACCTGGTGATTCACACTTTTGGGTTGGACTAATGGCGAACAAAAACTCGTTTTTTCGCTATGGGGTATTTAAGATTAAGGATGGATCGCAGATACGGTTCTGAGAGGATAAGTGGTTAGGTAATACCACACTCAGATAACAGTATCCGGCATTATACACTATAGCACGACATAAGGATGATACGCTGGCTACGGTCATGCAAACATCACCTTCTAATGTGACATTCAAACGAGATCTCATCGGGCCACGACTTGCATCTTGGCAGACTCTGGTTAATAGATTAACTACGGTTACTCTAACACCAGGCACTTATGAGTTTCATTGGAAGATCACTAAGAACGAATGTTCTCGGTGGATTCTATGCATAGGGCTATGATCCAATCAGACATGCCAGTCGATATTTTTAAAAATGTATGGCGTATGAAGGTCCCGCTAAAGATTAAGGTTTTTGCGTGGAATCTTCGTAAAGGGGTCATACTTACAAAGGATAATCTTGTCAAACGTAATTGGCATGGAAGCTCTAAGTGTGTTTCTTGTTCTCATGATGAGACGATTAAGCACTTATTCTTTGATTGCACATTTACGCGTTCTATATGGTCCGCTATCCAAATGGTTTCGAACCTTTATCAGCCCACATCTGTTGCGAATATATTCGGTAACTGGTAAAATGGGATAGATAAACGATTTAAGACTATTATTAGGGTAGGAGCGCTAGCCATTATTTGGTCGCTCTGGCTATGTAGAAATAACAAGATTTCAATGATAAAAACTTTTCTCGTATGCAGGTTTTATTCCGGTGCACAAGTATTCTCCGTTCGTGGTCCACATTACAACGGGGGAGTTTCGAGGCCTTTTTACAGAGGCGTGTGCACGGCTAGAGCAGGTGGCGAGAGATATTTTTATCCCACATGAATGGCCGCTTAATCTACGGATAGCAGCTCTGTAGCATCGATAGTCTACGTCTGCAGGATTTGTTTAGACTTGTCGTCCTTTTTCCTTTCAGTTTGGTTTCGGCTGTGTGCATTATTACGATGCAGAGGCCGGGTGTAATGCTTAAACCTTTTAAGTAATAAAAGTCCTTTATCAAAAAAAAAAAGTCAATCAAGTTATTGCAACCTTAGATACAAGGTTGAACTGGTCGGCCTAGAGCATCTAAAACACCGAGGTGCTAATATAAAAAATGAGGCCGGAAGGGAAGACACCCTTAGTTTTTTCGCTAAGAGAGTGGTGCGCACACGTCGAATGCGAGTGCGGAAGTTCGAACTTGGGCAGGCTGGGATGTATCAGCTAATCCCAACTACCGGGCTAAGCCTTGGTCCACTAAAATAAGGTCGTAAGGGAAGATACCCTCGGTTTTTTCGTTAAGAGAGTGGTGCGTACACATTGAATGCAAGCACGGCAGCTCGAACTCGTGCGGGCTGAGGTATCACCACATCCCACCCTAAACCATAATATGAACGCTTACTGAGAAGTTCTGCCCTACACATAAGAGGCAGAGGCCTCATGCCATATTTTTATACGCCATGCTCTTAGATATGCTTTTGATACTAGTAAAACTACCGGTAATCGGTAGACCAGTCGGGATTTAATCCCTAACGCTCGGAATAAGCGTCTCATTATAGATGCCCTTACGACAGTAACATAAATATCTAATTTGTAACAAGGTCATATATATTTAGGTCGACCGTAGAAATATCCAGGTATCAGGAATTCAGGATTAGTACATCAGCCTGCAGAAGTTAATTCATATTTACTGTGGGTGTGTAAGTAAGTAGTTTTGTTAACAAAGGATAACTTGCTTAAGAGAAGATGGACGGGTGTAAAAAGTGTGTATTCTGCGACGCGCATGAGTGCGTTGATCACTTGTTTATATCTTATCATTTGTCAGAAATATTTGGTGTTTAATTTATTTCAGTTTTAATATCTATCCTCCAACAAGCGTTTCCAATTTGTTTGAAAGTTGGTTAAATGGAATTGATAAGAAAACCAAAAAGCCTATTCGCGTAGGCGTGTCGCTTTTCTTTGGGCAATCTGGAATTGCCACAATGATGCGGTTTTTAACAAATAGGACAATGTTCAATAATTGCAGATTGTCAATAAGTGGTCTTTCCTTCTCCCTTTGGACCAACGATGACTCATGGATACCGGATGTGTTCGACTGATGGAGGTCATTGAAGCTATCTTCAGCAGGGTTTTGGATGCGGTTTTTAACAAATAGGACAATGTTCAATAATTGCAGATTGTCAATAAGTGGTCTTTCCTTCTCCCTTTGGACCAACGATGACTCATGGATACCGGATGTGTTCGACTGATGGAGGTCATTGAAGCTATCTTCAGCAGGGTTTTGGATAGTTGAACGCTAACAGATTAGATGTCTAGAGCTGTCATTTTTGAGTAGCTGATCTTTACATTCACTTTGAGTGATCTGTTATTTGTAACTTGATTCATATTAGATAGTTCTTGCACTTTTGCTAATATCAAACAGTTGTGTGCATCGATTCGATGCAGAGGCTAGGGCCAAGTTCCTATTTCGAAGAAAAAAAGTAGTACTACACAGTTTGACTTTTAAAACAAGTGTTGTTACTGTCCTATCGTTCGTCATCAGACGACGACTACTGATCAATCAGTTAGCAGATCATCACATGTCTCAATAATGTAGACCAAGGTTAAGCAGAGATACATCACCAAACAATAGTTTCGATAACACAATTATAAAAGCAGCTCCCTGCGAAAAGATGACTGTACTGTCCAGCAAGTAACCCTATCTTGCATGCTGTTCTAGCGATCGTCATGACATGCTAATTTAACTGAGTAATTCTACTTGTAAACAACAGAAAATTATGATACAGCAAATTCATCAGCTAGCAAACTCCAAGGAACCCAAACTCTTAATGATTTTACCCAAAACAAAAGTTGAGCAACATGAGCTTCCTAATTGATCATAACATGGCCTGCATCTTTTACTTGTAAGAAACCTGAAAATAAAACAAGAAACATTAGAGACTTTGTATAAACTCAAGAAGAGTGAGCAATATATAGGACAAGGAAACTCTTGAGTTAGCAGAAACACTAGTAGTCCATTTTTTTTATTTTTTTTTGGTGGATATACCAGCAGACCATCTTTGTCGCTTTAAAAATTTGGAAATAAAAATAAAAAAGGTGAGTTATTCTCTGGAATAACATGTTTGTTTCCTATCCATGTTAATTGCGGCACATAATTTCACCATGATCACTCTTTAAGAAATATCATGCTTCAGCTTAAAGCTCGCCTGGTTGGTCATGATATTTTAGGAAAAAGGAAACAAAATGATCATTATAGTGACAAAGCTAGACAGCATTCAGGCTCTTATCAAACGGTCATCAACTCATCATGATGAATAAAGCTACATATCCTTTGGGTCCTAAACTATTGGCTTGCCCAATTAATAGTTTTTATGAAATCATGCCTACTCAGAATACACTAATACGATTTTCTCTAAAAAAACACTAATACGATTTGATGTGAGGTCTATGCTAAAACACCAACAAATAATTTTTAGTGGCGTAGCGAGCGAAGTACCATAATTATGTACGAGTGAATGAACAAGTTCAGACAACACGCTTCGATATAAGTAACCATTCTGCGGAGTAATATGGGGGGATCTGGATCTGACTATATGCCTAACAACACTTAGCATCGACAGCATAAAATGAAATTAATTAATTATTCTTGAGTTCCCAAAGTATTCCTAGTCCAAACAAGTTGGTATTAAGGATGGCGATAGGCAATACATGTTACTCCCTCCGTTCCATAATTCTTGTCGTGATTTTAGTTCAAATTACGACAAGAGTTATGGAACGGAGGTAGTAGTAATTATTGTCGTAGTTTTATTCAAATTACGACAAGAGTTATGAAACGGAGGTAGTAGTAATTAGCAAAATGTGCACAACATTGTTTTGCTATTTGAATAAGCCAATTCTAGAGAAAGAGGTATATGTACAGTGCATGTATACAACTAAACATGGATCGATAAAAAAAGACTAAGGTAAGAGAAGGTACAATATACATTATTAGATGGTAGCCTGGTTCTGGTATGCTGTATCTCTTCCCTTATCTGTTTGAAACTCTGAATGAACATGGACGAAACACTGGTCTGTTGGGATGTCCTTGCCTGAAAATGGTTACGCCGATAAATGTTCAAGATTCGAACAGCAGCCAAAACATACACTAAAAACAGTTTGTACTGATGCAGATTTATGCAAACTGCACATAATAACAATTGCGCTAAGCGAGCAAAATCAATACATACTGCAGGTTATCAAGAGTTCAGGGCAACGTATTCATAACTTGAGGCTAATCAGAGGAATTTCTTATTTCTTGAAGACAATACTAGAGCAGTCAACAAGCCGAACAAGCTACGAAGTATAGAGGATACACCAAAATTGTGGTATTTTCTAGCACCAAATTATAGAGAAATGGAAATCATATGCAGAACATGCATTCTAAATCTGAAATTCACAAACAGCAGATTAGTCTGATCAGGTTTCGGACAGGAACCTTGCAGGTTGCAGTAAGCCACCCAATTTGCACTTGAGCCTCCGAGCACACATGTAAAAACAGACAATCTAGGGATTAATTACCTGAAGAAGGGATCCGGCAAGATCCAAGCCACGGTGGAAGAACACATGGTACGAAAGCTTCACGGCCGTTACGTGGAGAACTCCCCATCACCTTTCCCAAGTCCATGTCCACAGCGATGATGTGCTCACCTATAGTGAGGTGCATGACACTGGCGTTTAGTGGGTCAAGAACGGCAATGTGCGGCGTCCCTCGCCATGGGTGGTCTCCTCCATCCGCCAAGACCCGGCTGAGCGCCACCCGGTGCTCCAACGTCCAGCCACCGCCGCACTCCTCGTCGAGCACGAAGGAGCTGAGCACCAAAGGCTCCCGCTGAGACAGCTCGGCGTACCTCATCCTCCCTTCGCTGACCCCCATGCGCCGATACCTGCCCAGCGCCTGCCTCCCTTCGTCGCGTGCGCCTGAAGGCGGCGGCAGCACGCTGCCCTTGGGCAGCTCGACGAAGCGGGAGTCCGTCCGGTCGCTGAAGGGGTCAACGGTCACGGCGCCGCAGCCCACGTCCACCCACCACACCCGCCCGCCGAAGGCCAGCGTGTCCTGGTATATCCCCATCCCGGCCGACGAAGGCGGGAGTTGGCACGGCGCGCCCTTCACAAGTTCCCATTTTCCTGTCTCCGAGAGGAACCGGACCATGTTGTTTCCCGCGTAGAGCTGGGTGACGGCGAATCTGTCAGGCGGCCCGTGGCCGCGGTCGGCTTGGGTGAGGATGCCCATGCAGTGCTCGCGCAGGACCTTTGTGGTGCCGCCGATGTTTGGGACGCGGAGCACCTGGCCGCTGAGAGGGTTGCAGATGAGGTAGGTGTAGTCGGGGACGTGGCCTTCGACGGCCTTGCCGGTCCTCTGGCGCACCTGCTTGTTCCCCTGCTGCGCGAGGATGGGGGACTCGAGGCGGGCGTCGCAGAAGGTGAGGAGGAGGAGGCCATCGGCGCCGCTGGAGGCGGAGACCAAGCCGCAGCAAAGCTGCTTGATTTCTCTCTCGGGGTCGGGTTCCGGGCTGGTGTTGATGAGATGCGCCGGCATCTGCAGGTGGGAGTAGCCCGGGGGCTCGGCGAGGTGGAAGGCCGGCGGCTCCGATTTGTAGGCCACCGACACGCGGTCCATCATGGCCCAGGGAGGGTGCGAGGCGGCGGCCGTGGAAAGGGGGCGGTGGCGGAGGAGCCCGGTGGCGACGGCGGAGAGGCCGAGGAGGCGCCGGAGCGACATCGCGGTGTGGTGGAGTGGAGTCTGGCAGTCTGCAACTGGTGGCAGGGAAGTGAGGGATGTAAAGGAGGCCTTTATTGCCTCATGTGGACTGGGTGCACAGAGACTAGCGATGGTAGCAAGAGAGCACCCTGCGCTGGCCCTGGTGTCAGCTGGGTGTGGTGCACAAGGGTTAGTCTATCAGGGGATACTGTATCAGGAAGGTCGTACGTCGCACAGTAGAGTTGTCCTGCAAAAGCAGAGCCGAGGGGAGCTTGTTTGAACGTTTTGGACAGCTGTTGCCCATTCCACCACTTTCATTGGCAAGTTCTTGAATCGGGGCAAAATCGACCAATCTGGCCCTGACATCAAAGTTTAGCACAAAATGAACCCATCTCGAATGTTTAGCCAAATCTAGCCCTTTTTGGTACCGCCAAACATAGGGGCGGTAGGATATGCATGGTACCGCCATGATCGTTGGCGGTAGGCACCTGGTCCACGGTCGCCCCGTGATCCGACGTGGCGGTGGGCGGATGTATGGCTGAGTCGATACCGCCAGGACTTGTGGCGGTAGAATAAGCGAGGTACCGCCGTCATACTTGGCGGTATAGGCCTGGGAAAATTCGGCCCGCGGACCTTCCTCTTCTCAGCGATTTTCATTTGGACAGAGACAGAGCGGCGGAGGCGGCGGCGGGTGGTGTCCGTGCGCAGCGATTTGGGGGCGGAATCCGCCGATTTTGCCCGGTGATTTGGCCCCCCTCCCTGCTCAAGTAATCCTCCCCCATCCCTCTCAATTTCATCCGTGGATTGGTCCGGTTCTTGTTGATTTTCGGAACCCTAGATTCATATGTAGTCTCTAGTTGCTAATTTCTTGTGGATTGGTCCGATTCTTGTTGATTTTCGGAACCATAGATCATATATAGTCTCTAGTGTCTTGTGGATTGGTCCGATTTATTGTTGTATCTAATTTAGGATTGATGTGTCATGATACTTGATAATATTTGTGCTAGATTCATATGGTTCAACGATTAGGATATCAATTTGTTGGAGATTAGGATAGAAATTTGTTTGCTTCGTACGTATTTGATCTAGATTCATATTTGTTTTCTTCATACTTATATGTATAATTGCATAATGGATGTATTATGTATGTCTGGATATTTCTTTGATTTTCTGTGTGAAAGTGGATGCATTGATGGATGGATGTTTAGGGGAGTTGTGCTTTGTTTTTTGTTAATGGATGCATAAGCATTTATCTTTGTTTTTAATTTGTTCAATCCCTTTTTGTATGGAAGACCCACCGGAACCTTACTATCCCGGGCTTGATTTAGTATACGACAAGGAACATCGTGCCCGGTTCATCGAGAGGCATGTGGAAGGAGTTGAGGTAATGGCAAGAATGTTATCTTTTGTTGGTTGCAACTTGGACACACAGTGACCACAATTTCTTTTAAATTTTATAGATCGTTCCTATGCGAGTGAGGGGCCACAATGCGGATGACATGCCGTACGATGTCCGGTACGAGCCATACTTCGAGATGGCGGGACTTCTACCCTTCGTCCTCCAATTCAAGCGAAAGCCTCCCACCTTCAACCACACGGCCCTCACCGCCCTTGTCGACCGTTGGAGACCCGAGACACACACATTCCATCTGCCGTGCGGTGAGATGACGGTCACGCTCCAAGACTTCGCCATGATCACGGGTCTTCCAATCGACGAAGAGGCTCTCACTGGGAGGGTGGATAATATTGGATGGCGCCAAAGGGTTTTTGGCCTCACCGGCAGACAACCCCCGTTGCCACCGGAAGGAAAGAAAGACACTAGGACCTCAGGTGTCTACTACACGTGGCTGCGACAGTTTGGGGCCTGCCCGGCGGATGCCGATGCGCAGGTGGTGCAACAATATGCGAGGGCATACATTTGGTATGTGTTAACCAAAGTGATATTTCCGGATACGTCGGGAGACACCGCCTCGTGGATGTGGCTTGACCCTTTACGTGACTGGAACGTCAAGTATAGTTGGGGTGCGGCGGGTCTTGCCTTCCTTTACCGGCAGGTAAAACTTTAATTGTTTAGCTTTCATGTATATGAATTTTTTCCATCTTTCATTTGACATGAGTGTTAATTTGCAGCTGGACATGGCATGTCGTAAGAAGGGCTCGGGAGCTTCTTTGGGTGGTGCTGTGTGGCCCCTCACCATTTGGATGTGGGAGCGGATTCCGGTCGGACGTCCTCGCAAACTCACAAGGAATGCATGGGATTATGATTTGGAAGGAGATGAATGGTGGCTGCCCACGATCGCATACG
The DNA here is from genome assembly GCA_028641055.1 of Alopecurus myosuroides. Taxonomy (NCBI): domain Eukaryota; kingdom Viridiplantae; phylum Streptophyta; class Magnoliopsida; order Poales; family Poaceae; genus Alopecurus; species Alopecurus myosuroides. The sequence continues at coordinate 68,530 of JAPCYS010000541.1, forward strand.
AGTGGGACAAAGTTGAGGGGTATAAAATTCGTCCATGGGCCATTACAAAGCTATACCAACGAGCTCGACACGCTAACTTTTGATTTGGTAAGCATTGTTTGCGTTTTGTGTCAATTTCTGTTATCTAACCTTTAGTTACGTTGTTTTTGTTATGGTAGGTCGAATGGACTCCATACCGATGGGAAAGGAGTTTTCGTATAAACGCGATGTGTTTGCGTGACCAGGCTCTTTGGCGCATCAAGTGCCCGATGATATGTTTCTATGCCGTCGAGTGGCACCTCCCGCAGTGAGTTGCCAAACAATTTGGAAGGAGGCAACACACTCCACCGGCGAATCAAAGCACAACTGTTGATCTTCATAGGTGAGTGTTCAAATTCGAGAACACTTATGACCACCACCACCACTCCCACCGCCTCTACCACCACCAACACCATGACCACCACCACCAACACCATGACCACCACCACTCCCACCGCCTCTACCACCACCGTCGGCTTGGCTTGAGCTTGGACGGTCGGCCTTTGATTTTTTCCGCCTTTTAGAGCATGTTCTATTATTGTGACCTACATCATTGCATTGGCCACATTGATTGGTGGGATCACGAGGCTCCATGAAATGGCCGCTACCCCATTCTCCCATGCGGGTTGTATATCCAGCAAGTTTATCCATGTCATTTCTAAACCTCTTTGTCCTCCTCCTACCCTTGGTTTGTACCATGAGTTTCGGATCTGGCATGATTACGGGGCCATTATACTCAGGCCACTGTGATTGGTCCAAATAAGGCTCGAATCTAGCCGCCCAAGTCTTAGCCGCCGCCTCCAACGAGTATTCATCCAATCTCACCGTTTCAGGATGAGAAAGATCCACCGAACTTATGTTTGCCGCCGTTATCAGGTGCGAGCAAGGTAAGTGGATCAAGCTAGGCCTCCTGCAAGAGCACTCACGTGTTTTCAGCATCACCTTCAATGACCGACCTCCAAATTGCACACCATCTCGTGTTGTTCCTCCCGGCTCATTGACTTGGTAAATCCATTCATTATTGTCAAAGCACTCCGCCGTTTGCCTCTCGGATTTGCTATTTTGTAGCTCCATCCAGTCATCTACTTTTGGAGGATACAAATTCCCTGCGTCCATCAATTTACCAGTCTCCGCGGAATGCTTCTGAAAATAAGCATTCAACTTTTGGAAAGTGTATTCCGCTATTGCCGTAACGGGCAATGCACGAACACCGTTTAGAACATTGTTAAAACATTCCGCCATGTTGCTTGTCATGTCACCATATCTTCTACCGTCGTGATCATAGGCACGTGCCCACTTGTGCTTCTCTTCAAAATTTCTCTTCAAGAACTCTTTACCCCCAACGTTACACGCGCCAAATAGTGTATCATACCGTCTTCTGAAAGCCCGGTTGGTGAATGCCACACAAACATCAGTTAGATCATCGGCCAAATCTTTACTCTTACAAGCCCTGTAAAAGTTGGCGACGAAATGCCTCATGCACCATCGGTGGTGGAGCCTTGCGTGCCCTGGAATCTCAATCTCCATGGCGCTGAGTATACCTTGATGCCGATCCGATATTATACATACCTCCCTACTAGGAGAAAAGACCCTAGTCCTCACATGCTTCATGAACCATTCCCAGTTGTCTTGATTCTCTCCTGACACCAAAGCAAAGGCAACAGGCAACACACGATCTCCCGAGTCGTGTGCCATTGCAGTCAACATTGCGCCCCTGTATTTACCGGTCAAAAATGTGCCATCTATGGATACAACCGGCCTACAGTGCTGAAAGGCCCTAATGCATTGGTCGAAAGTCCAAAATGCACGACGGAACACTCCATCAATATGTTCGACCGAATAATACATGCCCGGGTTTCTATAGGCCATCCCTCCAAACAACCTTGGGAGGCGGTTGTATGCTTCTTGCCATCCACCATACAACATCTTAAATGCAGCGTGCTTGGCCTTCCATGCCTTTCCATATTGGATGGTGTATCCGAAGAATTCCTTTACGAGACCAATCAAGAACTTCGGTTTTATGGTTGGCTCACTCTTCACAAAATTAATGAACTTGTATGCGATGAAATCTGAGGTGAGTTGATGGTGCTTGGTGGATGGATTTCGGCCCCGCTTCTTGCACATGTGATGAGTTTCACAACTAGTTATCTTCCATTGCCCTTGGCGACTAGGCCTCGCACGGACAACCCATGGACATCTTGGTTGCTCACATTTTACGGTGTAACGCGTACTCTCATTTGAGCGCTCAACCAAAAATGGCCTATGGTGCTTGACGGCATATTCCCTAAGCCACATTTGCAATTCTTGCAAATCCGTAAACTTCAAGCTTTTCTTTATGCGAGACTTATTATCATCATCATCTTGTGTTGTGCTTGGTGTTGCATCGAGCTCTTTAGTCAGCCCACCATCCACTACAGCCTTATCGGCGAGCCTGAGGTCACGAAAAAATGGTATGCGGTGATCTCGACCGAACACTTTTAAAAGGCTCCGGCTTCTCTCTCTGTGAACCCATCTTCATCCAATTCCTCCGGGCCCTCGTCATCCGAGTCGGACATACGAACGTTGATAAAAGATGTCACGGTCCATGCCATCTTCCGCAACTTGTGCATCTACATCTCCAATATAATTGTCATGATACTCATCCTCCCGCTCGTATGCATCATCCTCCATGTCTTCATCCTCTGTATCTTCATTCTCAATGTTAGTGCCATAATTTTCTTCATCCACTTGGCCACTTCCATTCATCTCCAATTCAATTTGTTGACTCGAAGGAGGTTGACTCATATCATTGATCTCGACCGCATCATCATGTGACATATTCCGAGTTGGGGGAAATGCATATTGTGAGGGGGAGGCACACTGGTTCAAATCAAAATGCAACCGATCGCCAACAATCTTGGTAGCAAATAACTCGAGGGACTTGTCTTCAGAGGCCGCAACAACCTCTTTGTATGCCTCCCAATCTAACTCGCAAGTGATTGGTATTTTTTTCTTTCGAGGACGATGCCCCGATCCAACAAAATATCTTCCTTCTAGTTCAACTTTCTCCCCCACATCCATCCATTTCAAAACTTCTTTTACTCTTGCCACAACCTCGGCAAACGTCGGACTCTTGGAAAAAATCATCACTTTTTCCCCATCATCAACAAACTCTCCATTGTTACCAAAAAACGATTCCTTATCAATATAATGGACATTCACGATTCTCGCCATCTAACAAAAAATGACAATAAACGCAAAGTATCACATTACCATAAAATATCAAACACTCATAATTTTTTTCTATTAGCCATTTGTTTCTAACCACTAAAAGAAAACCCTAGAGCCAACCATAAATCTAAGTACAAATCACATGTATATGGCTATCCCATATGATTTCTACACATTTTAAACACTATATAACTCATATTCCATAGCTAGTAAAGTTGGATTAGGAAGAAATCAACAAATCTAGGGTTTGCCTTAATGTTACCAATGCCACAAAATAGCAAAATTTCAACCAAGAAAAAGATGGGATCTGAGAGAGATTACCTCAAAGGATGCAAATACTCCAAATCCACGAGCAAAACCCTCCGATTTGGAGGGATTTGAGAGGGGTGTAAATGGGGAGGAGTGAGAGAGATGGAGCACCAGCTCGGGTTCGAACGAAGAAGAGAAATGTGGTAGGGTGAGGGGCAGGATGCTGGAGCAGCCACTTAACATATCAGATGGCTACCGCCAATTATGACGGCGGTACCATGCTAAGTCTACCGCCCCTATACCTGGCGGTATTGACTCAGCCCTACCGCCGTCCACCGCCACGTCGGATTGCTGGGCGACCGTGGACCAGGACCCTACCGCCAACGACCCTGGCGGTACCGTGCTAATCCTACCGCCGGTATGTTTGGCGGTACCGAAAAGGACTAGATTCGGCTAAAAAATCGAGATGGGTTCATTTTGTGCTAAACTTTGATGTTAAGGCCAGATTTGTCGATTTTGCCTTGAATCGGCCGCTGTACCGTTTTGGTCAGCTAGAGTATTGCAGAAACACCACGACGTTTGCATTTGCAACCGTAAAATGTTCCTATCACAAAAATTCAATTTGAACTCTAAAATTTAGCCTGCGACTCGAGAAAAAAAAATCACACCATATGGGGTCGTTCACACTAGTCGCTGTTTCTGGTGACTTACGTCGTTGCGCCCCCCAGGGCCCAAAACGCCGCCGTTTTGGGGCCGCCGCGGCGCCAAACTTCGCTAATCTGGAACCTGGTGTGCAGCCTTTCCAGTCGCCCCCGAGCCTAAAAAAGCTCGAGATTTGAAATTCGGCGCATTTTATTGATTCACGCAAATTTCATACATTTGGACGCAAAGTTAAACTAAAAACAGCGAATTTAAACTAAAAAAACTAATCTACTTCAGTCCTAGGCGCGGAGCGATGGTCTGGATGTAGTCGACGTCGTCGCCGTCGTCGTCGTCGTTCTCCGTGTCGTCGCTGTCGCGCCTGCTCGTTCCCTGGCCGGGATCGCCGCAGCCAGTGTTGCTCGTCCCCGCGCCGGAGTCGCCCCACCTGCTCACCGCAAGGGCTCGCAGGACCTCGGCTTCTTCGTCGGAGTCGGGGTCGAGCACGACGTAGGGGATCTCCCTCGTCTGCGGCGGGGGAGGAATGCGGCGACGGGCCGCATTGGCGGCAGCCTCCTGCTCGCGTTGCGCCTTGCACTGCTCGGTCTCAGCGAGCAGGCGGCGCTGAAGCTCCAGCTCCTCGGCAGTGCTGTCGCGCAGGTTCCAGTCCTCGGCGACGTCGTCGGCGACAGGCTGGAGCGTGTTGCGCGGCAGCTCCTCGGCGGCATTGAGGTCGGGTCATTCGTCCTCGTCCTTGTCTACCTCCGTCTTCGGGCGGACGGTGCGCTCGAAGTCATCCTCCTGCCGCTGGCGTGGCCCGCCGATGCGCAGGGCGCCGCCGCTGCGCCTGGGAACAGGAGCGCCGGAGTTCAGGAGGGGAGGGGTGAGAGAGAGGGAATGCGCGCCGGAGGAGGACGAGGTAGCCGACGACGAGCTGCCGCCCATATGCCGCGGTGCCCACGAGGGGTGCGGGCGGGGCGGCATCTCCAGGCGGGGATCGTTGCCGGCGTGGATGTAGTCCAACACCCACTCGAGAGTGCGGTGCTGGCCTCCCCACCAGCGCTTGCGCCCCTGGCTGTTGGCGCGGCCCTCGACGGGGCCGTTGTTGCCCTCGGCGGTGAGGTCGGCGGCGCGGCGGCGCTGGAGCTCCTGCCACCAAAAGGTGTCCTGGTCGTGCGGCCTCCAGTAGAGCCGCGCGGCCTCGTCCGCTGGCAGGCCTTGGCGCACCTCGGCGATTGCCTGCTGGAACTCCGCGTCCGTTGAAGGGATCGGGGGCACGGGCACCCCGCCCACGCTGAGGGTCCAGCGAGGCTGCCCGCCGCCGGAGCTCGGGAGGCGCATGTCCGGCGGCACGGGTAGCCCGCCCGGTACAGCGCCCACCCCTCGTTCCGCCGAAGGTGGCGGCGAATCCAGCTGTTGGCCGCGGCGGCGCCGTCGTAGCTGGCCATCTGCGTGGAGGAAGGAGAGAGCACGGGGGAGAGAGGAGAGCGTCGAGGAGGAAGAGCGAGGTGGAAGAATGGCGAGTGTGGCGAGCGGCGGGGGGATTTTTATAGACTGTCGGGCATTTACTGCGGCGCGTCCCCTTGCTGCCGCCCGCCACGCCATTACGCCGGCAACCTTTGAACGGGCGCATGCACTGGGCGGCCGCCACGCCATTACGCCGACAGCCTTTGACTGGCGCGGGAGCCGAGAAGATGATCACGGGGGGTTCTGTTCCCGCGTTTTTTTCGCCGCGGTCACTGACAGAGCTGGCCCGCGCGGGATGCAGCGCAGTTTCGCCCCCCAAGCTGAACCCAGCGGGCTGGGTTTGGCCTAGGTGCCGTGTCGAATCTGTTGTTCGGCAAATCCCTCAGGTGACCCTATCGGGTTTCGAGTAGGAGAACCCATGAGCGCTAGTGGCGATTGTCGGCTAAACAGGGGGCAAGATTTACCCAGGTTCGGGGCCCTCGTAGAGGTAAAACCCTTACTCCTACCTCTGTCGATCTGTATTAATCGAGTAGATCGGTTACAATGGTGGTGGCTCGAGTCGAGAGTATGATCTCAAGCTCAAGGCTTCGGTTTTGCGGTGTCGCTTACCCTCTACTGGTGGCTCTCCTGGCCTTATATAGACGGCCAGGTCTCAAACCCTACCCGGAGAGGATTCAAACTCTAACCCTACGTCGGTTACAGCTTTCCTAACTTAGCCCGCAAGGTATTGCGTGTGGGCTTCACATGGGCCTTTCGACGTTCCAAGGGCTCCTCCTCTTGGGCCTTAACCTTGGGCCGGAGATGGGGGTGTCCTTCCCCGCAGGGTCTAATATTCATTCCTTCGTCAGTAGCACCCGAGCGTTTGCTCGATTGGGATTTTCCAATCGAGTAGACGGTCAAGCTTTTTTGCTTTTATCGCCCTTGGATAATCTGTATAGGTTGCTTCTTGTCTGGAGGGCGTGTACCCTGTGTGATGAATTTCGTACCCGAGTGTCGAGTGAAGAACAGTGCCTGTTTGTATGGCTGTTTATTGCAGAAGGCTATGGCGCAGTAGCTTGGCTCTCCCGAAAGTTCAGGGCCAATTAATTGCGACTAGGGCAAAAACAGTTCTGGCCTACGCAGATTCGATACCTCCGACTCGAACCCGACGAGGTGGTCGTTGCGATTGGGCCGTAGTGGTCTTACCGAATCGAACTTAACCTATGGGGGTACCTGGCGCGTCCGCTAGGATTTTTCTTCGTGTTGTCGACACGGAATCATACCGGAGGACGCAGCTTGAGTGCGATTCCAGGCCTTCAAGAGAGATCTATCAGGTCTTATCTTCATATTCGAAAGAATATGGCATCCGAATGTACCTAGTCGGCTGAACAATCCGGATTTATGATGTGCAAACATCGTGTGTATGAGTGGCAGGATCTGCCTACTTGCGTAGTTTGGGATTTGTAGTTCCTTGTCCATACGAAAGAGTTTTCGTGTCAGGAGTTTTTATGCCCATATGAAAGAGTTTTCATGTTTGGGATATTATGCCCATACGAAAGAATTTTCGTGTGTATGGTATTTTTTCTTATGAGAGATTTCTCGTCATGATTTGTCCATACAAAGTTATCTTTCGTGTTTAGACTTTTATTCGAAGGATTTCTGTTCATGCGAAGTTATTTTCGCGTTTTGAACTTTTCAATCGAAAGATTCTTGAGATTGACGATGCACGCAATGACGTCATGGCGCACTTTTATCCTCCCGATGGGACGTGACGGAGTGAGAGCAGAAGAGCTGGCCCACTTTGTCAGCTTTTTAACCGGAAACGAGGCGTCGTGTCCGGTTTTTACGCGAACTGCGTAGTAAATGCCCACGATCCTCCGTTAAGATCGTGGCAGGAAACAGTATCCACCGCCTCCTCGTTTCGTCTTCGCACGTGGTAGCAGCGATGGACGCCACGTGGCGCATCGAGTGGCCAGGATCGAGTAGCCCCGTGTATAAATATGGGTCTTGGTGGAACGGTGAATCTTTCCCAGCCTTCGTCTTCTTCCTCGTGCTCGTCTTCCTTCTCTCCTCAAGCTCGTGCTTAGCAGTGATGGCGGGAGGCAAGAAACGTGGCGCTGCCATTTCGGCGTCGGGAGAAGTTTCGGCACAGCCTGCACCGCGCTCGGGCGACTGGCGTTCGCCCAACACCACGGCGAAAAGCATCAAGGAGATGCAGCGGGAGGGGCTGCTGCCGGCGGAGTCCGAGAAGCGGGTGCGCCTGGGCAAGAAGGAGGAGGTACCCAACCCGCACGCGAACGAACGCGTGGTCTTCGCGGACCACGTGTCGCGTGGTCTTTCTCTTCCCCTCCATCCATTCCTCGTGGCATTGCTGTATGTTTAGGGCATACAGCTCCACGATCTTCCCCCGAATGCAGTGCAGCACCTATCGTGCTTCATTGTATTCTGCGAATGCTTTTTGGGCATTCGCCCACACTGGGGCCTCTGGAAGGCCCTCTTCAAAGTCCGGATCTTCCGCGAGAAATCGCGGGTGGAATCTGAGCTCGGCGAGCCGCTTCGCACGGGTGGCTTCGGGATTCAAGCAAAATCGGAGAATAGCTACTTCAGCATGTACTTCATCGACTCCGCCCAGGGCTGGAGAAAAAAGTGGTTCTACGTCATCGACAACAGCTCAGGTGGGATCGAGGAATTCCACCCGTTCGCTGTCTTGAAGAGGCGAAAATCCTGGGCGCACAAGTTGTCGGTTGAAGAAACCCAGGTCGTTACGGCACTACTCGCAAGGGTGGCAACCCTCCGTGACCAAGCTGCTGGAGTCGTGCTCAACGGGCTGCACCTGGCGGGTATCGTTCTCAAGCGCAGAATTCAACCTCTGCAGCACAGGCCCTCCACGATGTGGGAATACCAAGGATCTGAGGATCCCAGTCGTGTGAGCCGTGAAGATCTCTCGAACGTCGAGTTCGAGAAAAAGATTGCGGCCATCACCAGCTTGAAGGTGGGAGAAAAATATCCCGACTGCACGGTCGCAGCCTTTGACGCATCAAAGCCTCCACCATCCGAAGTAAGTTTGCCTTTCTTTTCTCATGACTTTTTCTTGGTCTGGATTTTGGTCGACTGAACTTCTTCTGTCTTCTCCTATAGAGTTTATCCATGGCCACCTGCTACCCTCCCGTATCTGGGGCGGAGGCCTCGGAGTTATTAGCGAGTAACCTGGATGGCCCAGCCGACACCAGTGTTGCCGACGCTTCTTCGAGCTCCGACCAAGATTCTTCGGATGACTAGGGCGACTCGGGTGGTGGTCATCATAAACACCGTCGAGTGGAAGGTGACGAGGCCACCTCTAAGGACAACTCCTTGGAAGAATCGCCCGGGAAGGAGCCCATCAATGCTACCCCTCTGCGTATGTGCGCCCCTTCCTCCTCATTCCCAGTTATCCAGACCGCCTGGAATGCGGATATGCTGGATGAGGAGGATGACGAAGATGAGTAAGTTTCTTTCCCTGTTCTTTTAGTCGAACGTTTTCCTTTGGCGTCTTGTTGATATTTTGCCTTTGTCGCAGCCTGCAAGCTATCAGCCCTCGCAGGTACGCCTCTTCCCTTCCTCCCGAGAAGAGGAATAAAACGGGAGCTGTAGGCGAAACTCCTACCGCCGGCACGGTCCAAAATTCTCCGAATGTCGCTCCTGATGCGACAACTCCAAAGGCTCCAAAAGAGATGAGGTGGATCGTGTTTTGGCGGCTGAGAATACTCATCGCCGTGTATAAGTATAGGATGTATATATCCTGTTTCGTTCTGTAGTTTGTAAAAACTGTTGTAAGGTGTGTAACCTTGTATATAAATTGTCCTGTGATGCTTTAATTTAGGCGTAGCCCCCGTTTTGTTTCTGGGGTGTATACATGTAACTTCTAGCATGCAAGGATGAATAATCTTTGGGTATCTATGGTTGAGAAACCATGTATTCTATTGCGATGACTGAGAAGTCATGTATTCGAGCTACAGGAGTGGCTAATATAGCCTTATTGCTGCGAGAAAAATAGGTCTAGGAATAAAATTTGCGGAGGTGTGCGATATTCCAAGGATTGGAATAGATGCCTCCAGTCACCGGATTCTTCAGTCTATAAGCTCCGCCTGGGATAACTTCGTGTATTATGAAGGGTCCTTCCCATGGTGGCTCGAGCTTGTGTCCTTCCTTCTGCTTGAGCCGTAACACCAGATCTCCTACTGCGAAAGCTCTATGTCGTATGCGGCGACTGTGATAGTTTCGCATTGATTGTTGATATACTGCGGATCTTGCGAGTGCAATATCGCGCATTTCATCTAGTGCGTCCATATCTTCCGCGAGTGCCCTGTTGGAGGTTTCTTCACTGTAAGCGACAACTCGTGGGGCGCTGAACCTGACGTCCTCGGGAAGGACTGCTTCTGCTCCGTATACCATGAAAAATGGCGTAGTTTGTAGATCGGTTTGGAGTTGTGCGGAGGCTCCATAGCACGGAGGGTAGCTCTTAGGCCCAATGTCCCGCTGCTGGGTGTAGACGATCGAGTAGACGTTTCTTGATCCCGGCTGAAACTAAGCTGTTGGATCTTTTGACTTGTCCGTTTGTTTGTGGATGGGCAACGGAGGCGAATTTGAAATTGATCCCCTTCTCTTCGCAGAACTGCTGTGTTTCCTTGGCCGTGAAATTAGAACCATTGTCTGTAATGATGTCGTGTGGCACTCCAAATCTGCATACAATGGAGTCGAGGAATCTGACGGCGCATTGAGCACTAGCCGAGGTTACTAGCATGGCTTCAATCCATTTGGTAAATTTGTCGACTGCGACCAACAAGTGTGTGTATCCACTTGGCGTGGACTTGTGTAGCGGTCCTACCATGTCTAGCCCCCATTGTGCAAAGGGCCAGGCGATGGGTATCATATGCAATTCCGTAGCGGGTGCGTGTGGTTTTGGCGCGAACCGCTGGCAAGCGTTGCACCGGTCGACTAGCTCTTTTGCGTCTCTGGTTGCTGTAAGCCAGTAGAATCCCGCTCGAAAAGCTTTTCCCATGATTGTTTTCCAGCTCGCGTGATGTCCACAGTCTCCTTGGTGGATGTCTTGGAGTAATTCCTTGCCGTCTTCGGGTGCTATACATCGCTGGAGTATTCCCGAGATGCTTTGCTTGTATAACTCTCCATTGATCACCCGAAAAGATTTACTGCGCCTGATTATATGTCGAGCCTCGCGAAGATCTGCTGGGAGCTGTTTGGAGGACAGGTAGTCGAGGTACTTCTGTGTCCAAACTGGCTCGACCAGAAATACTTGTCGCGAAATATGATGAACAAACTCGATAATGGCAACTTGCGGGCTAACCTCTGTTTCCGGAGCTGCAGGTGCCCCGGCAGCTTTCTTGACTTTGACTGATCGCTTAGTTATTCGCTCGAAATATATCCCTGGCGGTACGGGTGTATTTGTGGAACCCATGTTGGCCAGCCTGTCTGCTTCTTCATTACTAGATCTCGCAATGTGCTTTAACTCGCATCCTTTGAAACTGCCCTCGAGTAGGTTGTACATGTCACGGTAGGCAACCATGTTTTCGGCGATAGTGTCGCACTCCTTCATTGTCTGTTGCACGATGAGATTGGAATCGCCGTAGATCATCAATCGGGTGGCTCCACACGCGACTGCCATCTTCATCCCGTGCAACAAGGCCTCATATTCCGCGTCGTTGTTCGATGCCGGATCATCGGGTGGAAAATCCAATCGTAGGACGTATTGCAGCTTGTCTCCTCTAGGTGATATTAGAACGATTCCGGCTCCTGCTCCCTCGTTTCTTTTGGACCCGTCGAAGTACATTATCCAGTTGCTCGTGTACTCAGGCGGTCCTGGTGTTTGTAGCTCTGTCCACTCGCTTAAGAATTCCACGAGTACCTAGGATTTTACTGCATTGCGTCCTGCATAAGTGATGTCCCAAGCGCCCAACTCGATGCTCCATTTTGCTATTCTTCCGGATGCCATAGGGTTGTTCATGATTGTACCGAGTGAGGCATCATTAACCACTGTGATGGCGTGTTCCTGAAAGTAGTGCTTGAGTTTTTGAGCCGTAAGAACAACTCCATATGCGAGCTTCTGGTAGTGAGGATATCGTTGCTTGCATGGTGAGAGCACTTCACTGATGTAATAAATCGGTCGTTGGACTCCATATGCCTTGCCCTCCTCAGGTCGTTCGACTACGATTGCAGTGCTGCTGACCTGGTTTGTTGCGGCTAGGTATAGGTAAAGTGGCTCCCTCTCTTGTGGTGTTACGAGGACGCGTCTGCTTTGCAACGATCGTTTCAAGTCTGCGAACGCTTGTTTAGCTTCTAGGGTCCACTCGAATTTATCCGTCTTTTTCAACAGCTTGTAGAAAGGCAATGCTTGCTCTCCTAATCGCGCGATAAACCTGCTCAATGCAGCTAGTCGCCCTGCAAGCTGCTGGACTCCGCGTAGATTGGTTGGCTCCTTCATTGTCAAGATTGCTTGTATTTTCTCTGGGTTGGCTTCGATGCCTCTGGCGGATACCAGGTACCCGAGAAGTTTTCCTGCTGGAACACCGAAGACGCATTTTGTTGGATTGAGCTTGATCCTGTATGCGTTCAGGGCGTCGAACGTTTCTCTAATGTCCTCGATGAGTGTGTCCTCTACCCGAGTCTTGATGACGATGTCGTCAACGTACACTTGTACGTTCTTGCCAATGAGATTGGCGAGACATTTTTGCATGCAGCGCTGATATGTTGCGCCTGCGTTCTTGAGCCCAAAGGGCATTGTCGTGTAGCAGTATACACCGTGTGGAGTGATGAATGTTGTTTTCTCTTCGTCCTCCTGTTTCATCCGGATTTGATTATATCCCGAATAGGCGTCCAGGAAGGAGAGGCGTTGACAACCTGCCGTAGAGTCTACGATCTGGTCGATTCGCGGGAGGGGAAAATTTTCCTTGGGGCAGTGCTTATTTAACGACGTGTAGTCGATGCACACCCGAAGGATGTCGGTGTTCTTTTTGGGGACCAGCACTGGGTTTGCTAACCAAGTGGATATCTTGATCTCCCTGATGAATTTTGCGGCTAGCAATCTGTTTACTTCTTCTCCAAGCGCCTCCTGCCTGGGTTTTGAGAACCTTCTAGTGGTCTGCTTGATGGGTTTAGCATCCTTGAAGACTTCGAGTGAGTGCTCGGCAAACTCCCTAGGTATTCCTGGCATATCTTAGGGCTGCCAGGCAAAAATTTCCCAGTACTCACGGAGGAGTTTGACGAGCGCGCTTTCCTATGCTTGCGAGAGGGTGGTTGAGACCATCGCAGTCTTCGCAGAGTCTGTCGGGTGCACCTGATGTTTTCGGGTTTCGCTGTTGGCGCTGAACTCCAATTCGGGCTCGTTTTTCTTCGTGAGGGGCATCACGGAGTGATCCATGGTTTTTGCCAGCTCTTGCAATTCTTCTTGCATCCCGAAAGACTTTGCGATCTCATGGAACTCGATGTCACACTTGTTGGACTTCTAAAAATCTCCGTCGATGGTGATAACACCGTAATCTCCGGGTAACTTGAGCTTCAGGTACGCATAATGTGGTACTGCCATGAATCTGGCGAACGCTGCTTGACCAAGAATGGCGTGGTACTGTGAGGGCCAGTCGACGACTTCGAAGTCAAGAAATTCTCTTCTGTAGTTGCTTTTATTGCCTAGCACAACTTCAAGATTAATTGTTCCGAGTGGACAGATTGGCTTCCCCGGAACTATCCCGTGGAAGGATGTTTATGATTCCGCAAGGCCATCCAGGTTCTTGTTCATCCGACGGAGTGTGTCCGCGTAGATAATGTTGATGTCGTTGCCTCCGTCCATAAATACGCGGGACAGATCGTAGTTGCCAATTTGTGCTTGGATTACGACGGCGGCGTGTCCTGGTCGATAGACTCGTGGCGGGTGGTCTTGCATTGAGAATGTGATCGGTTGATCCGCCATCTTCAAGTATTCGGTCTTTGTTGGCGGAGTCTGCACAGCCATGCACAACTGCCTTGTGTTAGTCTTTTGAGCTCTGCGGGATGGACATACCTTCTGGATCATTGCGAGTTGCCCTGCCGGATTCGGGTATGCATTGGCCCCGGAGTTTTGTGCAGGTGGTGCTGGCAGTGCAGCCAATGCCATGTTTGGATTTGCTGGTGGCCTCCTCCTGGAAGTGGCGGGTAATTTGGAGCAGCTGCTGACCTATTTTTCTTCGAGAAAGCCTCGTGGATGTCATGGAACTTGCGACAATCCTTGAGGAGGTGCGTCGCCTTGGTTTTGCCCGTGCGCTTATCTGTAAACAGATGTAGCGAGCAGTAAGCATCAAGGCCTTCCTCGGGACTTTTTTCTTCAACTTTTGGTTTCCATTCGCGATTTCCGCGTCGTCCAGTATCACGACTTTGCGTGAATTCCGCTGCTACCATTTCCTCTCGATCCTCGTGATCGTAATATTTCCTTCTCTTTCTTCGGCCATGGCGATCTTCCTCGGGTGCGGGTGATGATGCTCTCTCATTGCGTACTGCGTCTTCTCCGTTAGCCCATTTGTCGGCTATGTTCATCAGCTCCCCAATAGTTTTGGGTGCGGCTCTGCCTAACTCCTCTCTGAAAGCAGTTCTTCGGGCGCCTTTTGCGAAGGCCTCAATCGCTACTTCTTCCGAGATGGTTCCCGCGGTGTTCCTGAGCGTGGTCCATCGCTGGATGTACTCGCGGGTGGATACGCCGCTTTTCTGCTTGCAAGCTCGCAGTTCTTCGATGGTGGCCGGCCTCTTGTAAGTCGACTGGAAGTCTTTGCAGAAGTCACGGTGCAGGTCGTCCCACGATGCGTAACAAGATCTTGGCCTCCTTTCCAGCCAGCTGCGGGCTGCGCCGGTGAGATGTAGATTGAGATATTGCATAGCCGTGTTCTTGTTCCCACGCTGGCACTTTACTGCCGTGAGGTAATCGTTCAGCCACTGAGAAGGCTCGAGTGAGCCGTCGTACTTTGTCACTTATGTGCTGAGCTTGAATCTTTTGGGTAGAGGTGCTTCGCCGATGCTGCGGGCAAAACAGAGCGCTCCGCAAGTTTCGTCATCCGAAGAGCCGGACGAAGAGCGTTCGCGATATCGCGATGCCCTTGCCTTGTCCACCTTATTTTGTGCGATGTCCGATCGCGTGTCGTATCCTGGTTGGTCGCGGTCGGTGTCCTTCCTCGGTTCCTTGCTTCGTTTTCGCGAGCGGCTGCTGTGGTGTCTCGAGCTTTTGTCTCTCGGGCTGCCCTCGCTGCTGCTTCGACTATCGTCGCGACATCGAGCTTCTTTTCCCCGACCACGACGTGGCGATTTTTCCCTTCTTGGCGAAGAGCTCCTACGCCTGCGGGACTTCTCTCTTTCTTTCTCCTGTTTTTCCTTCTCGAGCTGCTCTGCGGCTTTCTTGCGGTCGTAGGAGGCGAGCCTTGCGGCTGCCAATCCTAGCCCTTTGCGCACTTGTTTGTACTGCTCTGCCCGAGGGTCGCTTTCTGTTGGCTGGTTCATTTGCATGTAAGTTGCCGCGGCCAGGACCGTGGCGGCAGGGGTTTGCGGGTAGACGTTCCCGTCATCATCGACTCGCATGAGGGAGGACGTGATCGACCTGCTGGTCCCGCCCAAGGACTCGATATCCCTAGATGTTGATGCGTATCCCTTCCTCGCGGGTCGGGTACCGACAGAGGGTGCTAGGGACTGCTCAGCTCGTCGTTGACTTGATTCATCCGCCGCTCTTCTTCGACGGGCCAGATCTATCCGCGCATCCTTAATGGTTGCGGCCGCTCTTACGAGATGATAATGGTAGGCAACCATATCTTCGTGTGGCGAATCTACTGCGGGTGGCTTGCTCGTCCGCATAGCCTCCTTGGCGCGATCCCAAGCTTCTCGCGAGATGCCGATTATGGCGCGTTCCGCTGCACTATGTTCTGTCTCCGGGGGTTGCTCCGATCCTGCCATGCATACTTGAGCCAGTCGTGGCCCGTGCGTCCTAGGCGTAGATCGGAAGGCTCTTTGGAGTCGAGAAGGTTCCTCTGTCGAGAGGGTATGGTAGTCGTTTGTATTGAAGCGGACGGACTCACCGCTTTTCTCCAGATGAAGGCGCGAGTCGACGGCTCCTGATTCAGATCCTGATTCTTCCGGGAAGTGGAGGATTCCATCCCTATTGGTCACGAACTTCAGGCTCCCGAACGTCAGGGTGACGCTCCTCTCCAGATCATCGAATAACGGGCGCGATTCCGGCGAGTGAGGGGTGACCACGACAGATCCGATCTGTATAGGATTGTTCGGAGCCGTAGTCGAGGGTTTCCAACGAGAGTTGGTTGTTGATGAGGCCAAAGATGCCGGTGATCCAGCGCCCGTCGTCCCCACGGTCGGCGCCAATTGTCGAATCTGTTGTTCGGCAAATCCCTCAGGTGACCCTATCGGGTTTCGAGTAGGAGAACCCATGAGCGCTGGTGGCGATCGTCGGCTAAACAGGGGGCAAGATTTACCCAGGTTCGGGGCCCTCGTAGAGGTAAAACCCTTACTCATGCCTCTGTCGATCTGTATTAATCGAGTAGATCGGTTACAATGGTGGTGGCTCGAGTCGAGAGTATGATCTCAAGCTCAAGGCTTTGATGTTGCGGTGTTGCTTACCCTCTACCGGTGGCTCTCCTGGCCTTATATATATGGCCAGGTCTCAAACCCTACCCGGAGAGGATTCAAACTCTAACCCTACGTCGGTTATAGCTTTCCTAACTTAGCCCGCAAGGTATTGCGGGTGGGCTTCACATGGGCCTTTCGACGTTCCAAGGGCTCCTCCTCTTGGGCCTTAACCTTGGGCCGGAGATGGGGGTGTCCTTCCCATCAGGGTCTAATATCCATTCCTTCGTCATGTCGCGGCGCGAAATAGCGCCGTTTCGGCGCTATTTGGGCTTCTGGGGGGGCCGACTGGTGCGGAAACGGCGCTATTCGCCGCTTCCGGCGCTAAAAAGGCCGCCTGGGGGGCTCTGGGGGGGCGACTGGAGATTCCCTTAGAGCATCTCCACTCACGGTCCCAGAGCACCAGGCCACTTTTTCGACGCCGACTGGCAAAAAAAGGCACACTCGTGCCCCTATGACCTTGATTTTCGCCGCATAGAGTAAAATTTGGAGCCAGCGAACCCAACGCAAACCCAGGGAGATGGGGTTGCCTGGGGCTAAAATCGCCGTTTTCCATTCGGTTGGCCCACCTGCTAGTGTCCACACCCGGAAAAGTGGTCAACCATCCCACTACCTCCCTGGCAGTGGCGGAAACAGGGGGACCGGCAGGGGCCTCGGCCCCCCTTATGGCTTGGAAAAGCAATTTTTTTCTTAGTATAAAAACCTGGTTTAAACAATTTTTGAAGTGAAAAATACCTTATTGGCCCCCCTAATGCAATATTACTATGTTGGGCTCCCCTTAATCTCTAATACGGGTTCCGCCAGTGCTCCCTGGCCCACCCACGTGCAAAACTCCCTTCTCCTCTCCCTCCCCAATCTCTCTCCTGCCAGTGGCCGCGACCAACTCTGATCCACGGCCGGCGCCCACGACCCTTGTCGCTGCCCGGAATAGAGCCACACCGTTAGCACCCGCACGGCATCCACGGCGTCTGCGTGGGAGCCCGCCGCCGAGTTCATCGAGTCTATGGCCTCCACGCGGGTGGCGCGCACCTGCGCCCGGCTGTCTCCACCTCGCCGCACGCTCGGCCCCAACCTGTAAGTGCATTCCCTACCGCCCTCCACCTCGCACTCGCCGCCACAGCCATCGCCCACCGCGGGTCACCGTCGTCAACCCTGATCTCAAGGACGGGGAGGAGCTGTGCCTGTCCGAGCTCGAGAACGGGGAGGAGTTCTGCGCCACAGCCATCGCCCTCCGCGGGTCACCTTCGGCAACTCCGACGCGTCGCCCGTCCGTCGCATGTCCGAGCTAGAGGCCTGGGAAAGGCGCGCGCGCCCTCCGCCGTTGCTCACGTTCCGCCCAGCTCGCGGACGGTGGCCTAGTCGTCGTGCCACGTGTCCCTCCCCAAGGAGGCAACGAGTGGAAGTTGACCCCTCCCCCAGGCAAAAACATTCGCCGGCGCCCCCAAGCAACGGAAAAATGCATATTGGGGGGGGGGGGTAAACGAGTGGAGATGCTCTTAGTCTAAATTTAGGACTGAATTTTTGGAAAATTACACATGTACTCACTCCGTCTCAAAATAATTGTCGTTCGAATAGATATATCTAGTTTTGAAATACATTTAGATACTCCATCCGTCTCAAATTAAGTGTCACAAAGTTGTACAAAAATGGATGTATCTAGACATAATTTATTATTAGATACATCGATTTTTGTCTAACTTTGAGCGATTTACTATTAGACAAAAATGGATGTAGTTGGAGTACATCATTTGAGAGATGATTATTTTGAAACGGAGAGAGTATGTGTATGGGATCAATTTAATAGTGAAACACACGATTGGTCTGAAGTCACCCGGAATGACTAATTTGGTCACTCGATATTTGCACTATGTAACGCCGAGGTCAAACAACCCAGTCCGACATGACGTGTTAATTAGGCTGATGGGCACATTTTGGTGGAAAAAATTGGTTTGATGTGCATGTGCGACGTTCCAGAACTAGATAATATTGTGTTTACGCCCCTAGATGCTTTTCACTCGGGTCAAATTACAAAACACGTCAAATAAGAAACCCTAAATCCAAAAAATTCCCGCAACCTATTGTAACTTTTCCCTTCGAAACCCCCAAATCCACAAACCGTCACCTCACCGGTGTTGGCGTCGATGGCATGGCCAACCAGAGAGAGTTCCCGAGGAGGTGTTTAGTAGCGTTGATACTAACCTCCATCCTGGCCACGACGGTTGCATACTGGACCGTGCTCACGGCATGGTAAAACTAGAGGAGAAGTGGTGTGGGTGCGCATATGTGCCAACTGTGGAAGGTTGCTGGACACCGGTGTGGCCGAAGGACATTACGGTCGAAGGGCAGTGCTAAGTGCGACGTGAAGGTGGAGGTTTTCTCATGATTTCTTTGTATGCTTCTAGTCGAGTGATTTATTTTGATAAAAGGAATATATTAATATCGTAAAGATACCAATTACACTCAACATCTGCACCAACAAGGATGCACACAGCCAAGAATGAAATAAAAACGAGAGAAAATTGCACTCTTGTACTCCATGCTTTTCACCACAACTCAACTGTTGTAGCAAAAACGTAAGCTTTGGTTGTCAGCAACGTGGACACTGAGGTGAGCCGTCCGAGCTGTCGTACCTAACGAAAATAAACTTCGAGCACTTCCTATCGGAGGCATGAGAGCCTGATGGGGTGAGCCAGTTCATAAACCGACTTGGTGGAAAGCCGGTGAAGTTGCTCCAGAGAGGCCTCATGCGCACAAAAAGTCATGTATGATTCAGAGGACAGCTTGTATCTAGAGGTCCTCACGTGGATGTTATAAACGATAGCAAGAAAAACTTTCTAATATTGGGAAGTGATACGTCCATTTCATCACAATTTTATATTGTTATTTTCTGTTATTCATCGATATATTTCATGTTATGATGCATCACTTACGTTATTTTATCTTATTTTGCATGTTTTATAATTTTTGGAGAATAAACACCGGACCAGAAATCTGATGGAAAAAAGCACTATCAAGATACCCTATTTCAGAAGATCAGAAGAAGAGGGGGGATACGGAGGAGTCTTAGAAGTTCCGAGGAGGAAGTGAGCCAGAAGGGCACCCGGAGGGGGGCACCTAGGGCCCACACCACCAGGAGGCGCGCCGCCTGGCTGTGCCTGGGGGTGGTCTGGCCCCACTGGACCACTCCTAGGTGCCCCCTTTCGCGTACTTGACCCCGAGGGAACCCTAAGCCCCAGAACATCATCGAAAAATTATTACGCCGCTGCCTCGGGGCGGAAAACGACAGAGAGAGAAAAGCTGTCCGACAGGGAGAAATCTGCCGGGGAAATTCCTCCCCGGAGAGGGGGAACCATCGCCATCGTCACCGTCATCGCTCCAAGCATCATGAAGATCGTCTTTGTCAACATCATCACCACCAGCACCATCACCCTCATCATCCACATTCATCCCGTTGTAACAATTCGGGGTCTTTATCGTTGCTCTCCACTAGATCTCTCTCCCGGTGTGGATTACTTGTTAGTAATTGATGCTTGTGAGATTTATCGGTGTTTTCACTTTATGACGAGATTGTTATTATCCATTATATCACCTCTGATTATGATCCATGTGATGTTTTGTGAGTTGTTCATTTAGTTCTTGGGGACGTGGAAGAAGTCATGATGTTAGTAGTGAAGTTATGTTGAAGTAATATCTCGTGGTTCGGTATTTAAGTTGTGGTGCTATTCTTCTAGTGGTGTCATGTGAACATCGACTACATGACACTTCACCTTTATGGGCCTAAGAGGATGAATTGTGTATTTGGCTACTAATTGTGGGGTTGCCGGAGTGACAGAAACCTAAACCCCCGTTAGGAAACCAATGCACGAGGGAGTGTAGAATCCCAGTGTTTTAAGACTATGGTTAGATTTATCTTAATTAATTTCTTGTATTTGAGGATGCTTACGAGGGGTATAATCACAAGTATGTATTAGTCCTAGTTGGATGGTGCATTAGCATAGGTTCACCTACACAACACTTCACGAACCAATAAATATTAATCAACCGTAATGAAGCGAAAGCACTTGACGAAATTCACATGGTCCTCGAGAATGTTTGGTAATCATAAGTAGAAAACCCGGCTTGTCCTTTGCTCTCAAAAGGATTGGTCCACTCGCTGCAATATATTTACTGTCATTTATTTACTCGCACTTTATTTATCTGCTATATCAAAAACCCGTTTGTTAGTGTTTACTGTGAATCATCTATCCAACCTGCTTGTCAACACCTTCTGCTCCTTGTTGGCTTTGACACTCTTATTTATCGAAAGTACTACAATACACTCCCTATACTTGTGGGTCATCAAGACTATTTTCTGGCGCCGTTGCCGGGGAGTGAAGTTCTATTGGTAAGTGGAATTGGTAAGAGAAACTTTTACTATGAGTGTTGTTTTTATTTATGTGTGCCTTTTTATTTCATTATGGAGAATACTTTTGGTTCTCTTTTTAAGGGTACTTCTACCATTACTGCTTGGGTAGTAGGTGACCCGTTATCTGTTGAATTAGATCCTTATAAAATACCTATGAAAATTGTTGGGCGTGCTATGGATAACTGCTATTATGGTGATGGAACTGTCATTCCCGGTGATCATTTTCTATTTATACATGAATTATGCGAGTTATTCAGGTGTGCAGGTATTACAATTGATCAAGTTAAAAGGAAATTATTTTCTTTATCGCTGAAAGGAAGAGCTGATGAATAGTTCAAATTGTTGAAGAATGGTGAATCTATTGGATGGGAGGAAATTGTTCCTCTCTTTTATTCTAAATTCTAACCTCCTAGTGAGATTCATAAAGACCGGAATCAAATATATAATTTCTAGCCTCATGGTGGAGAGAGTATTGCCCAAGAGTGGGGGAGAATGAAGTTATTAATGCTCAAATGTCTCGTTCATGAGCTCCCGATTAATATTGTTATGAATAATTTTTATGCATGGCTTTCTCTTCATGATAAGGATTTATTGGATGCTTCTTGTTCTGGATCATTCACACGTATGAAGGAAGAAGCTAAATGGGATCTTATTGACTGTATTCAAGAAAACACTGAAGGATGGGAGAATGACAAAGGTAGAAAGTCAGGTATAAATTATTATTATGAATGCATTAAATCTTTTACGGGAACTGATGATTTCTATAATGTTAGTGTTGTATGTGGTCTTGATTCTCAAATCTTTGCAAATTGTCTTAAATCTTTTTCCTCCTATCTTGATATTCCTAAGAAGGAATTTAGCAAGTACCATGCACCTTATAAAGATATTGTTCTTGTTAGTAATATAGAAGTGCATGTTGTTAATCTTGCTGTTCCTGAGTCTTATATTGAGAAAATGCCTTTCCCTGCTAAGGTGAAAGAACACTCTATTGTGGCTAGTGTGGTTAATAAGAGTATTAAGAAGTCTACTGAACCTGATGAACAAATAATTGTTGAACATGTTGTAGCAATAGTGAATGATCTTATCTATGGAAACATAGAGGATGAACATATTGTCTTTTGTGAGGATGCTTCTAACATTGTCTCGCATCCAAATAGACCTAAGAAAAGTAGTGTTCCTATGCTTTCTGTTAAGATTGGTGATCATTGGTATTATGGTTTATGTGATATTGATGCTAGTTCTAGTGCTATTCCTTATGAGCTTTATAGAGAAATTATGCATGAAATTGGTTCTTGTGAGCTTGAAGATATTGATGTAGTTATTCAGTTTGCTAATAGAGAAACTGTCTTTTCGATTGGTATTGTTAGAGATGTGGAAGTTTTATGTGGTAAGACTAAATATCCCACTGATTTTCTAGTTTGGTAAGGCTGCTAGTAAAACCTGTCCTATTATTTTTGGTAGACCTTTCTTGAACACTTGTGGTGCTATTATAGATTGTAAGAGGTAGAAGATACTGACTAAACTTGATGGAAAATCTTATAAGTTCAATTTCCCCAAATTTGCTAGAGCACCTTATGAAACTGAATTGCCTAATGAAAATTTTAGAGTTGAACAACTTGCCTCTATTGCTCTTGCCCCTAACAATGCTTTGCAGCAATATATGGAGGACCATGAGAGCGAAGTCTTTATGGAAGAGAGAAATGAGATTGACGATATTCTTCTTCGTCAATCGGTGATACGGAAACATAATTTACCTGTGGAAGACTTGGGTACCACATTACCACCCAAGGAGGATCATGTCTTTGATTTAAAACCTTTGCCTGATGATCTTAAATATGCTTATATTTATGATAAGAAAATATATCATGTTAGTATTAGTGCTAAACTTTCAGGTGAAGAAGAGGAAAGATTACTGGGAATAGTGAAGAAACACCGTGGAGCTATTGGATATACTCTTGATGATTTGAAAGGGATCTCTCATTCTATATGTCAGCATGTTATTAATATTGAACATGATGCAAAGACAGTAGTCGAGCATCAACGTCGTTTAATTCCTAAGATGAAGGAAGGGGTAAGAAATGAGGTATTAAAACTTCTTGATGTTGGTATTATTTCTCCTATTGCTAATAGTAGATGGGTGAGCCCTATGCATTGTGTCCCTAAGAAGGGATGAATTACTGTTGTGCCTAATGAAAAATCTGAGCTTATTCCTCAAAGAATAGTAGCTGGTTATAGAATGTTCATTGATTTTAGGAAAGTTAACAAGGTTACTAAGAAATATCATTATCCTTTGCCTTTTATTGATCAAATGTTAGAGAGATTGTCTAAGAAAACTCATTTTTGATTTCTTGTTGGTTATTCTGGGTTTTCTCAAATTGCTGTTAGGAAGCAAGATCAAGAGAAAACAGCCTTTACTTGTCCTTACGGTACTTATGCTTATAGACGTATGCCTTTTGGTTTGTGTATTGCTCCTGCTACTCTTCAAAGATGCATGTCTGCTATTTTTCATGGTTTCTGTGAAGAAATTGTGGAAGTATTCATGGACGATTTCTCCATCTACGGAACTTCTTTTGATAATTGTTTGCACAACCTTGATAAAGTTTTGCAGATATGTGAGAAAACTAATCTTGTTCTTAATTGGGAGAAATGACACTTTACGGTGATTGAAGGAATTGTTCTTGGACATAAAATTTCTGAAAGAGGTATTGAAGTTGACAGAGCTAAAGTGGAGTCCATAGAGAAAATGCCCTGTCCCAGGGATGTTAAAGGTATTCGTAGTGTTCTTGGTCATGCTGTTTTTTATAGGAGGTTTATTAAAGATTTCTCTAAAATATGAAATTCTCTTACTAATCTTCTTCAAAAAGATGTATCATTTGTTAAAGAGAAAATGCCATGTCCCAGGGATGTTAAAGGTATTCGTAGTGTTCTTGTCATGCTGGTTTTTATAGGAGGTTTATTAAAGATTTTCTAAAATATGAAATCCTCTTACTAATCTTCTTCAAAAAGATGATTGTAAGGAAGCTTTTGAAACTTTAAAGAAGGCTTTAACTACTACTCCTATTGTTCAACCACCTGATTGGAATTTACCTTTTGAAATTATGTGTGATGCTAGTGATTTTGATGTAGGTATTGTTCTTGGACAGTGCGTAGATAGGAAGTTGAATGTTATTCATTATGCTAGTAAGACTCTTGATGCTGCTCAAAAGAATTATGCTACTACTAAAAAAGAGTTCTTAGCTGTAGTTTTTGCATGTGATAAGTTTAGGCCTTATATTGTTGATTCAAAGGTTACTATTCACACTGATCATGCTTCTATTAGATACCTTATGGAAAAGAAAGATGCTAAGCCTAGGATTATTAAATGGGTGTTGGTTTTACAAGAGTATCATTTGCATACTGTGGATAGAAAGGGTGCTCAAAATCATGTTGCTGATAACTTGTCTAGATTGGAAAACATTGCTTTTGACCCTATTCCTGTTAATGATAGTTTTCCAAATGAATAGTTGGCTGCAATAAAGGTAAAATCTCAGGATATTCCATGGTATTCTGATTATGGTAACTTTATTGTTTCAAAGTATTTGTCTCCAACATTTACAGCTCAATAAAAAGAAAATTCGTCTATGATTTGAGGCATTACTTTTGGGATGACCCACACTTATATAAAGAAGGATTAGATGGTATTGTGATAAGATGTGTTCCAGATCATGAACAACGTGAAATATTGAAGAAGTGTCATGGTAGTTCTTATGGAGGACATCACGCTGGAGATAGAACCGCACAGAAGGTTCTACAATCAGGTTTCTATTGGCCTACTCTCTTTAAAGATTCACGTAAATTTATTTTTTCTTGTGATGAATGTCAAAATGTTGGTAATATTTCTAGACGTAATGAAATGCCTATGAGTTATTCTCTTGTTATTGAACCTTTTGATTGTTGGGGATTTAACTTTATGGGTCCTTTTCCTCCTTCGAATGGTTACACTCATATTCTTGTTGCTGTTGATTATGTTACTAAGTGGGTAGAAGTTGTACCTAAAAAAAGTTTTGATGGTGAGACCTATTTAAAAATGCTTAAAGATGTTATTTTCCCTAGGTTCTATTGTATCGGTCTCATCTCGGATTTTTTGCAGGAAATTACTCTCGAGATGGGAAGGCCCCTATGTTATTGAAGAAGTGTATCGTTCGGGTGCAATCAAAATTGTTTCCCTCAAATATAACACTACATAAGTGGTAAATGGGCAAAGACTCAACCATTATATTTCTGGGTATTCTTATGATGAAGATGTTGATGTTATTCAAGTAATGACTCCGGAGAAGTTCATTAGAGGGAAGATTCTAGAATCTGCAGAGTCTATTTTGGAATAGGTAACAGTTCTGTTAAAAAAAAAGTTCACGAAATACCTTCCAAGTTATAATTTATTGGTTTATGGAGAATATGAAAAAGCCGAAGAAGAGTAGGAGGAGGTGCCCGAGGGCACCACACCACCTGGGGGCGCGGGCCCACCCCTGGCCGCGCCACCTTATGGTGTGGGCGCCCCGAAGACCCTCTCTGACTCGTTTTCAACCTGGACTTTCCTTTCCTTACATATGTTTTTGATATTTAACCCCCCTGACCCCCCGAGGTTCATATATAGATTTATCGTCGTGTTTCTGTTTCGATCTGTTTTTGCCAGGTTACATCCTTAGATCTAGAGCCACGATATCCTCTTCCGGACCTCCCAAAGACAGTTTCTTTGCGAACGTCGTCAACCCGTACATGAACAAGTTGCAGATGCATCCCAAAGAGTTGCTGTTCAAGGATGGGGAGATGCAGATTGAGATGTTCGGGGCCCTAAAGGATAAGGAAGTCTGGAAGCTAGGATGGAAGAGCTGGAGCAAGAAGTCTTTAGGTACAAGAACATGGCAGAGCGTGAAGTTGACATCATCAACAGGATAAAGACAGAACTGATCGCCGAGTACAAGAAGGAGACTTTAAAGCTTTGGGAGGAGATATTCTCACTCATCGAGACCGCCAACAAATCTCAAGTACAATTCTACGATGTGCAGAATTAGAACTGTGAGTATGAGAGCAGGTTTAAACGTATAAGCTTTGTTGCTAGTTTCAGGATATTGGAGACCAAGACATCATTTGTGGATGGAGAGCCTTTACCTTGGAAGTCTGATGATGAGAAGGACAGATATGTCTCCAACATATCTATAATTTTTGATGCTCCATGATGATATTATGCCAATTGCTACATGTTTTCTCCCTTCTTTATGTCAGTTTTATCGATTTTCCGGACTAACCTATTGACAAGATGCCACAGATCCAGTTCCCTGTTTTCTGTTGTTTTTAGTTTCAGAAAAGTTGTTCTGTAAATATTCTCGGAATTGGAAAATTTGAAGCCCAGAAGTCTTAGAAGTCCCGGAAGCATCCAGAACTCCCAAAGAGCCCCGGAGGGGGGCCACAGGGTGGCCACACCATAGGGTGGCGCCACCACCCCCTGCCGGGCCACCAGGTGGTGTGGGCCCCTGGCCACCCCCCGGCATCGCCCTTTCGCCTATATATACTCCTCGATGCATAAACGCTAAAATAATCAACCTTTTCCACAAAATACATCCATAGCTCCGCCGCCGACAAGTTTCGGGGGACAGATCTCTGTTCTGACACCCTACCAGGACGGGGAAGTGTCCCCGGAATCCATCTCCATCGACTCTACCGCCATCTGCATCACCGTTGTTGTCTCCTATGATGAGGAGGGAGTAGTTCTCCCCCAGGGATGAGGGCTCTACCTGTAGCTATGTGGTTCACCTCTCTCTTCCATGGTGTGATCTATATGTGATCATGAGCTTTGTAATCTATTTGAATTCGTAGATGTTACTCTTAATCTTCTGCTACTCAAGTGTTTTATTAATATGAACTTTGGAGTCACCTTGTCCCGCGGTGTGAAGGTGACAGTGTGCAAGTCGTGTGTGTCTCCTCTATGAATTGTGGAGTTTGCTTAGTACCTTCTAGGGCGCTCATAGTGACATCGTGGGGTTAACTAGACATGGTAATACACACTTGAGGAGTGTTGTTATAGCCCTACACAATTATTAGTGTTCGTTATCCAACCGGAGAGGGTTAGGAGTAGCATAGTGAGAGAAGCTATCTAGTTATCCATTTATGTGATCATTGTTGAGAGTGTCCTCTAGTGAAAGTAGGAGCCCTAGGCCTTATTTCCAAGCATTCAAACACCGTTTTCCGCCTGTTCTGCTACATGTTTGCTTGCTTCCATTTTTAATTCAGATTGCTATTATCACTTATAACCATCCATATTACTCGCATTTCACTATCTCTTCGCCGAACTAGTGCACCTATATACCTGACAAGTATAATGGGTGTGTTGGGGACACAAGAGACTTCTTGTATCTTAATTGCAGGGTTGCTTGAGAGGGATATCTTTGACCTCTACCTCC
>JAPCYS010001016.1:0-66009 GCA_028641055.1 Alopecurus myosuroides
TCTAGGACTTTCCAATACTGTAGCTCCCAAAATATCGATTTCTTTTTCCACATGGGTACGTGCCCGTCAACTCCCTGCGGAACTGATTGTCCGCCAGGACCCTTTCCAAAGATGACTTTCAAATCCTTGACCATATCAAATATCTCAGCTCCAGTACGTTCCGCAGGCTTCGGCCGGTGATCTGCCTTGCCATTGAAATGCTTGCCTTTCTTTCTTACGTTATGATTTCGGGGAAGAAATCGACGATGACCCAGGTACAAGTTCTTCCTACAATTATCCAAAAATGCACTTTCAGTCTCATGTAAGCAGTGCGTGCATGCTTTGTATCCCTTATTTGACTGTCCCAAAAGGTTACTGAGAGCAGGCCAATCGTTGATGGTTACAAAAAGCAACGCTCCTAGGTTAAATTCCTCTTCTTTGTGCTCATACCACACAGGTACACCAGGTCTGCCCCACAATTGTAAAAGTTCATCAACTAATGGCCTTAGGTACACATCGATGTCGTTGCCGGGTTGCTTCGGACCTTGGATGAGCACTGGCGTCATAATGAACTTCCGCTTCATGCACAACCAAGGAGGAAGGTTGTAGATGCATAGAGTCACGGGCCAGGTGCTATGGCTAGAGCTCTGCTCGCCAAAAGGATTCATGCCATCAGTACTTAGACCAAATCTTATGTTCCTTGCGTCAGCTGCAAAATCTTTGAACTCTCTGTCGATCTTTCTCCATTGCGTTCCATCAGCGGGTGTTCAACTCCCCGTCGGACTTACGGTCCTCTTTGTGCCATCGCAACAACTTGGCATGCTCTTTGTTCCTGAACAGGCGTTTCAACCGAGGTATTATAGGAGCATACCACATCACCTTGGCGGGAACCCTCTTCCTGGGTTTCTCGCCCTCAACATCGTCACCAGGGTCATCGCCTCTGATCTTATAACGCAATGCAGTGCATACAGGGCATTCATTCAAATCCTCGTAGCACCGCGGTAGAGGATGCAGTCGTTAATGCATGCATGTATCTTCAGAATCTCTAAACCTAGAGGGCACACAACCTTCTTTGCTTCGTACGTACTGGCGGGCAACTCGTTATTCTTCGGAAACATATTCTTCAACATTTTCAGCAAATTTTCAAATGATGAGTCAGCTACACCTTCCCGTGCCTTCCATTTCAGCAAATCCAGTGTGCAGCCCAGCTTTTTCAGACTATTGTCGCATCCTGGGTACAGCGACTTCGTGTGATCCTCTAACATGCGATCCAAATTCTCCCTCTCCTTGTCAGTTTCGCAGCGTCTCCGTGCATCAGCAATGGTCCGACCAAGATCATCAGCGGGTTCATCATGTGCCTCTTCTTCACCTTCACCAAACCCTTCCCCACCTTCAGCATCATCCTCCATGAAGGTATCACCGAAAGCGTCATGATAGTTGAAATCGATATCATCCTCTTCTTCATCTTCTTCCATTCTAACCCCTCTTTCTCCATGCTTGGTCCAACAATTATAGCTTGGCATGAAACCGTGCCAAAGCAGGTGCATGTGAATGACTCTTGAGGAGGAGTGACCCTTCTCATTCTTACATTCAGCACATGGACAGATAATAAAACCTCGCTGCTTGTTCGCATTTGCCACTACGAGGAAATCTTTCAAACCCGTGAACTCGCCGGAGAGTCGGTTACCGTACATCCATTGCCGATTCATCTGCATTATTATTACAAAGTATATAATTAACCATCATGCATTTGTTAAACTAACTAGCTGGAAATAATACAAATCATTAAAGGGTTCAAGTTGCTAACCGCGATCGCGGAGGTAAAATAAATGAAAACGGTCAAGTGCGGCTCGGACACTTAATATCATGTGTGTTTCATGCTATCGGGCATTTCATCGAACACCTTGTGTGCATAGTAGGAACCAAAAGCATACCCACCACCCCTTGTGAATGTTGTGAGCAGAAGTGACACCAAAGTGGCTAAGTGCAGCGAGCTGAGTCCTATATATAGGGATGGGCCTTTAGTCCCGGTTCACCTGGACAACCGCGGCTCAAGGCCGTGGGGCCATCCCGAGGACCTATTAGCCCCGGTTGGTCTGGCCAACCGGGACTAAAGCCCCTCCCCTCCGCCAGCTGTGGACCGAGCGCGCTGGGCCGAGACTATTGGTCGCGGGTCTCGTCCCGAACCGCGACTAAAGAACCCTATGGTCGCGGGTCGATTATTTTGGGGACTAATGGGGGCGTATGGAAGGCCTATTTTCTTTGTGATTCTTTGTGATTAGTCCCAACGAAACCGTAACCCTTTAGCCCCGGTTGGTAAAATGGGTCGGGACTAAAGGGGTCTGTTTCTTCTCACTATATATATGTATGCATCCATATATAAAATCCCCACTCTCCTATGGCTTCTACCGTACCCATTCTAAGCTTCCTGCAGGCGGAGGCACTTTCCGCCTCGAACTACCCCTGCCCGCCCAGCTACATCGTCCCCCGCCGGGATGCTGCGTCGAGGACCGGTTCCTCAAGGTGTGGCGTGTGGGACGGCCATCACGGATCACTATTAACACGAGCTCACGCCGGAGCAGCGGAGGAATCCCAGTTGGAATCCCGACTACCGCCCTACTTGGGACGCCTTCTTCATTAATCGGCGTGAGAATGCGCTCGCCAGGTACGAGGAGAACGGCCCGCCTCCTTCGAACTTCAACGAGGCCGGTCGTCAGCTGTGGTGGGGCGGCGGACGGACTCTTCAGAGCGTCATGAACTACATCAGGGCAGGGGATAACCCCTGCCTGCGCTACCCTCACCCCCAGTCCTGGGGTCGTGATCCTCTGAGGGAGTCCAGAGCACCGTCCGACGATAGTGAAGACGACGGCGGCGACTACGAGTCGTAGTACTATAGGCCTAGGCAGGAGTATGACTAGCAAATCAAATCCACTTTTGCCATTATGTACTGCCTTGTTTATCTAGATCTATATGCTCTCAGTTAAGGTTTAGATCCACTCTTGCCATTATGAACTGCCTTGTTTTATCTATCCAAATGTACCGGCCTCCTCCCTAATTAATGTTAGCTCTTGTGAGTCGTTGGATAAGGAGTGTGTTTCTTTCTAGCGTATGAATCCCACCAATCAGGAAGAATCACATGGAATACAAATTATTTTATTAAAAACAGAAAACAGACGCGCTAGCATGCTGCAGTTCGTCGGAATACAAATTCTTTTATTAAAACCAGAAAACAGACGAACACTACTCCTCCTCGTCGTCGTCGGGGAACTCGTCGGTGACCTCCTCCTGATCGTCGTCGGCGGCGAACTCGTCGGTGACCTCCTCGTCGTCGTTGGAGGTGCATGATGGTATGTCCGAGATAGGCCCCCACCTTGGATCATCGGAGGCCCAGACTTCGCCGGCGTGGTCGGCCCGGTGGAGCTCTTGCAGCGCCTTCGTCCTCGCATCCCGAGCGGGATCTAACGCGAGGTGGCGTTCGAGGCGGCGCTCCGCCCGCTCAGCCGCGCGGGTCTGCCAGAGCTCCTCGTCGGCGCTCTCCTCCCCCGGATTGTTTCTGTAATGCTCGCGGACGACGCGGTTGTCCCTGGCGTCGACTAGGCCCTGAAACGCACGGTGGCGGAGGTGGCGGTGGTCGGCGGCTGTGACGATCTGCGGCTTCGGCGCCCTGGCCTCCGATGCACAGAGGGTGTGGCAGTCGTTGAAGTTCATCAGTGACCGCGGGCGGTTGAGGCGCCAGGCCGCCGCGTCCCACGCGCGGGCGGCCTCCGCCACCGTCGCAAAGGAGCCGAGGAGGGTGCAGTCCTCCCCGTAGCGGATATGCGCGTTGAACATTCCGTTCTGGCGTGCTCGGACGCCGCGGAAGGCGGTGGTGCTGTTCCTCCTCGGAGGCATGGTGGCGGCGCGACGGTGCGTGGAGAGGAGTGCGCGCGTGGAGTGGAGAAGACGCTCGAGGCGCGGCAGTTTATACCACGCGCTCGTGGCCACGCGGCACAACTCCCGCGCCACACGTCACAACTCCCACGTCCACGTGGCAGGACTTTCATATTGAAAATGTATTTGAAATGTTTACGCAATTTTAAACACTTTTCGTATTAAAAGTTTCTTCAAATTCAATACCATTCGTAAACTAGGTTTTAAAAAATGTTTGAAATTTCAACAATTATTACTAGTTTGAATAGTTGGAATAATTAATTTTTTAAAGAGAAAATGTGTTTGAAATCTTTGTCCAATTTAAAAACATTTCATATTAAAACTTTCTCCTAATTCGTAATCATTTGAAATGTAATCGAAAAAACATTTTGAAAATGTATTTAAACGGGGCAGGGGAAAAAAATGGCGGCAGGAAGCCAAAAAACTAAATTTTGGGGGTTTTGCTCCGGTTCGTGTTACCAACCGGGGCAAAAGAGGAGAGGTGAACGGCAAGCGAGGGCCCCACCTCCCACCCTTTTGCCCCGGTTGGTAATACGGACCGGGGCAAAAGACACCCTTTTTCCCTGATTCGTGTTACCAACAGGGGCAAAAGGCTTCAAAGTATATAACCTCGCAGAAACCGCTAAGTCCCCGGCGCCGAAATCCTCTCCGACTCCGTCAGGCTGCTCAATATCACCGCCGCCGGAGAGAGCTCCACCGCGTCGCCGGAGAGAGCTTCACCGCGCCGCGCCGTCCCCCTCGCCCCCGAGCCCGCGCCACCGCGCCCTTCCCCTCGCCCCCGAGCCCGCGCCTGGCCCCGAGACCGCGCCCGCGCCCGGCCCTGAGCTCGCCGCCGGATCCTCGTCGCCGAGCTCGCCGCCGTTCGACTCGCCTCAGCTCCCTCGAGGTACTGCTCGCCGTAGTGCTCACCGCCGTATCAAAATACTTGGGAATTTTTAGTATATTTAGGAATTTTTAGATATACTTAGGAATTTTTAGTATACTTAGAAATTTTTAAGAATTTTTTAGTATACTTAGGAATTTTTAGATATACTTAGGAGTTTTTAGAATACTTAGAAATTTTTAGTATACTTCGGAATTTTTAAAAATAGTTAGGAATTTTTAGTATACTTAGGAATTTTAAGATATAGTTAGTATACTTAGGAATTTTTAGATATGACTTGTTCAAATAAAGATATGATATAGAATTTTTAGATAATACTCCCTCCGTATCAAAATATAAGATGTTTTAGCATTTTGTAGATATAATGTATCTAGACATATTTTAGTGTGTAGATTCATATGCATCTTACACTAAAACATGTCTAGGAACATATTGTCCAGGAAATGCTAGCTAAAACATCTTATATTTTGATATGGAGAGAGTATTTTTTTAGGGAAATTAGCTATATATCTAGAGGGAACCGAGGGGAACCGAGACGAACACTACGCATTAGAGTACTACAGGCCTAGGCAGAAGTATAACTAGCAGATCAGATCCACTCTTTCCTAGTAAACTTGTGAACTCGAACGGTGCATAACAGCGTTCCAGATTATCGAAGAGAAAGTGATCTGCAATGTTTTCACACATGATATGGATAATCTGGGATGCTACATCTGTTATGTCCCGTTCAAGTCGCAACTTTACTCGGCAAGACTCGATCTGATCTGCTAGTCATACTCCTTACTAAAGTGTACTGTTGTGATGATTGTTTAGTGGAATATTATTTTTTCAAGAGTATTTATAACTTAGTAAAGTATTTTATCTTTCATTTGTATTAGTTGTGCTATGGACGGCAGAGAGGATGAAGAATAGGTGTTCGCGATAATAGAAGAAGGTACACTCCCCGGTGGACCCAATGACGGTGGAGGTGATCAAGACGACGGCTCACAATACCTGATTGAATCAGGTCAGGGAATGGAGGAAGAAGAGAAATTGCAAGGAACAAATGCGGAACAGAGAAAACAAGTGATGAACAAGCCTTAGTGAAGGCTGCATCGACATCGTCTAGCAAGAGGTCGAAACGAGACCCGGCTCAAGAGATGAGCTCGAAAGTGCATCTGTTAATCGAGAAAGTCGATCGAACCGGCGAACCTGCTTGGCCCATCAAGACAACTAAGTTTACAAGCCAATGTGGAGTTATTGTTAGGGACATGATCCCTATAAGTATTGAAGAATGGAATGAGCCAGCAAAGCACGGAGATGATCCTGGACGAATGGTAGTTTCTTTTGTCGCAGACCGTTCCAAACAACTCATGTTCGACAAGCTGATGAGCCATTTCAGGCTTCCAGAATGTGATGATGAAGAGGACGAGACGGCACAGTAGGAAATGCGCGATGCTGTGAAGCACTAGGCACTGAAGAAGATGGCCGAGGCTTTCAATGCTTACAAGAAAAGATTATGGAAGGAATATCAGAAGAAAAAAGAAGTCCCAAAATTTGAGGGGCCGCTGGAGAAGCAGAAGGTACACTGGCAAGCATTTCTGGCGTACAAGCAATCAGAAAAGGGGAAGCTAAGGTCAGCCAATAATGACGCGAATGCCAGGAGGAAGGTATATCACCATAAGATGGGTTCAGGTGGCTACAGAGTTGCAGTGCCTAAGTTTGACGCACTCGAGGCAGAGCTGCGAGAGAAGGGGATCATTCCAGGTACTCAGGATTTTCCACGAAGGTCAAGGAATTGGTTGCTTGGGCATGGGGCGACGTTTGACGAACAAGGGAACCTTATTACGAGTGAAAAAATAAAGGTCCCCTTTGCGGCACTTGAGAAAGTGTTCAAGGAGGTTAAAGCGGGAGAGTTCAAGCCAGATCGAGAGAATGACGAGCTTACAAAGTCCCTCGGGAATGCAGAACATGGCGGCTGGACACGAGGCAAAGGACGATATCCGTGGTACTTTGGCTTCAAGCCGGAAGATTGTCTCTTTCCATATAGAAGCCGAGCGAGAGGACAGATAAAGAAGGATGCAGCGGTCGTAGAACGGATTTTTGCCTTGGAAGCCGTAGTGATGAAGCAGCAACTACAGATTAATGAGCTTAATAGCCGGCCCTCCCAGACGCAAGACACTAGTACATTCGAGGAAACAGAACCATCTCAACGCCGGAGCAGCGTGGCTTCAATGGAGGTACCGTCTTCCGCTGCAGTTCTGCTTGTTGATGCCCCTCCACAGACGGAGGTCGTGGATGCAATCAAGGAGAAGACAAGCTGTGCGCTATACGTGTCGGTCTCAAACATATCCATCAAGGTGGCGGACGGCTACACTTTACCTTGTGTAGAGGGAGCGACCTGGCATGGCCGTCCGGTTACACCTGGCTATGCTCGTGTCGGTGTTGATGATGTTCAGTTGGATTGGAGGATATTGCGGCCTGACATCCCCGGAGGTGACGGGGTAGAGACACTTGGAGAGGCTGTCAATTCAATCATTCAATGGAAAAAGAGTGGCATAGTGTTTCCCCCATGCAGTCCACCGCCGCCACCACCGCCACCTTCTCCTAGACGCAGTCCACCGCCAACACAAGCAGCTACTTCTCCGAGACGCAGTTCACCGCCACCACCACCACCTTCTCCGAGGCGCAGTCCACAACCGCCAATACCGCCACCTACTTCTCTGAGACACAGCCCAGCTCGATCATCGCCGGCACATGTCGACACCATGGACCTCAGCAGCCTGAGTCCGGCTCGATCTCCGATGCCTGAGCCGACTCCGCCGCCCACTAAGTCCTCTAAGTGGAAGGCTGATGCCTCTAAGTCTTCCCCGAAGAAGAAACCTCCTACGAAGAAGAAAGCCAAGAAGCTGCCAGAAGTGTTGCCTTACCATAAGACTGACCAGGAGTTAGACGAATGGGTGACTGCGGACACGAAACGTCAGATGGCTTCATGGGGAAAGAGAACCCCGGAGCCGCTGAAGGAACCAACAGATCCGGCTGCAAATAAGCACTTCTAGAATATGCTGGAGATGCCGTCCCAAGTTAAGATGAATCTGCCATCTGACGATGATCGCGGAGTAACGACGAGTTATTCCAAAGCCAAGAAGGCGGGGAGAACAATTCCCCAGCTCGGGAAGCAGTCAAAACAATCGCCCCCCCTCCCGCTCAAGGTGTCGGACACTGTACAGGCTCAAATTGATCGGGAAGCAGCTGAGAAGTTTGCCAGAGACTGTGGTATAACACTTGACCAACACCTAGGCCAATCCGACAACTTCGAAAAGGCTGAATTGGCATGGAAATATGAGTGTGGGAAGTCTCTCGTCAAACCTGGTCATCTCAGCTCTATGACAACATTGAAGCGTCAACTGCATACATGGTATATCCAAACCGCAATAGAGGGGCTAGACCAAATCACGCTGAAAATTAGAGAACAGGATTACTTCCGCGATGACACGATGTTTATTGATTTTGAAGATCTTTTTTTCTTCTATAATCTAGGCGCCCTCGACAAATCGATCATCGGCACCTATTGTCTGTAAGTACCTACCTCAGCTCGTTTGATCATTGCTTATTATATATATTATATCTTCACTGCACGATATGTATTATGGAGGATGAAGATTCTGGAATGTAATGCAAACGGTGGCATTGGGTTCATTGACTCATATATTGTCAAGGATATCATTTTAAAGCAACATGATCAAGATACAGAAGATAACATAGTTATGTTTTTGAGGAATCAATTTCACTGTAGTGAAATACTATTTCCTTACAGACATAAGTGAGTGTTCCTGTATTATGCATATTCCTTCACATTTCTATTTTGCCAAGTCGGTGTTAATTAAGTGTAATTGATGAGTTAATCGCCTGTGCAGTTTTCACTGAATTCTTTTCGACATTCACGTTGACAGCGGAATAGTTGATCTCATGGACTGTTTGGATAAAGGCCAAGAGGAGTACCAGCCCATTATGTCAATGCTCATAAAGTAAGTTCAATCGTTGTCGCACTACACCGTCCCCTTTTGTTCAATCATTATCGTACGATGACCCGTAATTTTTGTTTCCCGGACAGGGCTTGGAACCGGTTTATGAAGCAACAACCCGGTTTACCGGAGTTGAGATTTGACACAGTAAGTAGTACTTGCTACATTCACGCATCTCTCTTTAATTCCTTGATCATTATTTGACTCAATTATATTTCTCGTAAAGTGCCCCCAGCAGCCACATGAAACAAATTTATGTGGCTTCTATGTCATGGAGAACATAAGGATACTCGTGAATGAGCGGTTAGGAAGAAGAGTATAAGGCTCTACGATCTCCAGAGGCAGCTCCTACCGGCAGACTGCTTACAAGCACTTCAAGAGGAATTTGCGGGTTTTATGCTGAAGGAGGTAGCATCTCAAAATGGAAGATCTCAATGTGTATAACTCTATTCTGATGTAATGATCTAATTGAGATCAGTGTAATTATATTTTGATGATATCAATGCATGCAATGATTTTTATGATGATTATGCAAAAAATATGTTATTAACAGCCTCACCGAAAAAACAGCACAAAAAAACAGTCCGAAAAGAAACATGCCAAAGATCTGCCGCGGCAGAGAAACACCCAAGACTCTGCCGCGGTAGGGAATCTCCAACCGGGGTAAAAGGGTGGATGCCTGCACGCTGCGCAGAGCTCACGTGGGGCACGCCTTTTACCCCGGTTGGTAACCCCACCGGGGCATAAGGGGGCCTTTAGCCCGGGTTTGCGGAACCCGGTTGGACAGACGGGGCATTAGGCCCTTACCAACTGGGGAAAATACCCTGTTCTGCAATAGTGAAGCCAGAGCTTCTAGCGAGATCCCTTCAGCTGTGCTGGTCCTGCACTCCTGCTAACAACAGTTAGTAGCTTCAGCTTCACGTAATCAGGTGCTGTAAAGGGCGGAGGGAATTAGCGAGGACGGAGGTCACTGTCCATGGAATGGAACCAAGAAATGCAACCGAGAAGCTGTTGCAGGTTCACATCGTTGCAGATTTGCAGTAGTACAATAATGCTTATCTAGGAATGGAGATGGATGCCTGAGTCGATCCATACGAACTACTTGGAAACGAACTGGAACTCCTGCTGTGGACTGGTCCAACTGTTGCTCCACCTAGCGGGGAGCCATGCACGCCATAGCTGATCCACACCTCTCGGTTCAAGCCACCCAAAACTATCAGATCCATCTCGGAATCGAGCTCCTGGTAGTGGTACATGCTAAGTGTTCGCCTCACAAGCATGCGCCACATCATCACATACTGTATTCACTTTTTCCTGGGGTTCTCTTTAGCAAACGATGTGTCGTTGAGTTGACTGACACGACATTGTTGTAACCTTGAAGTCATCGTGACCTTGACACCACTGTCTGGTTTATTCATCAAGCACATGTATAGGTGGCAACAATCAGCACGCCTATTAGTGATTTTGAAACGAGACTTTATATAACCACTGAGCGCATGCATGACCACGTGCACTATATGTTGGCTACTAAAACGGTTGAAATCGTCAACTTTATCGAGAAGTAAAGTACGCCCCGGTCTACAAAAGTAAATATTGTTGTCATCAATCAGACATACTAGAAGAATACCCCGCACGTTGCAGTGGGTATTTCTTTAATAAATATTCTATAAACGAAATGGGTATAAGGTATATATGAAATATTTCATTATCAACATTCAATTAATCACATGATCGATATACTAAATTTAATTTGCGTGAAATTGTTGTATATTTTGAGAAATAAATATTAGTGACATGGATAATTATATGGTTGAAAAAAGATGGCTTAGTTATGTGGCATGAAATATGTAATATCACAATTATTAGTGAAGATGACATGGAGAATTGGTTGGCTAAAATGGTCGGTGATGTGGATAGCTTGCATGGTTGAAAAAACATGTCATAGTTATGTGGCATTAAATATGTAATATCACAATTATTAGTGGAGATGACATGGATAATTGATTGGCTAAAATAGTGGGTGATGTGGATAGCTTGCATGTAGAGATAGAAAAATCATAAATGCATCTTAGTGGACTTTTGTCATATAAGAAGTTTAGATATGACTGGAGTTATAGCCAAGCTAACTCGGTTCAAATCGTTCGAGATTATTGAAAACGACTTAGCTCAGCTCGGATAGTTAACAAAACCGAGTTCAAATCCGAAACTTGGCTTGACTCGTTAAGCTCGTGAGTAGCTCACTTAGCTCGTTTCATTGATTCTAAGCATCAGAACATGAACGCATATAAAAAATAGTTTTTTTTTTTTTTTACAATTTCAGATCTAGGACCACATAGGACTTCTACAATTCCACATGTGTACTTAGGGAGTATTTGGTAGCCCGACTATCCTGAGATAATATCTGTCCATCTAGTTTTCACTTGTTTGGCAGTCCACTTTTCTCTCCTGGTCATGACCTCATACAGAAAAGCCTCATCAGCCATGCCAGTTGGGAAGTGGAAATCTAGCTTCACACCCCGATCAGACCGAGGTCATCCAAAAAAAACCACGCGTGGGCCCCACTCGCGACTCCCGATGCCAGGACCTCCCGAAATCCCCGTTCATTTCCCCTCTTACTTTCCACACAAGATTCGCGCTCCGCGTAGCGCTTAACCTTCCCCTCAACGTCGCTCTATAGCGCAGCGCCGCCTCATCATCGTCCCACCGCCTAGGGACGCCTTATACGTCTCAAACGTATCCATAATTTCTGATGTTGCACGTTGTTTTCATGACATTTGCTACATGTTTCTTATATACTTAATGTCATTTTTATGGATTTTCTGTGACTAACCTATTGACAATATGCCATAGAGCTAGTTCCTGTTTTCTGCTGTTTTTAGTTTCACAAAAATTGTTCTGGAAATATTATTGGAATTGGACGAAACGTAACCCGGAAGTCTTAGAATCTGTCACGTACACGGTGTTCGGAGGGGAGCCTCAGGGTCCCCACACCATAGGGCGGCGCGGCCCTCCTTTGGCCGGGCCCAGGGGTGGTAGGCCCCCTGGCCGCCGACCGACGTTGCCCTTTCACCTATTTATGAGACTTTTCCACCAAAAACATTCGCAACCGCCGTCATCGTTAACCCTAATTCTGGAGGGTTCTAGAGCTCTCCCCGGCACCCTGCCGGGAGGGGAATTCATCACCGGAGCGCTCTACGTCACTATGCCTGCATCTTGAGTGATGCGTGAGTAGTTCATCCCTGTACTACAGGTCCATAGCAGTAGCTAAATGGTTGTTCTATCCTCTTTATGCCTCATGTTTAGATCTTGTGAGCTGCCTAACATGATCAAGATCATCTTATTGTAATGCTACAAGTCCTGATTGCTGGGATCCGATGAATATTGAATGCTATGTCCAACGATTATCAATCTATCATATTATTTCATGCATATGTTATTTATGATCGTGTATGCTTTCCGTTACTAGTAGATACTCTGGCCAAGTTGATGCTTGTAACTCCAAGAGGTGGTATTTATGCTCGATAGTGGGTTCATGACTCCCTTTCACTCACACTCGAGTGACAGAAACGTAACGGGTCGAGGATGTGCTGTTTCCATTAGGGAGAAAACAATAATACTTTGTCTAAGGATAATTTTATTGTTTACATTACACACTTTAATTAATGCAATTATATGTTGCTTGCAGCTTAATACCCGAGGTTTGATTGGATGACGCTCCGAGGGTGGATTATTAGTCATAGATGTAGTTGGATAACGGTTTATGTATCTTGTTGTAATGCCCGCATGAATCACATAGTAATCATCATGTTATGCATATGCACTACGGTCCAGCCTTTATATCTGTCAATTTCCCAACTGTAATTTGTTTACGAAGCATGTTATCTATCTGTTTTGGAGAGACACCTCTAGTGAATTGTGGACCCTGGTCCATTTCTTTATACCGATATACAACTGCAACCGTTATTTTCCTACGGCAATTATTGTTTTCATACCGCATCATTGTTCTCTTTCATCTACTGCAAACAAATACTCATTTCCAAACTATACGTCTAATCCTTTGTTTCAGCAAAACCAGTGAGATTGGCTATCTCACTGCTTCGTTGGGAAAAGTAATTTTATTGTGTTGTGTAGATTCCACGTTGCTGCTGAACGGGTAGCGCGACCTGCCAACATCAGCTGCATAAACCATCGGAAGTGATTTCTTTCTCCTATTGGTTGATTCAACCTTGGTTTCTTTCAGAGGGAAAACTTGGGTTCTCCCAACTAGCAAGCATCGCCGTTAACTCTTGCACCATCCCCCCTGTCAATCCTGGTCGCGCTCGACCTCTCTCCTCATGCTGCACTCGACCTTGGCCATGGCACCTACACCTGTCTCCTCGCGCTGACACGAGGACCACCAACCGCCTGCACGGAGGATTCCAAGCGCCAACGACATAGCAGCCAACCGCTAGCTATGAGTAATTTCCTGACGTTCGGTGGCCTTCCCGTGGTCAATGCCACTATTGGGAATTTTTTCGGACCCATTTGCTTTTCTAATTTTTGTTCAAAGTCCTCTGTGTAAGAATGTGGACTTGTTTGCAAATTCAATTTCTAGACCCTACTGTCAGCATGTCCTAATACATATGGGCTACCAAACGACATCTCATCACATCATGTTTCAACACATGCAGGCCACCAAACACAGAATCAGATCTTAGTCCAACCGAGCCTAGATGAGCATGTCTCCGATGGGAAAGCTATGCCTAGGTGATAAAGCCTACCAAACACACCCTTTGATGATAGATTAATGCTAAAAGACGCAACTCTAAACCATTATTGGTGTAAAAAATGCTGGCAGTTTGGCACTAATATATAAAGATCTAGGCTTTGTCTTTGAACGAGTTTAACGATCTAAACTAGTATGCGCAAACTTGGCTCGTTTAGCTCGGTGAACAAAACGAGTCCAAATTTTGAACTTGGCTGGACTTATGAGACACTAAGTTCGAGGCAAATTGAGCCGAGTCACGAGCTACTCGTCTAGCTCGCGGGTTTTCA
Source organism: Alopecurus myosuroides (assembly GCA_028641055.1). Classification (NCBI taxonomy): domain Eukaryota; kingdom Viridiplantae; phylum Streptophyta; class Magnoliopsida; order Poales; family Poaceae; genus Alopecurus; species Alopecurus myosuroides. Next base: position 13,831 of record JAPCYS010001016.1, read on the forward strand.
TCATTTTTACCGAAGTCTAAAATGAAAAATAGTATGTTTACATACATCTTGCTTGAACCATGTTCTTATAATGTTAAGATCTCCTATGCAACTTGATTCAGATTTAATAGTTTAAGTTAGAATAAAATTAATGCACTATACTGACAAGATTGGTCAACAATTATTTTGTTCTCCACTGATGTCAATAACACGCTGAAGACCCACAAGTATAGGGGATCGCAACAGTCTTCGAGGAAAGTAAAACCCAAATTTATTGATTCGACACAAGGGGAACAAAACAATATTTGTGAGCCTTAAAAAGCGAGTTGTCAATTCACTTGCACCTGAAAGTTGACTAGTTCGCACTGGTTTATCAGTAGTAACATTTTTTATAGCAGCAGCAGGAGTGAAATAACAACAGCAGTAGTATGAAAACAGCAGCAGTGATGTTTGAAGTAAACAGTGGTATTAAATATTGTAGGCATAGGGATAGATGAATGGGCGTTGCATGGACGAGACAATCTATACTTCTTATAAGACAAAACCCCACTAAGATGCATTTATGATTTTTCTATCTCAACATGCAAGCTATCCACATCACCCACCATGTTAGCTAATCAATTATCCATGTCATCTCCACTAATAATTGTGATATCGCATATTTCATGCCACATAACCATGCCATCTTTTTTAACCATATAATTATCTATGTCATTAATATTTATTTCTCAAAATATACAACAATTTTACACGAATTAAATTTAGTATATCGATTGTGTGATCAAGATAATGGAATATTTCATACATCTTATATCCATTTTGTTTATAGAATATTTTTTTAAAGAGATATCCGCTGCAACGCGCAGGGTATTTTCTATCTCAACATGTAAGCTATCCACATCACCCACCATTTTAGTGAATCAATTATCCATGTCATCTCCACTAATAATTGTGATATTATATATGTCATGCCACATAACAATGACATCTTTTAAAGAGATACCCGCTGCAACGCGTGGGGTATTTTCTATCTCAACATGCAATCTATCCACATCACCTATCATTTTATCCAATCAATTATCCATGCCATCTCTACTTATAATTGTGATAATACATATTTCATGCCACATAACCATGCCATCTTTTTTCAACCATATAATTATCCATGTCATTAATATTTATTTTTCAAAATATACAACGATTTCACACGAATTGATTTAGTATATCGATTATGTGATCAATTGAATCTTAATAATGGAATAGTTCATACACCTTATACCCATTTCGTTTATAGAATATTTTTGAAAGAAAAACCCACTGCAACGCGCGGGGTATTCTTCTAGTTCAAATAATGATCATGTCAGGGGCATTATAGATAAATAAGATAAAGCATCCAAGCACTAATTAATCATAGGCATGTGTTCCGTAAATAGTCGTACGTGCTCGCAATGAGAACTTGCACAACATCTTTTATCCTACCATCCCGTGGCAGCGGGGACTCAAAGCAACTACTGGTAATTAAGGTGCTCCTTTTAATAAAGCACCGGAGCAAAACATTAACACTCCTGAACACATGTGATCCTCACATTGCAGCCATCCCCTCCGGTTGTCCCAAATTCTGTCACTTCGGCGCCTCGGGTTCCGGACAACGATATGAGTAAACAACTTGCAGGTATGATCAATAAAGCATTAAGCATAACAAGTTGCAACAATAGCACAATAGCACTACACATACATTAACATCAACAATCCCACATCCTCCCTCTATGGATAAATGATGGGTGGGGTGGCGATGATCTCCTCCAATTCCCCGTCCCGGCAGGGTTCCAAAACGGAGTTTCTGATCCCCGAATCGAGGTTCGGGATGGCGGCGGCGCTCTGCTGCGTTTGTGTGGAATATGACGAATCCCCTCGCGTTTTAGGGTCGAAGGCTATTTGTAGTCGAAAGGGGAGTCCGAGGGGGGCTCTGGGGGGGCACAACCCTAGGTGGCGCGGCCTAGGGGCCCCCGCGCCAGGGGGTGTGGTTACCCTGTGGACCCTCTCCTGGCCCCTTTCTGGCTCCCGGGGTCTTGCGGGGTGAAAACATCAATGGGCTCTTTTCTGGGCATTTTCCCGAAAGATGATTTTTTTGCATAAAAACAAGACACCAAGGTAATTCTGCTAAAAACATCATTAGTCCGTGTTAGTTGTATCCAAAACACACAAGTTTAGAGGAAAACAATAAGAAAAGTGTTCGGAAAAGGAGATACGTTTTCGACGTATCAACTCCCCCCAAGCTTAGCTTATTGCTTGTCCTCAAGCAATTCCGTGACAACTGAGTGCGATAAAAGACTTTTACGAACACATTTGTTTCATATGATGTAAATATACTCATTATATGATCAGATACTTAGTTATGCTCATGATAAGATACATGCAAGATAATTTCACTTAATAGCTATGGAGACCATGAAAAGATAACAACATATTAATAATAAACAACAGGAAGCATAACTATATGCAAGATTGAATTATTCATAATAAGATCTGATAAAGTGGTATCTCGCTTGCCCTTAAGTGTGGGGCAAAACATAAATGCCAGGACACCTCTGAAGTTCAAAGGAGGACTAGAAGTAAAGATATCAAAGATGCAAGTATCAATAATATACCACAATCGATCATTCTTTGGGACAAACATATTACACTAATAATGATAATTATGCTCTCAAGAAAGTGCTCAAGGAATTTGGCAGAGACTCAACATAAAAGTAAAAGAAAAGGCCCTTCGCATAGGGAAGCATGGATCACCCATGTTCTAGAGATTTTTATTTTATTAAATAGAGGTATTGAAAAAAAAAATTGGTGTATGCTTATGTCAACGAATGGTAAACAGACAATACAGTACGTCACAAGCCAACTGGATTCACAAGAGCGGCTCCCATGGTGAAGGACGCAACTAGTGTAGAATGTCATCCCACTTTCTCTTTTGTTTACACAATTATGTTTTGACTGATAAATCAGGGGCAAAAATAGTGAAGAGAATTTGTTTGTATTAATTTGGGGCAGGGCACCCCGCTGCCAGCTCTTCTATCATTTGGATAAGTGGATGAAGCCACTAGTCCAGGGTGTGAAATCCAATCAACAAGTGAGATAAAGATTCTCTATTTACGTCTTCATGAGCTAAAACAGGGGCACAAAGCAGGAGTAATTTTTAGCAGGTTTTAAAGGTAGCACATGAGCAATTTACTTTAGAGTGGCGGTTAAATACCACATATAGGTAGGTATGGTGGACACATTTGGCGGACTTTGGTTTTTAGAAATTTGGATGCACGAGTAGAGCTTATACTCAGTACAGGTGAAGGCTATGAATAGACAAGTAGCGACAATCAAGAGAGCAGCAACTATCATAATCATGTTTGCGACAAAGTAAAATTATCTGGGGCATAAAATTGATACTAGAACTCTGAGGCAAAATAAATCGTCGAGGTTTATTGAGTTTTTGTTTTCAGTCTTAGCATGCGTGAGCATGAGCCAAGTCGATTCAAACGAAACATTCAGAGGAGGCTACCACAATGTCATACTCTTCTTATGAATAGAACAATGCGAAAAAATATTTATGCGACATGTCATTTACTATTAATAAATTGGAACAAAACATGAGAGAGCACGAACTATCAAGCAGCCATTAAGTCACATATATCTTATACGAACAAACTACGCTTGCTCACATAGATGGATATATGTACAAAAATGAAAGCAAATAGAATTCATACCAGGCTCTCACCACACTTGAATTGTCGTATATCGTCATTATTGCTCTTCACTTGTGGCACGAATAATATATAATAAAAACCAAGCTCCAATGGAATCACGGACGACTGTTGAACTTTGCAACGAACTTTACAAAACCAAAGAAGAACAACAAATATTTTTGGGATTTTCAATTAAAGCACAAGAAAATGAGAACAAGCAAACAAAGAAAAAATATTTTTGGTTTTTTCAAAATAAAACAAGAACAAAAGGAAAGCAAGCAAAACAAACAAAACAAAAATATTTTTGGGCTTTTGAATATTAAAAAGCAACTAAAAAAACAAAGCAAACCAACTAAAGAAACAAATAGAGAGAAACAACATAATTTTTTTTTTGATCTTTTTCTGTTTTAGAAAGCGAAAACAAAACAATAAAAACAAAAAAAAATGAAAGAAGCGAAAGAAAACGACAACAAACGAAAGAAAACAAAAGAAACGAGAGAAACAAAAATAAGCAAAAGACAAGAAAACATTAATATACAAAGAACCGACAAATCATGATATGTAAACGAGTGTGATATCGGTATACCTACCCCCAAGCTTAGGCTTTTGGCCTATGTGGAGCTCAATCATGGCGCGTGAAGTATCCCCATTGTGGTGGGTCATTCCTCGCGTGGTCGTACTCGGGCGCATAGGAGGAAGATGATGCAGCAGGTGCATAGTCATAGCCAGGGTGATGATATGGAATCCCCGTGGCGTCATAGGGCTGGACGAAATCACCATCGTACCCCTCTTCGGCGTCCTCCCCTTGCTGGGGGAGATGCTCAAGGTATGTGTCCAGCTCACTCTCAGAAAGCTCCCATCTTTGCCTGTTATTAAGATCAAACAAAAGAGGTGCATGCAAAAGTTCTTCTCTAACAGTTTTAACAACTCTCCACCCGGATTGTTTGGAGAAAGTTAATTCAAAAGATAAATTATGTAAGTGAGCATGAGTAGAAAGAAACTTATGCTGGACCATGGAAACAAGATTAAGCCTATCTATAGGAAACTGAAAGTCTAGATCGTGGGGCTGCAAACCATGCAAAGCTAACAAGCGTGAGGCAATAATACCTCCACAAACTCCGCCCTCCTCATGGTTATGTGAGAGACGGTAAGCAATCAAAGCGCCAAAGTTATAAGACCTATCGCGTCTCAAAGAAGCATCAATAAACGCCAAATCATAAACAGATAACTTGCTGGCAGTTTTCCTAACTAATACAAATTTAGAAATGAAGTAGGCAAAGTATCGAATGTTAGGGAGTTGAATTTCACGAATTTTACCCTTCTCCCCTGTGAAGCTTCTGCCTTGGCAAATCTCTCCATACAAATCTAGTAGTGGTTTGGGCTGCCCACTTATTTTCTCACAAGACTCCCACTCAGGTACCTTAATAGCTGCATAGAAAACACTAAAAGGCAGGCTCACAACTTTATTATAAATCTTGTAGTGGACCATTGGTTTAGTTGGAGACCATTTCAAACGAAAATCCTGCTATAGACATAGTCAGTTTCACATATTGGATAGGCTCATCCTCAATGAAACGCTCCAAGCCTGCATTATGGACCAAAGTGTTAAAATCCTTCAGAATTCCTGTAACTTGCATAAATTCCCGACACAGATAGATAGATGGGAACACCCTCTCCTTATGGTGCACGAGCATGACTCATGCACCTCCAACTCATGCTGGTTTAGTTGATAAGCATTGTACTCCATCTCTGAAATTTTTCAACAATCATCACAGAAATTAATTTCAAGCAACCATAAGGTGGAGACTACCATAGGGACTTATATGAGAGCTAAACATAAATCAAATATACATTATTTCTACTCAAATCAAGCATGCAAACTCACATAAGCTGTCACCTACAGTACCAAAATACTCAAGAAATAATTCACTAAATAAAATTCTACTTGGATCATCGGAGGAGTCACATACCGGAGATCAAACACACCAAATATCAGCACAAATGATGTGCTGAAGAAGGAGATCAAAAATCCAGAGGAAGAACAGCAAGAACACGGGTTCCAGGAAATGTTTTCATTTTTGGGGGTGAGAGAGAAGACTTTGGCAGTGGAGAGAGTAAGTGGAGGCCAGGGGGCCCCACACCATGTGCTGGCACCACCAAGGGCTGGCCGCTCCACCCTAGGGTGTACCTGACTGGTGGGTCCCCCTGGGGTCTCCCAGGTGGCTTTCTGCGTCATTTTTGAGGTATTTCCAGAATTTTAATAATTAATAAAAAACAGAAAACAAAAGTGAAATGGTGGAAAACAAAACCAAAACCAGAAGGTTCTATGACACTTTAATGGAAGAATAATCAAAGAAAACAAAGGTGGTAGTGGTGAAAGCAAAAGTATAGGTGGTGAAAACATGCATAACCTCATAAATCAGAGTGACATCAGGAAAACATGCATCAGGATGGTGAAAAACATGATTGTACTCAAGTAATAATGTGATAACAGTAGTAAACATGATGAAAACATAAATGGGAAGGTGAAAACATAGTGAAAACAATGTCCTCTTCATTTAAAATCATTTTGTTAACAAGGGTGATCAAGTCTTGCTACCAGAATAATTTTCATATGAAGAAAAACTTTGCTAAACACTAAATAATTATGTTACCTCATACTTGATAGGCATAGTCCCAATCATAATAATTTCATATTCTTTTGGTGTTGTTGGAATGGGACAATAAAATTCTCCAATCTTGATGGTCTCAATATTTTAAATTGAATTTAGACCATATTTTCTATCAATCTTCTTGGGAAAATAAACAACGTGCTCTTTATAATTAACATTAAAGGTAACTTTTCCTTGGTTGCAATAAATAACAGCCCCTGCTGTATTAAGAAAAGGTTTTCGAAGAATAATAGATATATTATCATCTTCAGGCATTTCCAACACAACAAAGTCAGTTAATATCATAAAATTATTAGCAACTTCAACAGAAACATCCTCACATATACCCACAGGAATAGCTGTAGATTTATCAACCATTTGCAAATATATATCAGTTGGTATTAATTTTTCTAGGAGGAGTCTTTTATAGAGAGTAAAAGGCATGACACTAACTCCAGCTCCCAAATCACACAAAGCAGTTCTAACATAATTATTTTTAATAGAACATGGAATAGTTGGTATACCAGGATCTCCAAGTTTCTTAGGAACCTTGCCACTAAAAGAATAATTAGCAAGCATAGTGGAAATTTCCTCATTAGGAATCTTCCTTTTGTTAGATATAATATCTTTCATATATTTTGCATAAGGAGGCAATTTAATAGCATCAGTCAAAGGAATTTGCAAGAGCAAGGGTTTCATCCATTCATAGAATTTGTTATAGTGTTCTTCTTCCTTAGAGTTGTGTTTCTTATTAGGAAAAGGCATTGGTTTTTGTACCCAAGGTTCTCTTTCATTACCATGTTTATTAGCAATAAAATCTTCCTTAGTGTAATTTGCAGTTTTAGCTTGCTTTTCAGGTTCAGCCACGGGTTCCTCTTTATCAGAAGCATCTTCTTTTCATTACCACTTTCAGTTTCAGCATCAGAGACAAATATACTATTAGGATCTTTAGCAAGTTCAGAGGATTCTACAACAGTTTTATGTTTATTTCTCGTTATATAAAGGATCTTGTGTAGCAATATCACTTCTAGTTCTTATCTCATAAGCATGTTTTTCTTTAGAAGCATTAGCTAGCAAATATTTTTGCACTTTAGCAAGTTGATCAATCTGAGTTTGAACCATTTGAAAATGTTTAACAAGCATTTTAACATCATTAGAGGTTCTTTCTATAATACCATGCAAATCATTAATAGCTCTAGAGTTTTAAGATGATTTTGCACTCTCATATTGAAATTTTCTTGCTTAATGATATAATTATCGAATTCATCTAAGCATTGATCAAGAGCATTTCTATAGGGAATATCTCTACTATCAAAATATTGGAGAGAGTGTACCTCAATTGGTGATGAGTGAGGGATTGGCTTACATAATTCTTCTATAGGTGGAAGATTCTTCACATCTTCAGATTTAATACCCCTCTCTTTAAGAGATTTCTTGGCTTCTCTCATCACTTCATAATTTAATTCAATCATTCCCCTCTTCTTGGGTGTTGGTTTTGGCGTTGGTACTGGAGTAGGAGTCAGTTCAGGCTCACCATAGTGCAATCATCATGATTTTGTCTTATTCTATCCATTAATTCCTCAGCTTCTTCTGGAGTTCTTTGCCTGAAAACACAACCAGTACAACTATCCAGGTATGTCCAAGATTCAACAGTTAGTCCATTATAGAATATATCAAGAAGTTTATTATCTTCCAACTTATGCCCAGGTCTAGCCTTTACCAAAGAACCGAACCTTGCCCAAGATACAGGCAATTTCTCTTCTTCCAATTGCTTGAAATTTAATATATTTTGTAAAGCAGCATGTTGAGCACTAGCAGGAAAATATTTCTGAAAGAAAGCATTAACCAAACCAATAGGACTACCAATAGATCCAGGAGACAAATTTTTAAACCAAGTTTTAGCTTCATCCTTTAATGAGAAAGGGAATATTTTAGCAACAAAGTAGCTACGTTTCTTAAGATCATCAGATAATAAACTACTCGAAGAGGAGAGCTCATTCATATGTTTCACAACACTTTCATTTTCAGTTCCACAAAAAGATTCTTTCTCAACAATAGATATATAAGATAAATCAAGATAGAAATCATAATCCTTATCCGTAATATGAATAGGAGAAGTGGCAAACTTAGCATAAGGAGATAATTAATATCTAACAGCACGACTTTCCATAAGACGTATAGCAACATCTTTATCTTTCATAGCATGTATTTCATCAATAAGATCATCAATCCGTTCAATATAGGCATCATCTAAATCATCACTAGGAGTTTGTCTAAACTCAGGTGAAAAAGCAGGAGTAACCGGATTTTTATCAGGAGTTTCAGTGTTTGCAATATTTTTAGCTTTAGCAATAGTAGCATCTAGGAAAGGAACGAGAGAACCACTCTCACCAAGCACAGTAGAAGCATCATCAAAAGTGTCAGAAGTATTTTCAGATTCAGCAGAAGTAGCATGTGTAGCATGTGTATGTGGTGGTGTAAGCAGCTTACTCATAACAGACGGTGTTACAAAAGCAACAGAGGTGTTCAGAGTTGTAACTCTTCTTGTAGTGGAAGGTAATATAGGAACTCTTCTATCACTAGACTTACCCATGATGAATGAATGGCAGTAGATAATAGTACTCTCCGGTGAGCTCGCAAATAAAGCTATGCTCCCCGGCAATGGCGCCAGAAAATAGTCTTGATGACCCACAAGTATAGGGGATCACAACAGTCTTCGAGAGAAGTAAAAGCCAAATTTAGTGATTCGACACAAGGGGAGCCAAAGAATATTTGTGAGCCTTAACAAGTGAGATGTCAATTCACTTGCACCTGAAAGTTGACTAGTTCGCAGTGGTTTATCAGTAGTAACAGTTTTATAGCAGCAGCAACAACAGTGAAATAACAACAGCAGTAGTATGAAAACAACAGCAGTGATGTTTGAAGTAAACATCGGTATTAAATATTGTAGGAATAGGGATAGATGAACGGGCGTTGCATGGATGAGACAGTTCAAATAATGATCATCTCAGGGGGCATTGCAGATAAATAAGATAAAGCATCCAAGCACTAAGTAATCATAGGCATGTGTTCTCTAAATAGTCGTACGTGCTCGCAATGAATTTGCACAACATCTTTTGTCCTACCAGCCCGTGGCAGCGGGGCCTCGAAGGAACTACTGGTAATTAAGGTGCTCCTTTTAATAAAGCACCGGAGCAAAGCATTAACACTCCGTGAACACATGTGATCCTCACATTGCAGCCATCCCCTCCGATTGTCCCAATTTGTGTCACTTCGGGGCCTCGGGTTCCAGACAACGATATGTGTAAACAACTTGCAGGTATGATCAAGAAACAATAGTTATCACCATGATTAAATAACATGTTCAGATCTGAGATCATGGCACTCGGGCCCAAAGTGGCAAGCATTAAGCATAACAAGTTGCAACAATGTCAATAGCACTAATAGAGGATACTAGGCACTATGCCTAACAATCACGACATTATTACATGAACGAACTCATCCAATCCCTACCATCTCCTTTAGCATATAGCGGGGAATTACTCACACATGGATGGGGGAAACATGGATGGTCGATGGAGAGGCGTTGGTGATGACGGTGGCGATGATCACCTCCAATTCCCCGTCCCGACAGGGTGCCCAAACGGAGTTTCTGATCCCCAAATCGAGGTTCGGGATGGCGGCGACGCTCTGTTGCATTTCTGTGGAATGTGACAAACCCCCTCGCGTTTTAGGGTTGAAGGCTATTTGTAGTCGAAAGGGGAGTCCGAGGGGGGCTCTAGGGGGCCCACACCCCTAGGTGGCGCGGCCTAGGGGGGACCCGCGCCAGGGGGTGTGGCCACCCTGTGGCCCCTCTCCTGGCCCCCTTCTGGCTCCCGGGGTCTTCCGGGCTGAAAACATCAATGGGCTCTTTTCTGGGCATTTTCCCGAAAGTTGATTTTTCTGCAAAAATACAAGACACCAAGGTAATTCTGCTTAAAACAACGTTAGTCCGTGTTAGTTGTATCCAAAACACACAAGTTTAGAGGAAAATAATAAGAAAAGTGTTCAGAAAAGGAGATACGTTTTCGACGTATCACACGCTCCAGTTACTCTTTTCGTAGTACACAACCTCATGCCACATGGCGATGCTGACTCTAGCTAGCTACTCGCCGGTGAAGTTCATGTTGTGTCGACTGGTGTCACACTGCAATTCTAGAATCAACCCGTCCATCGGTCAATCAGTCGATTATAGCTAAAATGTGTAGCGTCAAGCTTGTATCTCCGCGGTGCTGGTTGAGTGCACGATGCATTGATGTACCAACACGCTCAACTATATGGTTGCGACACAGAAAAGAAACTGATCAAAAGTAAAATCACATACATTACACGACCCCTCCATATATTGGCCAGGTGGAGAGACGTACACAGACTGCTCCAACACTCCATACCTATGAATTGGTTCGGTTCAGTTCCATCAAGTTACTCCAGCTTCTCTGTATTTTACTTGTTGGTTTAGTTTATGAAATGGACACCTCTAGATTTCATAGTTTGTTAACCATCATTACTGTTTCATCGTTATACCTTTAGTTATAATGATGTTTGTTTTTATTAATCATGACAAGATGAAGCTACAACTAACGTCGTAGGGTCAGTACTACTAGTTGCCGATGGATCTCTCCAACATGGGATGAACCAGATTGCCGACACTTGGAGATATCCATGACCAGGAATTGGGTTCCGTAGCTTTGGATGGCTTACAATGCTTGCTTGCACGCGACAAAGGTAGAAAATGAATGCCTTCGACGACATGAACCAAAAGACTGACACTTGGAGATAGCCATGACCAGGAGTTGCGTTAGCTGGATTTGATGGCTTGGATCGAGTATGACCGGAGTCCCTACAGCTGCATTATTGTACCCGGTGATGTTGATGAATCTGCAATAAACGGTTATGTCGACCTCGCCGTACCCAAGATAGTAACACTGCACATGCATGGATGCATGATGCATCCAGCATGTCTTACACATGGCCCCGGCCCTATCTCTATATCCATTATCAGTTAGTGTGATGTTGGTAAACAAAATTATCTGGATCTTATTATATTAATTTAGTTGCCACACACACCTAGTGAACGAATTTGAGCACAAAACTGATTTGGTAGTTGGTTGGGTATTTTTTGTGTGGATAAACTATTGTTTTTTGAGGATCACCGCGTCTATTTTCTTATAAAACTATATAACACAACCGTGGTTGAGTGTGGAAATCGAAGAAGTCCCCATGATGCCTCGAGAGATAGGAACATCGCCTCCACTAACACAGAATGGTCCAAAGATGTTGCATTAGTTGTTTCTTCCTAGCTGATTTGGTATCCAACTGATAGTTGGTTCTCGGACAAAACTAGTTAGGTTCTAAATTGCACAAGAGGGAAAAAAAATATGCCCATGAAGTTACTCTTATTCTCTCCATTATTACCACCTGTCGCATGCACACTGTCTCGTCAGAACGAAGCAATTGAACAAGCCGCGTTCACCTCGACCTCACGACTCTAGGTATTAGTTGCTCGTCGACGAAGTATGTGTTGACACATGTCACATTGCAATATCAGCATCAATCTCTCGACCAGTCAGCCAGTCGACTACCTAAACACTCAGCGGCATCAAGGTCTCGTCTCTACGGTGCAAGTTCAGTGCACGACTGAATTCTGTGCCGACACATTCGGCTCCATGGGTCTTGACATGGAGGGGGAAACTAATTAATCAAGAGCAAAAGCACATGTTAACTAATAACATACCTGACATCACACCCACTACTCCGCCTGGTGGAGCGATGTACACGTGGACGGGTCCATAGCCAGGAAATGGTCACCTCTACATTTGGCAAGGTTACCCATCATCCTAGCTAAATTAGCTAGGAAAATGACCATGTGAACTCACACAAGCTGGCCCCTCTACTCATATTGTTGTTTGATCATCACACACTTGGCTATAATGATGCTTGTTACTTGTCGTGTGAAGCGGAACCTACAACTAACGTAGTAGTGTGACCACTCTGACCAGGACTACACACTGATGAGTCAGCACCTCCTCACCGGATACCAATTTGGCAATTAATGGAGTACCCAGCACTCGATGCATGTGGCAGTGCATGCATCTACGAGGTCAGGAACAAGAGGCCATAGTTTGTTGAGTGACAGGACACGGGAGTTGCTGCGGTGTCATATCCGGTACTTGTAATCATGTTCCAACTCTTGATCAAAACTCTGCCATGCCACATGTCATTGCTTATCCACACATTCATCCATGTTCAACCTATGGCTTTGGTTTGGTTTAGTTTTGTTGGCGCACTAAAGAGGCTTTCGTTTGTGAGAGAGGCTGTGTAAACCATGAAATTAGGAGTAAGACGAGTGTAATGTGGGACCACGTGCGTTTGCTGACAGCACACGAGTCCAAGAAAACTATCGGTTTCGATTCGCTAAATTATTTGTAAGGATGTTTATTCTCGATCGGAATTATCTAGAGAAGCGTTTTGGTATTTGTTTGCCTGTTACCATTCCCTTCTTTCTAAAATATAAATGTAGAGTAGTATTAGTTTTCTTCCATATAAAACTTTAAGATCGATAAAATTACATATAAAACATCAACATCTGTAATAGGAAATTATATCACAGAAATATGGTTCAAGATATATGTATGTACGCATTTTTTTAATTCTATAGAAGCTGATAAATTTTTATGTAGAATTGTTCAAAATTCAAAAGATTTGACTCAGGGTTGAATTTAAGTGATCTGTATTTTATCACTAGGGATCTTCGAGCAACCATTTACTACATATGTGCTTAGTACATTTCTATAATAATGGGATCTTGGACCCAAATAATTAAATTTTGAACTTTATATTTGAGACAATATGGCACTTTGAAATAGTTCAGGATTATAGAACGCATGTGTGATTGATGAAGACAATTTTCATTTTACAGAATGAGGTCCTATTTGCTTCTCGAAGATTCCAACAGTTTTCTCGTGACCAACTTCTATCGCGCATGGTCATACGCTCATTGGCTACAACAGACATGCTGGTTTTGGAATATTTAATGGTCGCACTGATTGTTGCCACCTATACATGATGCCTTGTCGGCATCGCTCGATAAATAAGCCAGGAAGCAGTGCCAAGCTCACGGTGACTTCCAGGTTACAACGACATCGTGCCCGTCACCTCAATTATGTGTCGTTTTCTAAAGAGAACACCAAAGAAAAAAATTGAAAGTACTAGTAGATGATGACGTGGCACAATCTTGGGAGCGCAACACTGGGTGTTTGCCATGGCCAGAACCTGGGTTCCTTGATGGATTTGAAATTTTTGGGTGGCTTGAATCAGCGGGCATGCAAGAAACTGTGCATAGTGATTGGTGCATATTTGATGGAAATGGATTGTAGTTTTGAGGGCTAAATGCATGCATCTCCATAGCCGTTCTTCTTGTTTATTTTTCTCATTATGTGAAGCTGAATCAAGGTATGGCATGTCATGCGCTTGTATATGTACATTATACTAGACGAACATGCGCGCTTGCCCGCACCGCCTACAATGTGTTTTGCATGTGTGATCTGCACACTCTTGTTGTTGGTCAGTTATGTTATTCACAGTGTTTGCATGATGTCTCCTATAAAAGAGTAGATAATACTATGCTCAAGGAAAAATGAATGAAAATGTTAGTACTTATCAAAGTTATCATGGGTTAAATGTACTTTGTGTCATTGCCTCAATTCATGTTAGTGGTTTCTGATACTTTGAAATAGTGTTCACCATGCAAAAACTCATTAGTTAGAAACCAGTACTCACACGGATAGTAAATGCATCAGATACATGCCATGCGTCTGAAAGAGGATAGTAGTGAAGGATCACACATGGTGTACGAATTACACATGAGATTATGTAGAACAAAATGAGATCATGTAGAACCGGTATGTTACTTACTGAAGGTAAAAACAAATGAGGTCAACACAGCTAGACTCTGAAGACCATACAATACGTACAATAGTCTTGTTAGGTCTTACTAAATCGACTACACTGAACCACTTATCTAAGTTCATGTGATATCTTGTGACTCCGAGAATCATCAACCATCCAAGTCTTCCACCATTCAAAAAAAAAAAATCTGCAAATCCAGTTGGTGTGCCACATTTACCACCTGTCAATGTAGTGTTCATCCAGTTCACTAATATGAGTAACACAAATTCACAGATTAACTAATGCAAACAAAGTTGGTGATGGTAACATGCCAAACAGACTTCTAAACCTCAATATTTCTACAAAACATATACAAAATGACTATGCTAATTTTGTGCGAAGGCCCACGGATTTCCTTTCAGTCTAGAATAATGGAAATAGTAAAGACAACATCTCAATCAATCTTTATCAAATACTTTCCTTCATCAATAATCCAATGTAAGATAAACACAGAGGGGCAAACAAATTATTAAATTATCACAAAATGCACGAAAATTTGATTACACTTGATGTATGTTTCAAAGGGGGTGCAATGAGGGGAAATCAAATACCAGATATATCTTCTGGGCAACTGTGATACTTAGATCAATTCAACCAGCACAAAAAGTAACAAGAAAGAATCAGAAACAAATTTGTTAGCTGTAGAAAATAATAGTGGAGAGGAATTAGAACACTATTGTCCTATTGCACATTTTGGCAGAAATTGTCGGACTGAGGCAATAGATTAGACCCTTAATGTGGAAGTAACTGGGATTTATAACACATGTACATATATACTATGCAAAAAACTTAAATTTATTTATCGCAAGAACCAAGGAATATTTACCATATGCTTCGTCGAGTGAATTATGAGTTCAAAAGGATTAATCTATATCCAAGACCATATTTTTCAGCATTGTGTTATTGTAGAAAGGAATCAATTCATCAAAAATAATTGTCTTCTTTCTCCATACTTTTGTTTGCCAAAGTACCATAAGTTAAGGTAAGAAACATAAAATTATTCATCGCCAGAACCAAGGAATATTTGCCACATGCTTCATCGAGTAAATCATGAGATTAAAATGGTTAATCTATATCCAAATCCATATTGTCGAGCATTGCGATGTTGTACAAAGGAATAGATTTTTCAAAATTAATTGTTCGCTTTCTCCACACTTTTTTTCTGCCAAAGTAACATAGTTTAAGGCACACAAAATTTTACAAAAGTATTTGTTTAACTATGAAAATAGTTTTAGATCTGCATATCAGTAAGTGGAGAAAGGTATAACAATAATTCAAAATGTGCCACCAAGCAATTTACCTAACTTGCACAAAAAGTTAGAAATTACTACCTCAGTTTTTCTCTTTTTAATTCTTCTCGGTCCCCTCTTTCTTCTATTAACCTGTACCATTATGCAACTTAAAGAACATGAAATAAGATTCTTCTATTATTACAAAACATTACACGGAAGTTGAGACAAAGGCTAAATTAAATGTTTTATATATTGTAGACTCGCCTAATGTATTGAGTACTAAACTCGCAATTACCTAATAACCCCTCTTTATCGGTGCAAATCTGAAAATAAAAAAAATCAAAATGTTGGACATGACCATACACTCAACACCCATCTAAAATAACACACTTTACTACTGCATTGAATTGGTTTCCATTTCATCCTTTCAGAGGTACAAACAAGATCTACCTCTTTCTCACTCAAAAAGAATATATGAAGGAAATGTAAATGGACAATTGGATATAATAACTCTGTCCCAACCAAGAAGATACACATGGATTTTAGGATTGTTATCTGAAGAGGTAGAACTCAAGAAATTTATTGAAGTGTGTAAATTGGGTTTCTATTTTCAATATATGCTAAATCTTAGTGGTTTGCCTGAGTTGTATTGGTCCAAATGCCTTAGTTATAGAAGGATTTTCTTATTCTTATTCCAATGGAGTATGGCTCTTTCTAATAATCCAATAACAAAAGTAATTATTTCATCAGAGATACACCAAGAGTTTTGCGAGATTCACCACTTAGCTACGATCGGTCATCCCCCCGTTTTGACCGTAGTCCGAAATCGGCATAAAAGGTTAAAAAAAAATCAAAAATAATGGATAGCCTTCGCAGTGTGTCATCATATGCAACCTAGTAACCATTAAAAATTATAAACTTGGAATACGATAATTATCGCGAAAAATTGTTCACAGAAATGAGCTATCATCTACAAAGAGTCATGGCTTTCAGGCCAAATAACGGATGTTATGGACACATTCATGGCATAATTTTTTTTTAAATGTACCCATATTCCACACAACTATGCATATTGGAACAACTAACAATGTTGACGAAGAAAGTTTTTTTTTCTTTGAATAGTAACAACATTTTCCATTTTTGAAGTGTCAAAATTGGTTTTTAGTGAAGCTCAAACCAAAAAATATGACACAAAATTGTACAAAATAAAATTATAAAGCAAATATGTCATATTTGATATACACATAACCAACATTGTTTCCTCTAAAAGGATTTTCATATGCCTCTTTTGAAAAGGACAATTTTCTCCCGATTCAGCTGAAAGCAGGTCAAATTGAACTACATGTGCCTCGTAGTTTGCTCATGATTTTTTTGTAAAAATCATTTTTAGGTACAAAAGTACCTATTTCATCAGAGATACACCCATTGTTTTGGGAGATGCAACACTGAATTACAAACGATCATGTTCCATGTTTTGACTGTATTTTCAAATGGGCATAAAAGGTTCAAAAAAAATGGAAAACCTCTGAAATGTGTCATCATATGTGACCTAGGATCCTTAAAAAATAATAAATTTAGAATAATTTTAAAACCCTTTCTTTATCTTGCATGTAAATTTAAATGAGTAATCCAAAATTTAATTAAGAATCTTCACAGTCCTTTATTTCAAATTAGCCAAAGCAATATATAGTGCAATGCATAAACTTGGTGGTGGTTTGTATTTTATTTTGACTACAAAATCACCTAATGATAGCCTATAATGATAGGAGACATTAAAAACCAAAAATTTATTTGGATATAATCGGCGTTCAAAATAAAAAAAATGGGGAAAAAAAGAGAACGAACCCGGGCCTAGCCTATTCTATCCAACCCAGGCTGGCCTAGCCTATCCAACCCAGGCTGACCGGCCCGGTTGCATTGCTGGGACTGGGCTTTGGCCTAGTACATTTCGTAAATGTACAAATAGCATTGCACTTAGTATGTTTCACAAGGTTGTTGATTGTCTTGGTGGTTACGGGGACATGAGAGAACCTCGGAGGCGTGGGTTCAATCCCTTTTTGCCCCCAGTTTAAACTTCTTTTCATCGTCAATTACTGGTTGCTTGGTCCCACTCGTCAATTACCCAGCCATGTTGGGCCTGCATGTCAGTTCGGTGGATTGCCTCCCATATGTGTATAGTGTTAGTCAAAGCCAATGGAGAAAAGGACACATAAGCTAAAATTATAGCTAAGGAGGAAAACTAAGCACGACATGTAAGCAACAAATGATGAAGTGGCGCAATGCATTGGCGTAGCCTGCTTATGACTAATTTGTGTATGGATATCGTGACTTTCCTAAGTAAAATAGTCGTAATGTTTTCAGATTCGAACCCTAAAAACAGCCAATGATGAATTGTTTCGAAATTATCATGGATCTATGACCAGTTCATCCACGATCATTATAAAATGGTCATGTATCCACATATATTTTGTAGTGCGCTGTTTGCCAGCGGTAACCTGTTACCACTGGCGTGGTACCACGGGCTGATACGTCATAAACGTATCCCTAATTTCTAATGTTCGATGTTGTTTTCATGTTGTTTCCCACATGTTTTCCTTACACTTTATGTCATTTTTATCGATTTTCCGGACTAATCTATTGACAAGATGCCATAGAGCCAGTTCCCTGTTTTCTGTTGTTTTTAGTTTCAAAAAAGTTGTTCTAGAAATATTCTCGGAATTGGAAAATTCGAAAGACAGAAGTCTTAGAAGTCCCGGAAGCTTCCAGAAGTCCCGGAGAGCCCCGGAGGGGGGGCCACGGGGTGTGGTCCCCTGGCCATGCCACCTAGTGGTGTGGGCCCCCTGGCCACCTCCCAGCATCGCCCTTTCGCCCATATATACTCCCCGATGCATAAACCCGAGGGGAATCGACCTTTTCCACAAAATACATCCGTAGCTCCGCCGCCGTCACCGACAAGTTTCGGGGGGGACAGATCTCTGTTCTGGCACCCTACCGGCACGGGGAAGTTCCCCCCGGAAGCCATATCCATCGACTCCACCGCCATCTCCATCGCCTTTGCTGTCTCCTATGATGAGGAGGGAGTAGTTCTCCCCCGAGGCTGAGGGCTCTACCGGTAGTTATGTGGTTCATATCTCTCTCCCATGGTGTGATCTATATGTGATCATGAGCTTTGTAATATATTTGAATTCGTAGATGTTACTCTTGCTCTTTTGTTACTCAAGTGCTTTATTAATATGAACTATGGAGTCACCTCGTATCGCGGTGTGATGGTGACAGTGTGCACATCGTGTGTGTCTCCTCTATGAATTGTGGTGTTTGTTTAGTACTAATTTAGGGCGCTCATAGTGACAGCATGGAGTGCCCTAGAGAGGGAACATAGACTTTAAGGAATGCTTTTGCAGCCCTACGCAACGGTTAGTGTTCATTATCTGTTATGAGATCTCCGTAAACGCTTTGATCACGGTGTAAAGGTGACGGTGTGTGCACCGTGTGGTTTAGCATTATATTTATATTTTGCGTTGGATGACCCTATGAAATTGTGGTGTTTGCGTGGAACCATCTGGGTCCCATGGTGATAGCATGAGGGTTACTTGGTTGGGAAAGTGCTTACTCTGAGGAGTGTTGTTAAAGCCCTATGCATGGATTGGTGTTGTTATTCGACCGGAGAATGGTTAAGAGTAGCATAGTGAGAGAAGATATCTAGTTATTCATTTATGTGATCATTGTTGAGAGTGTCCTCTAGTGAAAGTAGGAGCACTAGGCCTTATTTCCAAGCATTGAAACACCGTTTTCCGCCTGTTCTGCTACATGTTTGCTTGCTGCCATATTTATTTTTAGATTGCTATTATCACTTATTATCATCCATATTACTTGCATTTTACTCTCTCTTCGCCGAACTAGTGCACCTATACAACTGACAATTGTATTAGGTGTGTTGGGGACACAAGAGACTTCTTGTATCTTGATTGCAGGGTTGCTTGAGAGGGATATCTTTGACCTCTACCTCCCTGAGTTCGATAAACCTTGGGTGATCCACTTAAGGGAAACTTGATGTTTTTCTACAAACCTCTACACTTGGAGGCCTAACATTGTCTACAAGAATAGAAGCGTGCGTAGACATGAAGCTCTTTTCTCGCGCCGTTGCCGGGGAGGTAAGGTAAAAGGTACTCACATACTCGGGTGTGAGTGCTCGAAGTTATTTCCTTTAGATTCTGCAATTATATCTTTTTGTTTCTTGTTTTCACTAGTTAGGCTTATTTTTACTTGTTCCTTGTTTTTGTTTTCACTAGTTAGGCTTAATGGAAAATAACAAAAATATGAGAGAGCTTTATAATATTTATCTTGAGTTAGGACATGAAGTGTTTCAAGAGAAAATTTAAAAACCTATGGAACTTTATTTGCATGCTAGCAGCAATGTTATTAGAATTAATTTTTTGAATGCCCTTATTGCTGATGCTATGGAAAATTCTAAACTTGGGGAAGCTAGTTTTGATGAATATGATATTTTTAGTCCCCCAAGTTTAGAGGAGGAAATTTTCTTTGATGATACTATGCCTCCAATATATGATGATTATAATGATTGTGGTATTCTAGTTCCACCTGTTTACAATGATAAATATGATATTTTCAGTCCACCTACTATTGAGGAGAAAATTGATTATGATTGCAAAACGCCTCCTATATTTAATGATTATGGTGATGAGAATAATAATGATAGCTATTTTGTTGAATTTTCTCCCAGTACTATTGATAAGAATGACTATGCTTATGTGGAGAGTAATAATTCTTTTATGCATGTGGCTCATGATAAGAATGTTTCTTGTGATAGTTATATTGTTAATTTTATCCATGATGCTACTGAAAGTTATTATGATAGAGGGAAACATAATTTTTTGCATCTCAACGGTATTAAGTGTCCTCTCTTTTTGTTTAAAAATTTTAAGTTGCACTTATTTTGCTTTCCTATGCTTGTTGCTTTGTGTTTTCATGACTTGTTTTTCTACAAGATTATTTTTCATAGGAAGTGGGTTACACTTTATTCTTGATGCTCTCTTTTGCTTCAATTCGTATTTTTCATGTGAGCATCTTCTCGAATTATCATGCCAAGCTAAAAGGCTTTAAAGAAAAGCAATGCTTGGGAGATAACCCATGGTTTTATTTTCACATTGGTTTTCTCTGTTTTCTGTGAGTCAAGGGGTTGTATAATTCTGTATCAACTCCTTTGTATCTTTTTTCATGTTTTAGTAGTGCTAAGTAAAGTTTCTGACGAAAGTTGGAGTTGGTTTTTGGATTTCTGCGCAGAAAATAGATTTCTGTTGTCCACCGTAAAACATTGTATAACATCCTGGAAGATCAGAATGATCTGAATTTTTGTGTGCTTATTCCTGAGATAATTACCCAACTTTTCTTAGTTGACTACTTTTTTATTTGAGCAACAAAAGATTCTCTAAAAAATCATCTTTACCTGCTGTTATGTTTTGATAGATTTCTGCCAATAATTGCATTTGCATCTTAATCTCTTTCTTTTGTTCTTTTGAGAAAAAGAGTTTTAAAATAATTTTTGACAGTAGATAATGTTTTTACGAGTGTTAGGATTGTGTTAAAACTTAACCGTGTGAATTTATTATTTCGATTGCACTAACCTTGCTAATGAAGATTGTGAGAAGTTTGGTGTGAAGGAAGTTTTCAAGGATCAAGAGAAGAGGATGATATGACGTGATCAAGAAGAGTGAAGAGTCTAAGCTTGGGGATGCCCCGGTGGTACATCCCAGAAAATTCCAAGAAGACTCAAGAATCTAAGCTTGGGGATGTCCAAGGCATCCCTTTCTTTATCAACAATTTATCAGGTCACTTCTAGTGAAACTATATTTTTATTCGGTCACATCTTATGTGCTTTACTTGGAGCGTCTTTTATTTTTTTGTTTCCAGTTTGTTTGGTTTTATTTGCTGTAATAAATAGTTGGATCCTATCATACTTGTGTGGGAGAGAGACACGCTCCGTTTTTATTGCTTAGAACACTCTAGTTTTCATTCTTATTGTTCTGTGATTGTTCACTTTTTGCTAATATTGCGTTTAGCCTTTGTTTTCATGCATCTCTTCTTCAGAGATGTTAGTTTTAGTAGTGTTATGTGAGTACTCTCATTTTTTCTTGCTGTAGCATGTAGAGAATTTTTGTTAAAGCATGTCTTGTAAGGTGCTTGTTAGGAAAAGAAATTGCTCCTTGAAGTAGAATTTATAACGGTGCACGTAGAATCTTGTATAGACTGTGGTTAGAACCTTTTCATGTCATGCTAAATCTTATTTTAGTTTTAAAGCCTTGTGGTTATTAAGTAGCATGAATAGCCATAAATAGTTGAGAGCGTTTAATATGTCTTGAAAGATTCATGAGTTGTTCTTGTCATAGTAAAGCATTAATATATGGTATTCTCTTTCGAATGTTTTATTTGGTTGACTTGGCGCATGCTCACACCATGTTTATGACTATGAACCAGTCACGAATAGCCTCCATGACCACTTAGTTTTTGAACTTGTGATACCGCTTATGCTTTAATTAATGATGCTTATGTCGATGTGCATGATTATGGCTCTTATGTTCTCTTGATTTGTCGCTCCCAGTCTTTTGATAGCCTCCACCTATACTGAGTATGAAATTCTACTCGTGCATCCAAACTCCTTAAACCAAAGTTTTTCCCATTGTGTACACCATACCTACCTACATGTGGTATTTCTCTGCCACTCCAAATAAATTGCTCATGAGTTACCTTTAAAACTTTCAAAATTACTCATGTTTTGTGTTCTTGTTTTTGCTCATGAGGATGTCAATAGGGAATCTTTATCTCACTTGTTGATTTATTTCACACCCTCGACTAGTGGCCTTATCCACTTATCCAAATGATAGAAGAGTTGGCAGCGGGGTGCCCAGGCCCAAATTAATACAAACAAATTCTCTTCACTATTTTTGCCCCTGATTTATCAGTCAAAGCATAATAGTGTAAACAAAAGAGAAAGAGGGATGACCTTCTATGTAACATCCCAAGTATGAAAAACTCCCCTTAGAATGTTTGTTTCATGTTTATTAAAGTATTGCATCATGTCATCATATTGTTTCCATTTGTTTTCATGTTGTTTGCATTTGTTTCTTAATTGTTGCATCTGTTTTTCCCTGTTTTCACAATTCAAATTTAAACTTTATTCAAACAATTGTTTCATACTTGCTCTGTTACAACATTTTAAATAAAAATCTCAAATAAAAACAACCAATTTTGTTCCATTTTATTCCATGTTGATCACTTATTAAAATATTGGTTTTGATCAATCAATTGATCCCAAATTGCATTCAAAAATTCAAATCAAAGCACCAAAACAGAACCACTTTGAAATTATGATGATGTCAAACCAAATCAACTCATTTTGTTATATTTAACATAGGGGTCACCCTATTTAAAGGTTTGTTTTTATTAATGATCATTTAATATTAAAATTCACCCAAATTTGGTTTACACACAAACATCAAGCAAAATTCAAGATTTCTGAAAACAAAACTTAACAGTTGTTTGCTTTTGACCTAAAAAGGTTACCCTAATTTTTCCAAATTTTTACTAACCTAAAAACCATCTCTTCCTTCCAATTTCTTTTTCAGCAAAAAAAACAGGAGAACAAAATTTAAAAGGAATTTTGGCGCCAACAGGGAGTGGGCTGCGCCCAGCCCACCTCGTTTTCTTTCCGCGCGCAGCCCAGCCCCTCACTTAATCAACGTAACGGTTCGTTTTTTTTCCCTTCTATTCCATCGTCTCCCCCGTGTACGGCAGCCGATCCGTGCTGCCACGGCGGCAGACGCGCGAGCAGACGGCGATCCGTGCCTCCCTGGCCCTACAAAGCCGCCCTAGGGCCGCGAGCCTTGCCCTAGCTAACCCTAGAACCTTCCCTCGAGCTCCCGCCGCCAAGTTCCCTCTCCCCGTCGTCTTCCCCATCTCTGTCACCTCGCCGGAGTTTTCTCCCCCTCTGAACTCCGATGACAACCACCGCAGCAGCCACCCACCTACCCACCTAAAACCTGGAAACGACTCGCCACCATCTCCTCTTCCGATTGGACACCGCAGTGGAGCTCGCCATCGACTGGAGCCGCGCCGCCATCCACGCCGCTGTCGCCTCGCCATCGGGTTTTCGTCACCGAGCCTCTGCACGACGATGTACGGTGGTGAGCGCCACGATTTTCTCCTCCCTCTCTTCCTCTCCTGCTTGCGCACGTCCAGCACACGCATCCAGCACACCAGATCGCATCACGGCGTCGCGTCACCACGTTGATCGCCGTCGGCGTCCGTTCTCTGTCAGGTTCAGAGTTGGCGCGTCAGTTGGTTTCAGTTAAGCGCAGATCTGAAGTATTTCCTCACTGCGTCGCTTACCCTGACAAAACTGAATCCAAGCCGCAGTGGTAGCACTGCTCTGAATCGTGCGCGCGGTCGTGGGATCGATCTCCCGCGGCTGCGAATTAATCCACACTTTTTTCCAGCGCTGCTGACAGGCAGGGTCCACCAGGCAGTGACCCTGGTGGCCACGCAAGCGCGCGCGGCGCCACGCTGGCCCGTGGCCCACGCACAGTGGCTGTGGCTAGCCCACTGTGCGGTGCAAAACGTTTCTGCACGTTTCTGTTTCAAAATAAATCTTTTTTTTAAATTGCAGATTGAACCCTAAATTTAAAACTTGAATAACTTTTAATATATAACTCCAAATAATAAACTCTAAATGTGTTTGTTGTTCCAAATTTAATTGTCTATCCAAATAATCCATTTGTGTACTGTTTTGAAAATTCCAAATGCATTTAAATTTCAAATTCCAATAATTCAAATGCAATTTTCTAAATTCCATAACTAATTCATTCTTAATCCAAATAGTGCAAAAAAAATATGTTTTCCATACCATTTCAAACCATCTTTTCAAATATAATTTTTGTTTCCTGTTTTGAATAATTAAAATTGCCTAAATAATTTAAACCTTGTTTAATTCATTTAAAATTGCTAAAATCATAACTTAATCGAATTAAGTTATTTTTGAGCATGTAAAATATGTTTTCAACCCAGAAAAACATAACCTTTCCAAATATGAATTTGGTTTAATATTTTGAACAAATAAAATTCAATTAAAATTCACACTTGAATTAATTCCAATTTAATTCTTGTTTAACTTGTTTAATTCCCAATTAAATTATTGTAATTCCTTTTTCAATAATTGAAGCATGTAATCCAACTAAAATTTGATGTTCTTTTCAAATATAAACTTTGTTATTTGTTTTGAACACTTTAACTTGATGAAAACAACCAATTGTTTGTGTAACATCATTAAGTAACCAAAATTTCCAACTTAATAAATAAGTTCTCAACTTGTTAAATATCATTCCAATTGCATCTAATGTTGTTACTTTATTGTTTTCATCATGCATGCATCATGTTAACCAACTTCCACATGGTAACTAATGGTAACTCATTTGTTTCCACCTTAACTCATGGGCATCCATATGCAATCCAACTTGCATATGTGTCCATTTAAATTGTGTTATCTTGTCAAGTAGTTTATTTTGATGCATCCCTTAACTTGACATGCATCATCCCATGCTTGTGCACTATGCCATGATATTGATTGGTTATCTTTTGTATTGTTTGTTTGCTTCTTCTCGGTTAGACGACGACGCTGAGACAGACGATACTTACAGCACCCCTTCTGAGGATCTAGCTCAGTACCAGGCTGCTGGGTTTGCAGGCAAGTTATCACTCACATGAACCACTGTGTTCCTTTCAACATTGGTTACCGATACTTTCCGTTGTCTATTTTTGCTAGCCATATGTATCGTTGCTTCTGTTACGAACCTACCACATGATACCCTGAACCATGATATTGCCCCACCTCCAATCCTATCACCCCATTGGTTGAGCCCGTGTCTTACTAGCATGCTTAGGGTTGTTTTGCTCGAGTCTGTTACCGTTACTTTCTGTTATCATATTTCTGTTATATTCTGGGGCTCGATGTTAATCAACAACCTGTTAATCTTGTGTAATAATAATTTGCTGATAAGACACCGGCAGGAGGCCCGGCATGGTTTTGAGGCCTGCTAGTGTCGACCCTAATAGGAAAAGGGTCTTGTCTACTAATCCATGATGAGCGCACTATCCGCATGTGGGAAGCGTGTATGGGCGCCCCCATCAATTTGATTCGATTCGCATCTCGTCCAAATCGCCACACTTAGTTCGGGCTTTCCATTTGATGCACTCATATGCAGGTACGAACCCGAGGCCAGGGTGGAACTTTTGTAGTCGGCATTTAGGGCGGCGTGGTCTTAGAGTGCTATGAGGGTCCCCTTTTCTTCGTGGGGCTCGATTAGCCGCGCACGCACAACACGTGGTGCTTTGGGCTTGATGCGAAGAAGAGTTGAGTTGTGTTGAGTGCCCCGCTTGGTGGGAAAGGCCTTCCCATCTGGCGGGTTATTCTTACGTGTACGGCCAAATTGGTGACCCCTGCAGGGATAAATCTTCTCGAGAAGCCGTGTTTTCCGCGGTTATGGTTGACTTGGTGAAAGTACTGGCTAACAAGTACTCAGAACAACTTACACCTAACTAATGATAACTTGACTAGTAAGAAGCTTACTGACACAACAACTTGATCCATCACTAATCCAACTGTGTGAGTTATCCTCGGATTGCTTCTTCGGATAAGGGGCGAGATCCAGGATGGGTTTGTTTTGGTGGTTAGTTATAGTTGGTTACGATACGCTATCTTATCCCTGTTCTGATAGCCCGGAAGTTGTAGTATGTTTCTGTAGATGGTTAGAGCAGCCAGTTGCAGCATCTTTCATATACCCTTTCTTCCGTTGAACCCAAGGCATCTGTGCTTGGTGTTGACGGGTTACACTTTGGTGAACTGTGAGTCTTGCTTGCCAGTACGTTGTTGTACTGACCCCTTTGGGGCTGTGGTTTCCGCAGACTACGATTACGAGGATCCAGGTGACGGCTACTACGTGGAGTTTGACGAGGCTGCCGACGAGTAGATAGCGGACCCGGGCAGGATCCGAGACTACGTGGATGGGCTCCGTCTTCCTTTTCATTTGCCGGCTTCTTAAGCCTATTTGGATTTGTCTGTACTCAGACCCCTTTGAATGCTTCCGCTGAGTTGTAATGATGTTATGTTGGGACATGTGTCCTCTGGATGATTGTATTTGCTATTCTCTGCCCTAGTGAGGGCCAGTTGCAACTTATTTCAATCTTTTGTGTCTTAGAGGTATGTTGTGTTATCCGTTTGTTCAACGTCGTTGACGTACCATGTGTGTATGGTATGAAGTACGTCAATGGTAGTGTCCTGATTTCTACGGGATAGTTTACATCGACGGTGAACAGTAACGATTGGTTGTCACACATAAGTGTTGGCCTACTCGTAAGAGGATGCGGGTGCCGGTATGCCCCGTAATCCAATCAAAATATTGTTCAGTTCGTACGGTGAGTATCCTCTAGAAGTCCGGGTGCGACAAATGGTATCAGAGCCTGTCTGCCTGTAGGATCCCTTTTACTGTTCGCAGTTGAGTCTAGAAACTATTTTGTAGCTATATAGGAAAAAATGAAACGTGAGAGTAGGAATTCTGCCATTTTTCTTCTTTCCCCACCCACCCACCCTTTTTCTGGTAAGGAAGTGCAACGTTGTTTTCTCTTCTCACCTAAACTTTCAAGTTAGGATTTCACGTGTTTTGGGTTCTTCCGTAGTACCTCAGGAGTTTTGGTCTCGAGTTTCCCGTTGTTGCTTCGATATCCTGTTCATCTCAAAATCCTTTTCGTCCGTTGAATCTTGTTACTGTTTGTCCACTTCAGTTCTCTACCGGCGTCTAATCAAAACCTCCCAAATCATCTGCAGATGGATCTCAGGTTCTACCCGCAGGTGGTTCGGATGACTCGCTGTGAGAGCACCGCCGGTTATCCGGAGATGCTGAGGGACATGGTCACGTATATGGGGTTCCATTGGGCACCAGAGTACCAGGTCTACGAGCAGCAGCGAGAGTTTGACCAGACCTACTACCAGGCTATCGTCTACATCCTGTCAGATGATGGCATGAGCGTCGTCCACCGCTACGAGGCAGTAGGTTCTACAGTGGATATGGCCGTGCAGCAGGCAGCTTACGTGAGTCTCACCGTCCTTCGTGCTGACTACTGGGGGTTTGACGATTCCATCTATCGCCACATCCCCCGTGGTTACATCACTTCAGCGGGAGCTCACTTCACTCTCTACGACAACTTGGATGTTTATGAGCATGATAGCTCCAGGCTGCACACCACCGCTCAGTTTGTGAGGTACAGTGACGCAGTTGCCATCACACCTTCTCAGGAGTTGGCTTTAGTCAGGGAGCAGCTCTACCTTGCGTTGACTCGTCTGGCGACGTACACCACCGACTTTGTTGGAGATGAGCGCTTTGCACGTTTCCAGCAGCCAGTTGGTCGTACTCTGCCAGATGCTGGAGGTTACGAGCCTATCAGAGGTCCACTACTCCACCTCGGTGCTGGTTACACAGGGATTCCCCGTTTTGGAGCACAGGGAGCCGATGCTTTGTACTTCACCATCCCGAGAGTCGCTCTCAGAGTAGTTCCACTCTACGTGGATCGTCGATCTACGTACTTTCGTGGGATTCCTCCTCACCGTATCTCTCGCCGTACTCCTAGACGCCGTCCTGCGTGATGAGCATGGGAGTACCGATGTATCCGTTCCTAGCTATGTTTAGTTATCCTTTGGCATTCGAACCATTTATGGTGTGTTGGATATTCTGATGTATTTGAACTCATGATGTACCTGTTGGCTATCTATTCATGCGTCGGAATAATCTCTCTTTCGTTACCAAGTCTATCTGTTTCTGTTGTTGTGCTAAAATGCGTTTCCATTCAGGATGCCTCCAACCAGGAACTCCCCGCCTGAGCCACCTCCGATCACGGAGCTGTTGACTCAGATGACTCAGGTCGTGACGCAGATGGCCCAGTTCCAGGCAAATCAGCACAACAACCAGAATGCTCCAAGAGTCAGTATCAAGGAGTTTCTGAGTCTGGGGCCGAGAGCTTTCGTGGAAACACGCGAGCCTCTGGATGCTGATGACTGGATCAGGGAGATGGCCAGGGCTCTGGACATTGCTCACGTTGCTGAGGAAGACAAAGTCAAGTATGCCACCTACCTACTGAAGGGTCAGGCAGCTACCTGGTGGGAGAACTTCTAGACCATGAGAGCTGGCTATCCTATCACCTGGGGCTGTTTCAAGGAAGCCTTCCTGAAGCACCACATCCCAGATGGTCTCATGGAAAGGATGCGTGAAGAGTTCTGCTCTCTTAAGCAGGGCAAGCTGGATGTCATTGGCTACCAGAATGAGTTCAATCGCCTCGCTCGTTATGCTGGTGATGAGGTGTCCACTGAGGCCAAGAAGATGGCAAGGTTCCGCCGAGGTTTTAACCCGGAACTGAAGTACGCTCTCACCAACGTCAAGTGCAAAGACTTCGAGGAGCTCGTGAACACCGCGCTCAATGAGGAAAATGGGCGCAAGGCGTTCGAAGAGTCTCGGAAGCACTCGCGTGAGGGTGGTTCCTCCTCCAACATGACCACCCCTCCGCAGAAGCGCCGCATCTGGGTGCCAAACAATGCTGTCACTAGGGATCCATATGCCCAAGCTTCTCCAGGCTTTGCTCCCCGCCCACCCAACCCATTCCAGATGCATGGTCAGAGGGTTCCAATGGGGCAGCCAAGGCCAGGTCCTTCTCGTGTCGTCACTTGCTACAAGTGCAAGGAGACTGGACACTACGCCGACAAGTGCACTCAGAGGCAGCTACCTCCACCACCTCCTCGCCCCAACACCAACCAGGCAATGGTGCGCGCTCCTCCGGCTAAAGCCTTCAACTCCAACAACAGGCCTGTCGGGAGGACCGCGAGGGTGAATCATATCAAGGCCGACAAAGCTGAGGAAGCTGCTGACGTCGTTCTCGGTACATTCCCCGTAAACTCTAACCCAGCTAAAGTGTTGTTTGATACCGGAGCATCGCATTCTTTTGTGTCAAAGATCTTTGCGACAGCAATTAAGCTCCCCTTTGTTGGTTTTGGTTCCCCGCTAGTAGTAAACTCCCCTGGAGCAACTATGCAAACTTCCAAGATCAGTCATGAGAATCAGATCTTAATTGGAGGCCACATATTCCTTGCTTCTCTCATTCTGCTTGGCAATTCTGACATTGATGTCATCCTTGGCATGGATTGGTTGAAGGCCAATAAAGCTACGATTGACTGTGCTAAGAAGTCAATAACTCTGTTCCACCCAAATGGCCAGATAGTCTATTCTCCAAGTGAATCAAGTTCTGTTCAGCTGTACACCCTGGATGCTAAACCTCTACCTCTGCTTGAGAATGTTCCGGTGGTTTGTGAGTTCCCTGACGTCTTTCCAGAAGAGTTGCCAGGGATGACCCCGGACAGAGCAGTTGAGTTTGTGATCGAGCTTGAACCAGGTACTGCTCCAATCTCTAAGCATCCATACAAGATAGCTCCTCCTGAACTGAAATTGTTGAAGGAGCAAATCGATATGTACATGGAGAAAGGTTACATTCAGCCTAGTTCCTCCGCTTGGGGTTGCCCAACTCTGTTCGTTGCCAAGAAGGATCAAACAAAAAGACTCGTGGTTGACTACCGTCCTCTCAACGAGAAAACCATCAAAAACAAGTATCCAATTCCTCGTATCGATGATCTTTTTGATCAACTTGCTGGAGCCTCAATATTCTCAAAGTTGGACTTGAGGATGGGTTACCATCAGATAAAGATCAGAAAGGAAGATATTCCAAAAACAGCCTTCACCACTCGGTACGGTCTATATGAATACACTGTCATGTCCTTTGGTCTCACCAATGCACCGGCGACATTATCAAGACTCATGAATTATGTCTTCCATGAATACCTCGACAAGTTCGTTGTGGTATATCTTGATGATATTCTGGTCTACTCCAAATCCGAGGAAGAGCATGGAGAACATCTTCGTCTCACTCTCATGAAACTTCGCGAGCATCGTCTGTATGCCAAGTTCTCCAAATGTGAGTTCTGGATTCCAGAAGTTGCTTATCTTGGTCATATCATCTCTGCCAAGGGCATAGCCATTGACCCAGAAAAGGTTAAGGCAATTGTTGATTGGAAACCTCCTAAGACGGTGAAGCAAGTCAGAAGTTTTCTTGGCTTGGCAAGCTATTGCCGTCGTTTCGTCCAAAACTTCTCCAAGATTGCCAAACCTCTCACTGATCTCACCAAGAAGGACAAGAAGTTCGTTTGGTCTCCACAATGTGATGAAAGTTTCAATCTCCTCAAGACTAAACTCACTTCTACCCCAGTCCTGGTTGGCCCAGATACAACCAAACCTTTCCAGATATTCTGCGATGCATCTCTCCAAGGTCTAGGAGCAGTTCTTATGCAAGAACGTCAAGTTGTGGCTTATGCTTCACGTCAGTTGAATGCCCATGAGCAAAACTATCCCACTCATGATCTTGAGCTAGCAGCAGTTGTGTTTGCCCTCAAGAAATGGAGGCAATACTTGTTGGGTAACCGCACTGAAATCTTTTCCGATCATAAGAGTCTGAAATACATCTTCACTCAACCAGATCTAAACCTCAGGCAAAGGAGATGGATTGAAAAGATTAAGGACTTTGATCTCACCATTTCATACACTCCAGGCAAGGCTAATGTTATGGACGATGCTCTCAGTCGCAAGTCGTATTGCAATAATCTCATGATCATGGAAAGCCAACCTCCACTTCATGAAGAATTCCAGAAGCTGAACCTTGGTCTTGTTCCTCAAGGCTATCTTGCTAGCTTGACAGCCAGTCCAACTCTCGAGGACAAGATTCGTTCGGAACAACTTCATGATGCTGACATCAAGAAAATGGTAGAACACATCAAAGAAGGCAAGGAGAAATTCAAATCCTTCTCAATTGATGACAAGGGAACTGTGTTCTTCGAAGGACGCATTGCAGTTCCTAAGATTCAAAGTCTCAAAGATGTCATTCTCAAGGAGGCTCATGAAACTCCTCTATCCATTCACCCTGGAAGTACAAAGATGTACCAGGATCTTCAGACACTGTATTGGTGGCATGGCATGAAACGTGAAATTGCTCAATACGTTTCTGAATGCGACGTTTGTCAACGTGTTAAGGCAGTTCATCAGAAAACAGCCGGTCTTCTCCAACCTCTGAAAATTCCTGAGTGGAAGTGGGACATGATTGAAATGGACTTCGTTACTGGTTTTCCAAAGTCCAAGAAGGGCAACGATGCAATCTTCGTTGTTATTGATCGTCTCACTAAAGTAGCTCACTTCTTTGCTGTCAAAGAAACAATCTCAGCTAGCCAGTTAGCAGAGCTCTACACAGCAAAGATTGTTCCTCTTCATGGTGTTCCATTGGAAATAAGCTCAGACCGTGGAAGTATCTTCACTTCTCATTTCTGGAAGAGTTTTCAAGAAGCATTGGGCACTAAACTTCTGTTCAGCACATCTTATCACCCTCAGTCTCAGGGGCAAGTCGAAAGAGTCAATCAGATTCTCGAGGATATGCTCAGAGCATGTGGTCTCTCCTTTGGCATGAAATGGGAGGATTGCCTTCCGTATGCTGAATTCTCCTACAACAACAGCTACCAGGCAAGCCTAGGCATGGCACCATTTGAAGCACTCTATGGCCGCAGATGCAGGAGTCCAATCAATTGGTCTGGAGCTGGTGAACGTTCACTCTTAGGTCCTGACATTGTTAAGGAAGCCGAAGAGAAAGTTCGCATCATTCGTGACAATCTCAAGATTGCTCAGTCTCGTCAGAAGAGCTACTATGACAGCAAGCACCGAGACATGGTCTATGCTTCTGGTGACAAGGCATATCTCCGTGTAACTCCCCTCAGAGGCACTCATCGTTTTGGTGTGAAAGGAAAGCTAGCACCAAGATACATTGGTCCTTTCAACATTCTCTCAAGGCGGGCAGAAAATGCCTATCGTCTCGATCTTCCAGAAAAACTATCCAAGGTGCACGATGTGTTCCACGTGTCACAGCTCAAGAAGTGTTTCAAAGATCCAGATCGTGTAGTTGATCATGATTCCATTGAACTGCAAGATGATCTATCTTATGAGGAGCACCCTGTTCGTATTCTCGATGAGACCGAGCGTAAGACTCGCAACAAGCGCACAAAGTTCTTGAAAGTGCAATGGTCGCATCATTCCGATAAAGAGGCAACGTGGGAGACCGAAGAGGATCTTCGCAAGAAGTATCCGGACCTTTTCCTTTCTCAGTAGGAATCTCGGGGCGCGATTCCTTCAAGGGGGGGCGTTTTGTAACATCCCAAGTATGAAAAACTCCCCTTAGAATGTTTGTTTCATGTTTACTAAAGTATTGCATCATGTCATCATATTGTTTCCATTTGTTTTCATGTTGTTTGCATTTGTTTCTTAATTGTTGCATCTGTTTTTCCCTGTTTTCACAATTCAAATTTAAACTTTATTCAAACAATTGTTTCATACTTGCTCTGTTACAACATTTTAAATAAAAATCTCAAATAAAAACAACCAATTTTGTTCCATTTTATTCCATGTTGATCACTTATTAAAATATTGGTTTTGATCAATCAATTGATCCCAAATTGCATTCAAAATTCAAATCAAAGCACCAAAACAGAACAACTTTGAAATTATGATGATGTCAAAACAAATCAACTCATTTTGTTATATTTAACATAGGGGTCACCCTATTTAAAGGTTTGTTTTTATTAATGATCATTTAATATTAAAATTCACCCAAATTTGGTTTACACACAAACATCAAGCAAAATTCAAAATTTCTGAAAACAAAACTTAACAGTTGTTTGCTTTTGACCTAAAAAGGTTACCCTAATTTTTCCAAATTTTTTACTAACCTAAAAACCATCTTTTCCTTCCAATTTCTTTTTCAGCAAAAAAAAAAAACAGGAGAACAAAATTTAAAAGGAATTTTGGCGCCAACAGGGAGTGGGCTGCGCCCAGCCCACCTCGTTTTCTTTCCGCGCGCAGCCCAGCCCCTCACTTAATCAACGTAACGGTTCGTTTTTTCCCTTCTATTCCATCGTCTCCCCCGTGTACGGCAGCCGATCCGTGCTGCCACGGCGGCAGACGCGCGAGCAGACGGCGATCCGTGCCTCCCTGGCCCTATAAAGCCGCCCTAAGGCCGCGAGCCTTGCCCTAGCTAACCCTAGAACCTTCCCTCGAGCTCCCGCCGCCAAGTTCCCTCTCCCCGTCGTCTTCCCCATCTCTGTCACCTCGCCGGAGTTTTCTCCCCCTCTGAACTCCGAAGACAACCATCGCAGCAGCCACCCACCTACCCACCTAAAACCTGGAAACGACTCGCCACCATCTCCTCTTCCGATTGGACACCGCAGTGGAGCTCGCCATCGACTGGAGCCGCGCCGCCATCCACGCCGCTGTCGCCTCGCCGTCGGGTTTTCGTCACCGAGCCTCTGCACGACGACGTACGGTGGTGAGCGCCACGATTTTCTCCTCCCTCTCTTCCTCTCCTGCTTGCGCACGTCCAGCACACGCATCCAGCACACCAGATCGCATCACGGCGTCGCGTCACCACGTTGATCGCCGCCGGCGTCCGTTCTCTGTCAGGTTCAGAGTTGGCGCGTCAGTTGGTTTCAGTTAAGCGCAGATCTGAAGTATTTCCTCACTGCGTCGCTTACCCTGACAAAACTGAATCCAAGCCGCAGTGGTAGCACTGCTCTGAATCGTGCGCGCGGTCGTGGGATCGATCCCCCGCGGCTGCGAATTAATCCACACTTTTTTCCAGCGCTGCTGACAGGCAGGGTCCACCAGGCAGTGACCCTGGTGGCCACGCAAGCGTGCGCAGCGCCACGCTGGCCCGTGGCCCACGCACAGTGGCTGTGGCTAGCCCACTGTGCGGTGCAAAACGTTTCTGCACGTTTCTGTTTCAAAATAAATCTTTTTTTTAAATTGCAGATTGAACCCTAAATTTAAAACTTGAATAACTTTTAATATATAACTCCAAATAATAAACTCTAAATATGTTTGTTGTTCCAAATTTAATTGTCTATCCAAATAATCCAATTGTGTACTGTTTTGAAAATTCCAAATGCATTTAAATTTCAAATTCCAATAATTCAAATGCAATTTTCTAAATTCCATAACTAATTCATTCTTAATCCAAATAATGCAAATAAAATATGTTTTCCATACCATTTCAAACCATCTTTTCAAATATAATTTTTGTTTCCTGTTTTGAATAATTAAAATTGCCTAAATAATTTAAACCTTGTTTAATTCATTTAAAATTGCTAAAATCATAACTTAATCAAATTAAGTTATTTTTGAGCATGTAAAATATGTTTTCGACCCAGAAAAACATAACCTTTCCAAATATGAATTTGGTTTAATATTTTGAACAAATAAAATTCAATTAAAATTCACACTTGAATTAATTCCAATTTAATTCTTGTTTAACTTGTTTAATTCCCAATTAAATTATTGTAATTCCTTTTTCAATAATTGAAGCATGTAATCCAACTAAAATTTGATGTTCTTTTCAAATATAAACTTTGTTATTTTTTTTGAACACTTTAACTTGATGAAAACAACCAATTGTTTGTGTAACATCATTAAGTAACCAAAATTTCCAACTTAATAAATAAGTTCTCAACTTGTTAAATATCATTCCAATTGCATCTAATGTTGTTACTTTATTGTTTTCATCATGCATGCATCATGTTAACCAACTTCCACATGGTAACTAATGGTAACTCATTTGTTTCCACCTTAACTCATGGGCATCCATATGCAATCGAACTTGCATATGTGTCCATTTAAATTGTGTTATCTTGTCAAGTAGTTTATTTTGATGCATCCCTTAACTTGACATGCATCATCCCATGCTTGTGCACTATGCCATGATATTGATTGGTTATATTTTGTATTGTTTGTTTGCTTCTTCTCGGTTAGACGACGGCGCTGAGACAGACGAAACTTACAGCACCCCTTCTGATGATCTAGCTCAGTACCAGGCTACTGGGTTTGCAGGCAAGTTATCACTCACATGAACCACTGTGTTCCTTTCAACATTGGTTACCGATACTTTCCGTTGTCTATTTTTGCTAGCCATATATATCGTTGCTTCTGTTACGAACCTACCACATGATACCCTGAACCATGATATTGCCCCACCTCCAATCCTATCACCCCATTGGTTGAGCCCGTGTCTTACTAGCATGCTTAGGGTTGTTTTGCTCGAGTCTGTTACCGTTACTTTCTGTTATCATATTTCTGTTATATTCTGGGGCTCGATGTTAATCAACAACCTGTTAATCTTGGGTAATAATAATTTGCCGATAAGACACCGGCAGGAGGCCCGGCGTGGTTTTGAGGCCTGCTAGTGTCGACCCTAATAGGAAAAGGGTCTTGTCTACTGATCCATGATGAGCGCACTATCCGCATGTGGGAAGCGTGTATGGGCGCCCCCCTCAATTTGATTCGATTCGCATCTCGTCCAAATCGCCACACTTAGTTCGGGCTTTCCATTTGATGCACTCATATGCAGGTACGAACCCGAGGCCAGGGTGGAACTTTTGTAGTCGGCATTTAGGGCGGCGTGGTCTTAGAGTGCTATGAGGGTCCCCTTTTCTTCGTGGGGCTCGATTAGCCGCGCACGCACAGCACGTGGTGCTTTGGGCTTGATGCGAAGAAGAGTTGAGTTGTGTTGAGTGCCCCGCTTGGTGGGAAAGGCCTTCCCATCTGGCGGGTTATTCTTACGTGTACGGCCAACTTGGTGCACCCCTGCAGGGATAAATCTTTTCGAGAAACCGTGTTTTCCGCGGTTATGGTTGACTTGGTGAAAGTACTGGCTAACAAGTACTCAGAACAACTTACACCTAACTAATGATAACTTGACTAGTAATAAGCTTACTGACACAACAACTTGATCCATCACTAATCCAACTGTGTGAGTTATCCTCGGATTGCTTCTTCGGATAAGGGGCGAGATCCAGGATGGGTTTGTTTTGGTGGTTAGCTACAGTTGGTTACGATACGCTATCTTATCCCTGTTCTGATAGCCCGGAAGTTGTAGTATGTTTCTGTAGATGGTTGGAGCAGCCAGTTCACTACTAGGAAAACTGGTGCGCCACTGATTCCTCATCAGTGGCGCACCAGTGCGATGCGCCACTGATTCCCCACAGTATCAGTGGCGCACCAGTGCGATGCGCCACTGATTCCTTATCAGTGGCGCACCCGTTTGGTGCGCCACTGATTCCCCAAATTTTAATTTTTTAATTTTTTTTATTCACTCACCATTTTTTGTCAACTTCCCATTAGGTCACCCATCCTCAAACTACTCCAGCCCTAGCACGCTTAACATCTTAGTTCCATTCGACTACAGTTCCGGGAAAGAAGTTATAACTTATTGATATATGTATCATATCAATCCTATTAAGCCCCTGAGCATGATGTCACACATTTACAGTTTAAGTTTGATAACAATAATTTGAAAAGTTTGACCCAAGTTTGAATAGTTTGACCACACATTGACTAGTTTAACCACACGTTGACCAGAGTTTGACCAATGTTTGACCATAGTTTGAATATACATTGACCAACGTTTGACCATAGTTTGAATAGTTTGACCATCATTTGAATAGTTTGACCAGAGTTTGACCACATGTTGACCATAATTTGACTAGTTTGACCACCCGTTGACCATAGTTTGACCAAAGTTTCAATAGTTTGACCATACATTGACCACCATTTGACTAGTTTGACCATAGTTTGACCAGAGCATCAGTGGCGCACTGGTCACTGGTGCGCCACTGATACTTGGCACCCATGTATGTCCATAGCATCAGTGGCGCATCATGCACGGTGCGCCACTGATTCTCCATAGCATCAGTGGCGCACCATGCACGGTGCGCCACTGATACTAGGCACTCATGTATATCCATTAGTATCAGTGGCGCATCATGCACGGTGCGCCACTGATTCTTCATAGCATCAGTGGCGCACCATACACCATGCGCCACTGATACTAATGGACATACATGGGTGTCAGGAATCAGTGGCGCACCGTGCATGGTGCGCCACTGATGCTATGGAGAATCAGTGGCGCACCGTGCACTGGTGCGCCACTGATACTAATGGACATACATGGGTGCCAGGTATCAGTGGCGCACCTGTGCACGGTGCGCCACTGATGCTCATAGCATCAGTGGCGCATGAATACATGGTGCGCCACTGATGCCTGGACCTGTTTTCTCCCAACCGTATCAGTGGCGCACGGCTACATGGTGCGCCACTGATGCTAGTCCATCTATAGCCATTTTCCTAGTAGTGGTTGCAGCATCTTTCATATCCCCTTTCTTCCGTTGAACCCAAGGCATCTGTGCTTGGTGTTGACGGGTTACACTTTGGTGAACTGTGAGTCTTGCTTGCCAGTACGTTGTTGTACTGACCCCTTTGGGGCTGTGCTTTCCGCAGACTACGATTACGAGGATCCAGGTGACGGCTACTACATGGAGTTTGACGAGGCTGCCGACGAGTAGATAGCGGATCCGGGCAGGATCCGAGACTACGTGGATGGGCTCCGTCTTCCTTTTCATTTGCCGGCTTCTTAAGCCTATTTGGATTTGTCTGTACTCAGACCCCTTTGAATGCTTCCGCTGAGTTGTAATGATGTTATGTTGGGACATGTGTCCTCTGGATGATTGTATTTGCTATTCTCTGCCCTAGTGAGGGCCAGTTGCAACTTATTTCAATCTTTTGTGTCTTAGAGATATGTTGTGTTATCCGTTTGTTCAACGCCGTTGACGTACCATGTGTGTATGGTATGAAGTACGTCAATGGTAGTGTCCTGATTTCTACGGGATAGTTTACATCGACGGTGAACAGTAACGATTGGTTGTCACACATAAGTGTTGGCCTACTCGTAAGAGGACGCGGGTGCCGGTATGCCCCGTAATCCAATCAAAATATTGTTCAGTTCGTACGGTGAGTATCCTCTAGAAGTCCGGGTGCGACATTCTATACCAGTTGTGTCCCTCACATGGGAGCGATCTTGTGAATCCAGTTGGCTTGTGACATACTGTATTGTCTGTTTACCATTAGTTGATATTAACATACACCTCTCCTAAAATATAGACACTCCTCCATGGTATGTGATTGTTGGCAGGCACCCGAGGATTTGGTTAGCCATGGTTTGCGTAAGATGGATGGCACCCGATGATTCGGTTAGCCATGGCTCTAGCACATGAGTGACCCTTGATCCCATCTGGGAAGGGCCTTTCTTTTACTTTTTTGTTGATTCTCCATCTTCTAACTTTATGCACAGTTGTGAGAGCATTTTTTCCATTCTGAGTTCTATGTGCATTTGTCACATAAATATCAATAATTACTTCATGATGTGATATTATTTTTTTAGTAGTCTTCCTCATGAACTTCGAAATTGTCGTGGCATTTATGTTTTGTCCCACTCTTAAGGACTAGCGAAATACCAATTTGCCATGCTTTCTCTATACCTGAAACAAACGTTTATCTTTCTTTACATTATTATTCGTGATCTTTTATTTAAGATACTCTTCATGATGCAAATTGATTGATATGATTTATTATGAAAGTTCTATACATCATGTTTGTGTTTGAAGTTCGATGATCTCAGCATACATATGCTTTTACATTATAATGATCAAGTTTATGATAGTAGCATGTCACTTCAGATTTTTTTTTATCGTTTACCTACTCGAGGACGAGTAGGAACTAAGCTTGGGGATGCTTGATACGTCATAAACGAATCCATAATTTCTGATGTTCCATGTTGTTTTCATGTTGTTCCCCACATGTTTTCCTTACACTTTATGTCATTTTTATCGATTTTCCGGACTAACCTATTGACAAGATACCACAGAGCCAGTTCCCTATTTTCTGTTGTTTTTAGTTTCAGAAAAGTTGTTCTCGATATATTCTCGGAATTGGAGAATTCGAAAGCCAGAAGACTTAGAAGTCCCGAAAGCTTCCAGAAGTCCCGAAGAGCCCCGGAAGGGGGCACAGGGTGGCCACACCATGGGGTGGCGCGGGTCCCCATGGTCGCGTCACCTAGGGGTGTGGGCCCCCTGGCCACCTCCCGGAATCGGCCTTTTGCCCATAAATACTCCCCGGTGCATAAACCCTAGGGGAATCGACCTTTTCCACAAAATACATCCGTAGGTCCGCCGCCGCCACCGACAAGTTTCGGGGGACAGATCTCTGTTCTGGCACCCTGCCGGGACAGGGAAGTGCGCCCGGAAGCCATCTCCATCGACTCCACCGCAATCTCCATCGCCGTTGCTGTCTCCTATGATGAGGAGGGAGTAGTTCTCCCCCGAGGCTGAGGACTCTACCGGTAGCTATGTGGTTCATGTCTCTCTCCCATGGTGTGATCTATATGTGACCACGAGCTTTGTAATATATTTGAATTCGTAGATGTTAATTTCATCTTTTGCTATTCAAGTGCTTTATTAATATGAACTATGGAGTCACCTTGTATCACATTGTGAAGGTGATAGTGTGCACATCGTGTGTTCTCCTCTATGAATTGTGGTGTTTGTTTACTACTAATTTAGGGCGCTCATAGTGACACCGTGGGGTGCCCTAGAGAGGGAATAGAGACTTTAAGGAATGCTTTTGGAGCCCTACGCAATGATTAGTATTCATTATCTGTTATGAGATCTCCGTAAACACTTTGATCACGGTGTAAAGGTGACAGTGTGTGCATTGTGTGGTTTCGCATTATATTTATATTTTGTGTTGGATAACCCTATGAAATTGTGGTGTTTGCGTGGCGCCATCTGGGTCCCACCGTGATAGCATGAGGGTTACTTGGTTGGGAAAGTGCTTACTCTGAGGAGTGCTGTTAAAGCTCTACGCATGGATTGGTGTTGTTATTCGACCGGAGAATGGTTAAGAGTAGCATAGTGAGAGAAGATATCTAGTTATTCATTTATGTGATCATTGTTGAGAGTTTCCTCTAGTGAAAGTAGGATCCCTAGGCCTTATTTCCGAGCATTGAAACACATTTTTCGCATGTTCTGCTATATGTTTGCTTGCTGCCATATTTATTTCAGATTGCTATTATCACTTATTATCATCCATATTACTTGCATTTTACTCTCTCTTCGCCGAACTAGTGCACGTATACAACTGACAATTGTATTAGGTTTGTTGGGGACACAAGAGACTTCTTGTATCTTGATTGCAGGGTTTCTTGAGAGGGATATCTTTGACCTCTATCTCCCTGAGTTCGATAAACCTTGGGTGATCCACTTAAGGGAAACTTGATGATGTTCTACAAACCTCTACACTTGGAGGCCCAGCATTGTCTACAGGAATAGAAGCGTGCGTAGACATCACGGGCGAAAAAACGATGTTTGCCATCGGTAGCGAAAATATCTTCGTCACTAATAAGCTATCCCCTACTAGTGACTAGTGTAAAACAAAAGAAATATTTTATTGCACACATACGACTGTGGCGATGGATTACATGAGGAAGTGATTCTCTCTAGCACACGGACACGTTATAGTTGACCCATGGATAAGGCGTTACAATGTTACTTCTTAGGAATTTTGTGGAGAAAATGTTTACAATACTAAGTTGTAAAATAAGATACATCATTGTAAAAAAAAGTTAGGGTGCTCGAAATTTGTTAGTTTTCTCATGAACCGTGATACATATTATAGACATTTGGAAGTCTAAATATGAACTTTTAAAATAATTTTGATTCAAAATTGTATGAGATTAGAACAAACAAACATTATAAAAGGCATTATGCGTTATTTCTTTCGTTTAGTTGAGTCTCTTATTGAATAATTAGCAAGATGTTGGTTTGATAGTAGATATTGTTCTAGATAGACAACATGAATATTATGTTGGACGTTTCTAGTTTCATGGTGAGCACATACCAAACTCTAATATACAAATGTCCCCGAAGAACTTTTCCTATTTTTTACGAGTAATAACATTATTAACTAATTTATATTAAACATTTTTACTTACTTGTGTGTCGCATTGTCAAAATTATAACCACGCTTTAATTGATACTTGTTTTATCATACTATCATAAATACCATTATATGACACCACCAAGCGCATAATATAAAAACTCGTTTATGCGATCCAAGTCCATCAAAGAAAATATTACTAAAGTAAAATTCTATAAATTTCATATAACTTGTCTTACTTTATAAAATCTTGTCCCGATATTTCATCGACTTGATATTTTGTCCAAATAAAAGCAAGAAAAATGTTGATAGAACCACAAATGGTCAGTGTCACTTATATGTAGTGTGGGTATTTAGATGTTTTTGTGTTTATTTATTACCTTACTATATCATGATATTCGATAGTAGTGTACGAATCTAACAAATATCCTAGAAGTAGGATCTAGTTTAGATATTTTTATTGTATTATAACCCCCAGCTTCTAAGTTGATTGGTGTAGAAAATCATGTTTTACCTTGATTGCAACAAAGAGAAGATTACAGAGTGAACTAGGTGGCAATATTGAACTTTTCCTCGAATCCTTCGATTAGTATCACTCGAACCATACTTATTGATCATCTATGTTCTTTTCAAACACAACCAGCTCATGAACTAAATCGAGAAGCATGGAAGATTTATGGACGAAGGGAGTATTTATTTGAACTCAAAGTAGCATCGAGACGATACACGCAATAAAACCCACATCCGGCCTTGCATAATAGTGATGCATGTTACAAACGATAGCACAAAAACGATGAACAAAAGAGATCTAGCACGACAGGGGACACGATATTTTAACGTGGAAAACCCTTCCAATGAGGAAGAGAAAAAACCACGGGCGCCAGAGAGAAAATCTTTACTATGATGGGGTGAGGTTACAAATGCCGGGGATTTACAATGTATGACTTATCCCAACCGGCGGCTTACATTAGGTGTATAAAGGGGACGAAACCCTAGACAAGGTGGTATTCGTGTCCAACTCGGAAACGACTCGTTGCGCCTCCGGCTCCACTCGTCAGACGTTTGGCCTTTATCAATAATACGAATACCAATTTGGATCACACCAAACTAATACTCCACCTTGAGACAAATTACCTATTGTAGCATGAACGAGAACCTTCACCCGAAACAACAAAGAAAACACCTTCGGCGCCAAATAGCCTCTTGGGCTAAGCAGTGATACCAACTAAGCTTGAGTATAGCTCAAACTTAGCAACATGAACTGGCTTTGTCATCATATCAGCATGATTATCATGAGTACTTATCTTGCATACCTTCAGCTTACCTTGTGCAACAACATCACACACATAATGGTACTTGACATCAATGTGCTTTGTTCTCTCATGGAACACCTGATCCTTAGTAAGGTAAATAGCACTTTGACTGTCACAAAACAAGTTAACGCAAGTATCATCTCCACAAAGCTCCGCAAACAAACCTTTCGACCACACTGATTCTTTGCATGCTTCTGCAATAGCCATGTACTCTGCTTCAGTGGTAGACTGGGCAATAACTGACTGTAACGTTGCCCTCCAACTCACGGAACAACCACCTAGCGTGAACACATAACCTGTGAGGGATCTCCTCTAATCCAAATCGGCAGCAAAATCTGAATCCACATAGCCTTTGAGTCCCTCATCAAGCTTTCCAAACTTCAAGAAAGCGTTGGATGTGGCACGAAGGTACCTGAAAATCCTCTGAACAGCCTTCCAATTTTCTTTGCCAAGGTTAGACATATATCTAGTCACCAAACTCATAGCATATGATAAATCAGGGCGAGAGCAAACCATGGCATACATCAAAGAACCAACAACACTAGAATATGGAACTCTAGACGTGTACTCATAATCCTCATCATTGCTAGGACATTGTAATGCTGATAATTTAAAGTGAGGAGCAATGGGAGTACTAACAGACTTTGCATCATGCATATTAAAATGATGAAGAACTTTCTTAATGTAATTTTGCTGACTAAGAAATAATAAACCATAATTTATGTCTCTAGTAATTTCCATACCAAGTATTTTCTTAGCAGCACCGAGATCCTTCATCTCAAACTCACTACTTAATTGTTTCTTCAACGTAGTGATTTCTTTCTTGCTCTTGGCAGCAATCAACATATCATCAACATATAGCAGCAAGTATATAGGTGATTCATCAACAAACTTAATGTACACACATCTATCAAATTCAGACCTCTTAAAGCCATGTGACAACATAAACGAATCAAACCTTTTATACCAATGACGAGGAGATTGTTTCAAACCATATAAGGACCTTTTCAACTTGCAAACATGATCCTCCTTACCAGGTACTATGAACCCTTCTGGCTTATCCATGTATATCTCCTCCTCCAACTCTCCATGCAAAAACGCAATCTTCACATCTAACTGCTCAAGCTCAAGATCACGCATAACAACAATACCAAAGAATGTACGTATAGAACTATGCTTGACAACCGGAGAGAAAACATCATTATAATAAACACCTGGAATTTGACTGAAACCTTTTGCAACTAACCTTTCCTTAAACCTTGAAGGCTCCCTAGGAGATAAACCCTCCTTTCTCTTGAAGATCCACTTACAACAAACAGCCTTCTTTGGTTTAGGCATGCGAACAACATCCCACGTATCATTCTTCTCAAGTGATTGCATATGCTCTTGTATAGCGGAGACCCACTTCTCGCGGTCACTTGAACCAATGGCTTCAGTGTACGTGGAAGGCTCATGATTGTTCTCCACCTGTTCAGCACAATTAAAAGCATAATGAACAATGTCACACTCCTCAATTGAACGTGTAGGAGGACGTGTGTTCCTCTTTGGACGACCAGCAGCAGGAGACTGAATTTCTTGCTGCAAAACAAGGGGTGAATGTTGAACAGTATCATGAACATCATCATCAGTTTCAGTTTCTACTTCATCCGGGTGCTCCACCACGCTAACTTCCCGCTCATCATCAGAACTAACAGGAGACAAATCTGTGGGTAAACTGTTAGTGAGCATAACAGACTCATTGAACACAACGGTTCTGCTCATGAAATACTTTTTAGTCAAAGGATTCCACATCCTATATCCTTTTACGCCAGAGCCATATCCAACAAACATGCACTTAATAGCTCTAGGTTCTAGTTTTCCATTATCAACATGAGCATAGGCGGTGCAACCGAAAACTCTCAGCAATGAATAATCAGCAGGTGTACCAGACCATACCTCAATGGGAGTTTTCTTATCGAGCGGAATAGAAGGCGACCTGTTTATCA
Source organism: Alopecurus myosuroides (assembly GCA_028641055.1). Lineage (NCBI taxonomy): Eukaryota > Viridiplantae > Streptophyta > Magnoliopsida > Poales > Poaceae > Alopecurus > Alopecurus myosuroides. Next base: position 58,717 of record JAPCYS010001016.1, read on the forward strand.
AGTAGCACGCGGTGGAGGCTGCTTCAGCCCAAAAACGCTTGCTGACACGAGAGTTGGATATCATGCAACGTGCTCTAGAGATGATGGTTCTGTTCATCCGCTCAGCAACACCATTCTGCTGAGGTGTGTATGGGATGGTGTGGTGCCTTACGATTCCTTCTTCCCTGCAGAAATCGTCAAAAGCATCCGAACAGAACTCTCCATCATTGTTAGTATGAAGTAATTTAACCTTCCTTTCAGTTTGCCTCTCTATCATGGTTTTCCACTCTTTAAACGCAGCAAATGTTTCATCTTTAGTTTTCAGGAAATAAGGGAACACTTTCCTAGAGTAATCATCAATAATGGTAAGCATGTAATGAAAACCACCATGAAAGGGCTTACGAGACGGTCCCCATAAATCAGCATGCACATAATCAAGTATACCTTTGGTGGTATGAACGGAAGCATTGAACTTAACTCTCTTGTTGATGCATGTAAAATGCATAGATGAATTTTCCATATTTTCAAATGGTTTTCTATTACATATTGCATCATATAAGGGTATAATTCAATGTTTTATAGTATTTTGGGGTTAAATTACAAAGTCCCCCAACTTTTATGGAATTAACCCTGCCTGTCAGAAACCCCGTTTTCTATATTTTTGACGTTTCAGGGGGCAAACTTCCGCGAAATCACCTAAAAAATCTGCGGGGGTCATTTTCTTGGAAGGAGAAGACTTGCGGGCGAAGGATCCACGAGAATTGGGCAAGGAGGCCCAAAAGAGGACCCTCCACGTGGCCAGATTCCTTGGCAGCGTGAGAGGCCCCCTTTTGGCCCTTGTGGCCCCAATTCCTTCCATGTTCGACTTACCGACTCCGTCTTGACCTAAAACCGACTATAAAAAGGGTCCCCCGTACCCTTACGGAGAAGAGCGCTGCCGAAACACCGAAACACCGAAACAGAGACCTGGAGTTCCAGATTGGAGGGGGAAAACTCCGGTGGGGCGCCGCCGGTGTGATCTCCTACCCCTCCAACGTCATCACCATCGACATCTCCATGAAGAGGGAGTAGTCCACCCCAGGGCTATGGGTTTGTGGAAGTAGCACTTGTATCTCTCTCTCTATGTGCTTCACTAATTAGATCCGTATGAGCTGCCTCACATGATTACGGGCACCGTTGTAATTCCTATGTGGTGGATCTTTTCTATGAGTAATTGAATCTGAGATTGCAATTTTTTCTCTTGAGTTATTTGAGTAGATGTATCTTATGTACCCCGTTCTTATTTGCTAGCTTTGATCAATCTAGTTCTTGAGAGCGTGTGTGGGGTGATGGGTGCATTAGTTGGAGTAACGGGGGGTGGCTAGTGCTGTGAAAGTGACAGAAGTTCAGCGATCCACTTAAGTTAAGATGAATCTGCCATCTGACGATGATCACGGAGTAACGACGAGTTATTCCAAAGCCAAGAAGGCGGGGAGAACAATTCCCCATCTCAGGAAGCAGTCCCCCCCCCCCCCCGCTCAAGGTGTCGGACACTGTACAGGCTCAAATTTATCTGGAAGCAGCTGAGAAGTTTGCCAGAGACTGTGGTATAACACTTGACCAACACCTAGGCCAATCCGAGAACTTCGAAAAGGCTGAATTGGCATGGAAATATGAGTGTGGGAAGTCTCTCGTCAAACCTGGTCATCTCAGCTCTATGACAACATTGAAGCGCCAACTGCATACGTGGTATATCCAAACCGCAAAAGAGGGGCTAGACCAAATCATGCTGAAAATTAGAGAACAGGATTACTTCCGCGATGACACGATGTTTATTGATTTTGAAGATCTTTTTTTCTTCTATAATCTAGTCGCCCTCGACGAATCGATCATCGGCACCTATTGTCTGTAAGTATCTACCTCAGCTAGTTTGATCATTGCTTATTATATATATTATATCTTCACTGCACGATATATATTATGCAGGATGAAGATTCTGGAATGTAATGCAAACGGTGGCATTGGGTTCATTGACCCATATATCGTCAAGGATATCATTTTAAAGCAACATGATCAAGATACAGAAGATAACATAGTTATGTTTTTGAGGAATCAATTTCACTGTAGTGAAATACTATTTCCTTACAGACATAAGTGAGTGTTCCTGTATTATGCATATTCCTTCACATTTCTATTTTGCCAAGTCGGTGTTAATTAAGTGTAATTGATGAGTTAATCGCCTGTGCAGTTTTCACTGAATTATTTTCGACATTCACGTTGACAGCGGAATAGTTGATCTCATGGACTGTTTGCACTAGTGGAAACAACCCCTCTCGTCCAGGGGGCCGGGGGGCAGCTGTCCCGGTTGCAACCAAATCCGGGACAAATGCCCTGCATTGGTCCCGGTTCGTGCGCCCGGGGCAACAGGAATCGCCTGGGCGCATTGGTCCCGGTTCGTGGGGGCATATCCGTCCCGGCTCGTGCCACGGACCGGGACCAATGCCTAGCCACAGGCCACGTGGCACGCGCATGACCTGTTGTCCCGGTTCAGTCCACGAACCGGGACCAATGCCCCCTCCCCCTATATATACTGCCCCAGCCCCCCCCCCTCCTTCCATCTTTTTTTTGCTTGGAGGTGTGAGAGAGTGTGGTGTTGCTGTTTTTTTTTACTATGCACACGAGGTGTTCGACGAAATTCCCGAGACGCACACAAGCTCACTGAAAATGGTTTCTTCGACCGAGGTTAACAAATTATCTTTTTCATCTGTAACTGATACATAAAAAAGTATTATTTGTCGATGTACTGTGGTTATCTCTGTATTAATATTTATTTTGATAAACTTAATTATATGATGCAGATGGATGCACGGCAGCGATGGATGTACGGTGACCGACGCACCTCCGAGTATATGGCAGGCCTGAATGCATTTCTTGCTGTAGCTCAGGCGAACAAAGATAATGGCTTCATGTGTTGCCCATGTGTTGATTGTCGGAACGTCAGAGAACATTCTTCCGAAAGAATCCTTCACGGCCATCTACTTCGGAGAGGTTTCATGCCCAGCTATAATTGCTGGACCAAGCATGGAGAAAGAGGGGTTGTGATGGAAGACGATGAAGAAGAAGAAGAAGATCCTTTGTTCCCTGAATACGACGATACTGCAATGGAAGAGAATGCAGAAGAAGGAGGTGATCAAGAACAGGCATCAGAAGAGCCCGATGATGATCTTGGCCGAGTTATTGCTGATGCAAGGGAAGACTGTGAAAATAGATTGGAGAGGTTGAAACTGGACAACATGTTACAGGATCACAAAAAATTGTTATACCCAAATTGCGAAGATGGTAGCACAAAGCTCGGTACCACACTGGAGTTGCTGAAATGGAAGGCACAAAACGTGTGTGACTGACAAGGCATTTGAGACTTTACTTCAACTAATGAAGCCAAAACTTCCAAAGGATAACGAATTGCCTGAGAGTACGTACGAAGAAAAGAAAGCTCTCTGCCCTCTAGGATTAGATGTGCAGAAGATACATGCATGCATTAATGACTGCATTCTCTTCCGCGGTGAGAAGTACGAGAATTTGGATGAATGTCCGATATGCACTGCACTGCGGTATAAGATCAGAGCAGATGATCCTGGTGATGTTGACGGCGAGCCCCCCCGTAAGAGGGTTCCTGCTAAGGTGATGTGGTATGCTCCTATAATACCCCGCTGAAACGTATGTTTAGAAACAAAGAGCATGCTAGGTTGTTGCGATGGCACAAAGAAGACCGTAAGAAAGATGGAAAGTTGAGGCACCCCGCCGATGGATCGCAGTGGAGAAAGATCGAGAGAGACTTTCCAGACTTTGCAGGAGAGGCGAGAAACTTATGGTTTGGTCTAAGTACAGATGGCTTTAATCCTTTTGGGGAGCAGAGCTCCAGTCATAGCACTTGGCCTGTAACTCTATGTATGTACAACCTTCCTCCTTGGTTGTGCATGAAGCGCAAGTTCATTATGATGCCAGTTCTCATCCAAGGCCCGAGGCAACCTGGCAACGACATTGATGTGTATCTAAGGCCATTAGTGGAAGAACTCTTAGAACTGTGGGGCAAACCAGGTGTACGTGTGTGGGATGAGAACGAACAAAAGCCATTTGACCTACGGGCGTTGCTTTTCGTGACCATCAATGATTGGCCAGCTCTTAGTAACATTTGACCAATAATTTGTATTGATCGGTGTTGAAGAACATGTTTCCCAATGGTGTTAATGTGGTGTCCTTATTCTCCGGTATTGGAGGAGGAGAGATAGCTTTGCACAGGCTTGGCATCCACATGAAGACAGTGATTTCAGTTGAGATAGGTGAAGTTAATAGGAGGATTTTGAGGAGTTGGTGGGATCAGACACAAACTGGCACTTTAATTGAGATTGCCGACGTGAAGTCTCTCACTAATGATAGCGTACACGGAATGCAATTCATTCCAAATTGATAATGTGGGTTGCCACTTGTCGGTGTTGAAGAACATGTTTCCCAATGGTGCTAATGTGGTGTCCTTATTCTCCGGTATTGGAGGAGGAGAGATAGCTTTGCACAGGCTTGGCATCCACATGAAGACAGTGATTTCAGTTGAGATAGGTGAAGTTAATAGGAGGATTTTGAGGGGTTGGTGGGATCAGACACAAACTGGCACTTTAATTGAGATTGCCGAGACAGATATTGCAGGATTATAACTACTTTCGAGATGTAGTATGTGTTGACACACGGTATAGAACAAGTGATTATGGCAGGCCTCTATTGTTATTCATTGGAGTTAATCACCATAAACAACCCAAAAAAGTTTTGACTGACTGCTTTACATCGATAGGGGATGCAGTTGCTTCTGCTTGGCCAGGGACTGTCCACCGCTCGGATATATATCTGTCAACGTCAGTCCTGGCTGCTTGTTCATCCTCTAGAGTCTGCTCTGCTCTGCTCTACTGCTCGTTGCGGCTCAGGTTGGTAACGGTCCATGTTTGCGTATGCTTTGTGAACTTATGGTTTGATTTGAGAATTTCAAAACTTTGATTTGATAATCTTTTGGCCGGAAGCACCTAGCAATATCTTTTAAACCTTGTTTCTCTCCATATGCTATTTGTACTTCTCATCGGCTGTAATGTTTCTCTACCTGATTCTACTTCTCCTCTGCCTATTTTACAGATGTTTGCTCTTTTCTGTAGATGTTTCTACACTGTAAAATGGACATGTCCTGCGAAACATGCAGACAAGGCGCTGATCACCACTACTGGGACATGCCCATTTTACAGTGTAGAAACATCTACAGAAAAGAGCAAACATCTGTAAACTAGGCAGAGGAGAAGTAGAATCAGGTAGAGAAACATTAGAGCCGATGAGAAGTACAAATAGCATAGGGAGAGAAACAAGGTTTAAAAGATATTGCTAGGTGCTTCCGGCCAAAAGATTATCAAATCAAAGTTTTGAAATTCTCAAATCAAACCATAAGTTCACAAAGCATACGCAAACATGGACCGTTACCAACCTGAGCCGCAAGGAGCAGTAGAGCAGAGCAGAGCAGACTGTAGAGGATGGACAAGCAGCCAGGACTGACATCGACTCTAGAGGATGAACAAGGCACCCTACTTCTACTATGAAAATGAGGCCCTAGCTCCAAAAAGTGTATGGGTGGAAATTTCCAGAAATTTGTATGACACAGAGCCGGAGTTTGTGGATTCTAAGCACTTCTGTGCAGCTGCTCAAGAAATAGGCTACATCCATAATTTCCATAATTTATATTCAAATTATATACAAATGAAAAAATAATTAATAGTTTCAATAGTTAGAATAATTATTTAGTTAAACGAAAAATGGATTTAAATTAGTTTTGCAAATTCTAGCATTTTTCATGTTGGAATTTTTGTCAAATTTGGAAGTATATAAAAGTTGTTAATGTGCAAACTTAACACTTTTCAAATTTTGGCGCTAAAAAATTTTGGGCGCGCAGAGGTGCCACCGAAATTCGAAATTTGTTTTTGGTCCCGGGCCGTGGTACCAACCGGGACCAAAGGGCTCTAGTGGACTGAGGTATCATGCAACGTGCTCTAGAGATGATGGTTCTGTTCATCCGCTCAGCAACACCATTCTGCTGAGGTGTGTATGGGATGGTGTGGTGCCTTACGATTCCTTCTTCCCTGCAGAAATCGTCAAAAGCATCCGAACAGAACTCTCCATCATTGTTAGTATGAAGTAATTTAACCTTCCTTTCAGTTTGCCTCTCTATCATTTTTCCACTCTTTAAACGCAGCAAATGTTTCATCTTTAGTTTTCAGGAAATAAGGGAACACTTTCCTAGAGTAATCATCAATAATGGTAAGCATGTAACGAAAACCACCATGAAAGGGCTTACGAGACGGTCCCCATAAATCAGCATGCACATAATCAAGTATACCTTTGGTGGTATGAACGGAAGCATTGAACTTAACTCTCTGTTGATGCATGTAAATGCATAGATGAATTTTCCATATTTTCAAATGGTTTTCTATTACATATTGCATCATATAAGGGTATAATTCAATGTTTTATAGTATTTTGGGGTTAAATTACAAAGTCCCCCAACTTTTATGGAATTAACCCTGCCTGTCAGAAACCCCGTTTTCCATATTTTTGACGTTTCAGGGGGCAAACTTCCGCGAAATCACCTAAAAATCTGCGGGGTCATTTTCTTGGAAGGAGAAGACTTGCGGGCGAAGGATCCACGAGAATTGGGCAAGGAGGCCCAAAGAGGACCCCCACGTGGCCAGATTCCTTGGCAGCGTGAGAGGCCCCCTTTTGGCCCTTGTGGCCCCAATTCCTTCCATGTTCGACTTACCGACTCCGTCTTGACCTAAAACCGACTATAAAAAGGGTCCCCCGTACCCTTACGGAGAAGAGAGCCGCCGAAACACCGAAACACCGAAACAGAGACCTGGAGTTCCAGATTGGGGGGAAAACTCCGGTGGGGCGCCGCCGGTGTGATCTCCTACCCCTCCAACGTCATCACCATCGACATCTCCATGAAGAGGGAGTAGTCCACCCTAGGGCTATGGGTTTGTGGAAGTAGCACTTGTATCTCTCTCTCTATGTGCTTCACTAATTAGATCCGTATGAGCTGCCTCACATGATTACGGGCACCGTTGTAATTCCTATGTGGTGGATCTTTTCTATGAGTAATTGAATCTGAGATTGCAATTTTTTCTCTTGAGTTATTGAGTAATGTATCTTATGTACCCCGTTCTTATTTGCTAGCTTGATCAATCTAGTTCTTGAGAGCGTGTGTGGGATGATGGGTGCATTAGTTGGAGTAACGGGGGGGTGGCTAGTGCT
>JAPCYS010002111.1:0-87817 GCA_028641055.1 Alopecurus myosuroides
TGTATCCTTGGGAGATTGCCGAAGAGTCTTTTCAAAAATAATATTTGGATCAATGAACCCAATATCATAGATTCCACCTCTTTTGCATTCGAGAATCTTCATTCTGCAATTATAATATGAGTGTACTATATATATATATATATATATATATATATTATATATATATTTATATATGAATATGCAATTGAATGAGGTGAGCTAGAGAAATAAGTGCTTACAGACAATAGGCACTAAGGATAGATTTGTCAAGGGCCTGCTGCTGGTATAACTGAAACAATTCCTCAAATTGAATCATAACATATCCATTTCCATTTCCATAGTGCTCGTCCTTAACGTTGAGACATATCCAGTCCATAGATTCCTCAACGGCTTCCATATACCAACTATGCACTCTTCGCATTTTCGTTGGTAGATCCTTTATCTCCTCGGGTTTGACAAGAGGCTTCCCGTACTGGTATTTGTACGCACATTCAGCTGCGGGGAAGTAGTTCACTGTTTGCATATACTCAGCAATGGACAAACCCGCATCAGCTGCCTTGTTTGCGTACAGTGTTATAAACTCCGGATCGATATGCTCGTCAGCAATATTAGTGCTCGGCCCCACCTGGGTATTGGAAATCACTTTGAGCGGGGACGTGGATTGTTTTTTCTGCTCTCCGAGCTGAGCAACTGATTTTCCCTTTTTCCCGCTTGCGCTACTACTCTTCGTCGACCGCACCATTTCCTGGTGTGATTTCAGAATAGAGCGGTCATAGTCAGATGACAGACTCGGCTCGGGTTGATGAAGAGTCTTCACCATTTTCCAAGCTCGTTCTATCTCTTCTTCGGTCTCGGGGAAATCTGGCTTTTGTTTCTCCTTCCGCTTTGATTTCCACGCCTCGTATTGGTCCTTTGCGATTTTCTGGTTTTTCTCGGGAGTATAGTCGTAAGGTAACTTGGGTACCTCTTTTGGTACCTTCGGGAGGGGTGACCGTTGACGTTTCGGTGATTTTTTACGTTTCGGCAGAAACTTAGTGGGCGGAGAAGGCTGACGCGGCGGTGTAGGCGAACGCGCTGGAGACGTGCACGGCGTAGGGCGACCGCGCCGGAGACGGCATGCGTTGCGAAGACGACCGCGCTGGAGACTTTTGCGCTGGAGAAAGGCGAGGATTCGATGCTTTGCCGTCTGATTTGTGAGCACAATGCATTCCTTTAGCCATTAAAACGGTCAAGTTCTTGGCTTCTCCGAGTTCAGTCAACTCTTCGTCTTCACCTTCAGGAAAATCAAGCTTTACCCGCTCGAATCCGTTGACAACTTCATCGACCCCAACAACAGCGTAGCCCCGTGGAACCGGAAGAGTATGGTGAGTTGGTTCGTTGCCAATTGGTAAGACATAGCCGGCCGCCGCCTTGATGGTTATATTGACGACCTTCACGTGGAGCTCACAGGATGTCAGTTCCGTGATCTCATCCACCGGGTGAATCATCGGCGGTGCATCATCACCCGGTAGCTGCGTGGACGCAACGCTGCTTTTGCGATGAGAATGTGCGGCGTCGGGAGCCTCGACTTCAACTTCTACCATGTGTACTGATGCGCCGGTAGACACTATCTGCTGGCTAAGTGTGTTAATTTGGTCCTGCTGCTTCTTTGCTACATCCTGTGTCAGCTTTACCATTTCTTCAAGTTGACGCCTCCAGTTTGCCTGATTCTCTGCTTCAGTTGCCTCCTTGTCCTTTTTACGTTGACGGCTTCTATCTGGATATAATTTTCTGGTGGAGTCGAACGCAACACTCCACGAAGGAGTGCCTTTTGTGCCTCGTGTACGCCCTGCGTGTTCCTTATTCCCGAGGGCTCGTGTGAGCTCGTCGTTCTCTATCTGGCACGAACTTCCCATCTTTAACGTCCTTTATTGCGTCTCTCAGCTTCTCTATGGGTAGAGGACTCTCTTTATGCCTTAGGTTATATATTGCTTTTCCTTCGGCGTCCAACGTGCCCCCATGCCCGTAGAACCATGACCTTGTCCGCTCGACCCACAAGAACGGCTCGAGAGTGATCCCCTTCTGAAGCAGGTTGTTCTCCCATGTGTCCCACTTGGGACTGGAACCCTTGTAGCCACCTTGCCCCATAACATGGTGATATACCTTTTTGGCGGCGTTTTTCTCATTTGTTTTTGTCCTTTCCAGTTTATTCTCTGCCAGCTTGTACTTCACGAAGTCTGCCCATACGGGTTTTATTTTCTCATACCCTTGAGTGAAATCAGGAGTCTTGTTCTTCTTAACATAATCAAGGTTCAATCTTTTCTTCCAGTTTTTGAATTGCTCGGCCATCTTTTTCAGGGTCCACGCTTTGACCTTTTCCCGTATCTCATGTTTCATTTTAGTAACATCGGCCCCATTCACCCCCGCTTCATTCTCGTCCACCTCCGGCACGGGTAAGTTGAAATTAGCCAAAATCTTTGAGAAAAGATGATCTTTGGCTATTTTGCTGACATATGAAATTCCTTGTTTCCGCGGATCTTTTGGCTTATTCCACTCATTAACAGTGATCGGGATGTGATCTCTAACTAGCACTCCGCGTTGCTTCACAAATTTTTGGGCAACATCAGCGGGAAGCTCGGGTGCACCGTCTGCTGCGATCGTGTCGATCCTGTATCTTTCTGTATCTTTCAACTTCCTTGTTGCGCCTCGTTTAGTCTTTTTTCCGGTTGATATACTTGAACCGGATGGCTAAAAATATAAAGACTGTTAATACATGTATATAGACAACGGATGCTTCATTAATTAACATATCTATATATGCACCTCGGAGCCGGTGTTTGTAATTTGTATGGTTCCACCGGAGCCGTCGGCTGCTCCCATATCGGAGCCGTCGGCTTCTCCCTCATCGGAGTCGTCTCCCTGGGTGAGCACCGGATCTCCCTCACCGGAGTCGTTCATCCACTGGCTCACATCGTTCTCTACGTCGGGCCCGCGGATTAAACCCTCGATCATATTTTCGGCATCTTCGTCTCTTGGCTCCATACTATACAAAAAGAGTAAGTATATATTTCAGATCAATTTCATTAAAATTGCTTATACATAATAATTAACTAATGATCAATTATTTTCATCAAAATTGTTTATAGATAATACACAAAAATAGCAACATATTCATGAAATATTTAAACGTACGATAACATTTCTAGCATTCTTAAATTTATAACACTATCTTAATTAAATTTTCTAACATTTATAATTAATAATTCTAACATACAAATCTAAAATTTCTAACATTCTTAAATTTCCTATATCAATTCTAAACGTACAAATCTAAAATTTCTAACATTCATAACTAATAATTCTAACATTCTTAAATTTCCTATATCAATTCTAAATGTACAAATCTAAAATTTCTAAACGTACAGCTATTAATTCTAACATTTTTGTTACACTAATAAAAAACAGTAATTAAGTAAACAAAAATAAAAAAAAAAACAAAAAGGCCCCGGGCTAGGGCGAGATGGAGGCAGGCCTTATCTCCCCTCGGGGGCAGCGGCGGGCCGGCGGCGCGGGGGCAGCGGGGCAGCGGGTGCGCAGAGGAGGACGCCGACGGGGGCGAGGGGCGGCGCGACGGGACCGAGGGCGGCGCCGCAGAGGAGGACACCGACGGGGGCGACGCGACCGAGCTAGGGGCGGCGCGACCGAGCTAGGGGCGGCGCGGGGGCGACGCGACCGAGCTAGGGGCGGCGTGGGGGCGAGGGGCGGCGCCGCAGAGGAGGACGGGGGCGAGGGGCGGCGCGGCGGGGGCGACGCGACCGAGGGGCGGAGCGGGTGCGACGGGACCGAGGGCGGCGCCACAGAGGGGGACGCCGAAGGGGGCGAGGGGCGGCGCGGGGGACGGGAAAAATGGGCAGCCTGGCGGCGTCGATTTCGTCCCTGCGTGCAGTCTGGAACTGGGAGGGACGATGGCGTGTATTTATCTATCTAGCATCCGTCCCGGTTGGTGGCAACAACCGGGACGAAAGGCCCTTCCGTCCCGGTTGGTGGCAACAACCGGGACGAAAGCCCCGGCTGGTCGGGCGCGCCGGGACCAGAAGTACTTTTGGGCCGGGCGCGCCAATTGTTTTAGCGCCAAAATTTGAATATCTTAAATATGCACGTGAATAACTTCTATATACTTTCAAATTTGAAAAAAATACAATATGAAAATTGTTTGAATTTGCATAACTATTTCAAATCCGTTTTCTGTTTACCTAAATAATTATTCTAACTATTCAAACTATTAACTATTTCACTATTTACACTTAATTTAAATATAAATATCTTAGATTGTTTTAAAATTAGTAATAATTACATTAAACAGAAAACAGACGCGCTAGCGCGCCGCAGTGTCGTCGGAATACAAATTCTTTTATTAAAAAGAGAAAACAAACGAACACCGAGGGGGATGCGGTAAACATTCTGTTCTGCCGTGCTCGGACGCCACGAAAGTCGGTGGTGATGTTCCCGTGCACATTACTACCCGAGCTCAAAGTGAACACTGACCCAAGCATGCATGGATGAATGTGTTAAAGGGGGATGAATGTGTTAAAGGGGGATGAATGTGTTAAACACTGACCCAAATGCACGGCAGGACGTATGATGTCGAATCCGGATGTTTTGTATTTGCTCGATGAACTGAATATGTGATGTATCAAACCTTAAAGGGAGTGTAGCACAAAACAAACGGTATCGCCATCATACAGCCCAACCGTGGCTACTGGGTGCATATATGCATACCAAATGCACGACTGGACGTATGATGGCGAATCCGGATGTTTTGTATTTGGGAGATGAACTGACCGGTGTATGAATCTGGGCTATATATAGGGTCCTCTGGCTCACAAAGTGTTGAGCTAGGGTTTTGATCCAACGGTTAAGAAACCACCTCATCCAACGGCTCACAGCAGCTCGAAAGAAACACACCGTAGCCCTGATCGGACGGCTCACAACAGCTCGAAAAAAACACACCCGGATCCAACGACTCGAGAGCGCTTGAAAGAAACACACGATCCGTGTGATTCTATCTGATTGGTCCAAACGAAACCCTAATTCCCATTTAGTCCCGGTTGGTGTCCCCAACCGGGACTAAAGGGATGATCCGTTTCCCAATGAAACCCTAACCCATTTAGTCCCGGTTGGTGTCCCTAACCGGGACTAAAGGGATGTTTTCTTCTCGCTATATATATGTATGCATTGCCACTCCATTGCCATAAACACATACAAACTCGCCACTCTCTCATGGCTTCTACCGTACCCACTCTAACATTCATCCAGGCGGAGGCACTTTCCGCCTCGAACTACCCCTGCCCGTGCGGCTACAACGTTCCCGCCGGTTGGATGCTGAGCGCCGGAGGAGTGCCGGTCCCTCCTCTTCCTCAAGGTGTGGCGCGTCGGGCGGCCATCACGAACCACTACTACCACGAGCTCACGCCGGAGCAGCGGAGGAATCCCAGTTGGCATCCATAACCAGCATACTTGGGATGCCTTCTTCATCAATCGGCGTGAGAGGGCGCTCGCCAGGTATGAGGACGACGGTCTGCCTCCTGGGAACCATCACGAGGCCGGTCGTCGGCTATGGTGGTCCGACCGGACTCTACAGAGCGTCATGGACTACATCAGGGCCGGCGATATCCCTCGCCTGCGCTACCCTCAGGCCCAGTCCTGGAGTCGTGATCCTCCGAGTGAGTGCAGAGCACCGTCAGACGATAGTGACGACGACGGCGGCGGCGACTACGACGACTACGAGTACATGTACTATAGGCCTAGGCAGGAGTATGACTAGTAGATCGATGCACTTTTGCCATTATGTACTGCCTTGTTTATTTAGATCTATGCTCTCCGTTTAGATTTAGATCCAATCTTGCCATTATGTGTAATGTGCCTTGTTTATCTATCGAAATGCATGTCCCCCTCTTTTTAACGTCTATCGAAATGCCATTAGATGTCTGAATCCAACCAATCAGGAAAAATCACACGGAAAACAGAAAACTGACGAGCTAGAGGGCCACTGTTTGCCGGAATACAACAAATTATTTTATTAAAAAGCCAACAGAAAACAGACGCGCTAGCGCGCTACTCCTCGTCCTCGTCGTCGTCGGTGACCTCCTCGTCGTCGGAGGAGGTGCATGATGGTATTTCCGAGATAGGCCCCCACCTCGGATCGTCGGAGGCCCAGACTTCGCCGGCGTGGTCGGCCCGACGGAGCTCTTGCAGCGCCTTCGTCCTCGCCTCCCGAGCGGCATCTAACTCGAGGTGGCGTTCGAGGCGCGGCTCCGCCCGCTCAGCCGCGCGGGTCTGCCATAGCTCCCCGTCGGCGCTCTCCTCACCCGGATTGTTCCGGTAATACTCGCGGACCACGCGGTCGCCCCTGGCGTCGACTAGGCCCTGAAACGCGCGGTGCCTGAGGTGGCGGTGGTCGGAGGCAGTGACGATCTGCGGCGTCGGCGCCCTGGCCTCCGCTTCCCAGAGGGTGTGGCAGTCGTTAAAGTTCATCAATGACCGCGGGCGGCTGAGGCGCCAGGCCGCCGCGTCCCAAGCACGGGCAGCCTCCGACGCCGTCGCAAAGGAGCCGAGGGGGATGCGGTCGTCCCCGAAGCGGATAGTCGCGGTGAACATTCCGTTCTGCCGCGATCGGACGCCGCGGAAACCGGTAGTGTTGTTCCTCCTCGGAGGCATGGTGGTGGCACGACGGTGCATGGAGTGGAGGTGCGGCAGTTTATAACGCGCATTCATGGCCACGCGTTACAACCCCGCGCCACGCGGCAGGACTCCTGCACCACGAGGTACAATACACACTACCACCCACACCTCTCTCTCACTCCCCCAAGCTAAAAAAAAAGGGATGGGGGCTGTGGCCGCATTTGTAGGGGAAGGGACATTGGTCCCGGTTTGGGGGATGATCCGGGACCAATGCCCATGCGCGCGCCACGTGGCCTGTGGCTAGGGATTCGTCCCGGGTCGTGCCACGAACCGGGACCATTGGCTCCCCACGAACCGGGACAGATGCCCCCAGGTGGTTTCTGCTGCCTCGGGCACACGAACCGGGACCAATGCATGTTAGTTGTCCCGGATTTTGGTGCAACCGGGACAGATGCCCCCTGCCCCCCTGGACGAAAGGGGTTGTTTCCACTAGTGAGCGGTAGGCGTCGGACAATCCGGTGGGAATCGCCGGTGTGTCCGACGGCTCCAGGAGAGGGCTTCTCCGTTCTTTTCCTCTTCTTCTTGCGCAGCCACTTGACAATCTTCTTGGCCATGGTCTTGCTCATTCTTGGCGCCTTCTTGGAACTCCATTGGTGGGTTGTACATGAGCACACATAAGATATTTGCATGAGGTAGCGCACCATTCAGCAAGTCATAGAATTCATAGAGAGATAAGAGTGATGTCACCTTTTTCTTGCATAACCTTTGCACATTCTCTCGTCATGGGTCCACTAGGTGTCGTAAGGGGACTTTGTGGAATTTATTGGGCTGCATCAATTCGGCCCGCCGGTGGACATATAAAGAGCTCCACCGTACACATTAAATGAGGATGACATGCGGGCCAGGGACAGGACATGAGGCCGTTCCGAACACGTCCACGTCGCATCCGCCCCAAATTTTGGCCAGGAATGGGTCGAAACGGACCGGAAGCTAGGAAACCGTCCAAAAATCCTAAATGGATCACGCGCATTGGGCCGTGTTTTTGCCCCCTCCGGAGCTAATTGGACGCCAATAGACCAAATGCGTCGACATGTTAGAGATGCTCTAAGTGGGATGCTTTCATACACTTACGACAACAATGAATGATTGTACATCTTCCTGATGAGCCTGATAGTTTCCTATGGAAGCTAACAGAGTATACATATTGACGGTAAATTCTATATATGCTGACAGGATGAATGGACATACGTGGTTTTCAAGAAAGTATATTTGGGAAATCTATATGCTTCTTTCATAAAAAAGTGCTTCTTACTAACGATAATTTGTCTAAGAGGCAATGGACTGGTTTAAAAAATACTTTTCTTACTCAGAGGAGTCTATTGAACATCTATTCTTGAAAATTTCTTTTGCTAAGATTATTTGGATTATTTTTCATTTTACTTTCAATTTACTTCCACCAATAAATATCGCCAATATGTTTGAAAATTGGAATGGAATTCTGAAAAAGAGGAAGGCTAGAATCGACATAAGGTTTTCAGTTGTATGTTGATCTATTTCAAACTACAGAAATAATATTATTTTAACAAAGCCAAAGGTACCAATTGCTTGCAAGTCTTTCATATGGCTAAGGGCATCTCCAGCCGTCCCCCCAAGAGCCCCCCCCCCAAGCGGCGTTTTTCGCGCCGTTTCGCACTAGTCGCCCCCCAGGAACCGATTTAGCGCCGCTTTCCGCCGTTTTTCGCGCCGTTTGGCGCCGCCGAACCTAGGCCGAACCCAGCGCGCTGGGTTCGGCTTGGGGGGGGGCGAAATGCGCGCGTGGGCCACGCCTGTCGGCGACGGAAGACGATTTCCCTCCCTTTTTTCGACGCTTCCCTCCACTTTCCCCCCACATGTACCTCTCCCCACAGTCCATTCCCGCCATTTCCCCCGTCCCCAAGATCTAGACGCCATGGCTCCCGCCCGATTTACAGGACCCCGCGCCGCCGCCACCGCCGTATCCATTCCCGCGGCCTCCGAACCGGCAAAGAAACCGCGCAAGCCGAGGGCGACGAAGGAGCGGCCGCCCGGCATGTCGAACAAGGAGTGGATCGCCGAGAGGTCGCGCCTGGAAACGGCCAACATCAAGCGCCGGGGGAGGAAGGCGGCGCAGCGGCAGAGGCAGCTGATGGCGCAGCTGCAGGCGGAGGAGCAGGCCGCCGCCGAGGAAGACGAGTCAGAGGACGAGGAGGGGGACACCGCGCCGGACGAGCCACCTACGCCGGTCGCAGCCGCGGCGCCACTCGCCAAGAAGAAGAGCCCTCTCGGCCCCAGGTTCGCCGGCTGGAAGCAGTCGTCGTCGCCGTCGCCACGCATGTCGCCGCACCCGCCGCCTGCGTGGTTCGTCGAAGGCGATTCCATGGGAGGTTTCAACCCCAACCTCACCTTCCCCTACCACCCGCCGATGATGTATGGCGCCGCGCCGGGCTACGCAGCTTCCCCGTCCCACCGCCGTGCGATTCTCGCCGGGCTCGATGGCGGCGGCTACATGGAGGAGATCATCGATGAGGCCGCAGAGCGGCGCCAACCGCGAGATGGAAATCGTCCGGATGCTCAAGGCGTACAAGAACGACGAGGGCTCCGACTTCAAGTTCCTCCACGTCTTCGTCCTCATCGAGAAGTGCGAGAAGTGGGCGGAGGTGCGGCGGTCGATCAGCAAGGGCAAGTAGTACGTCCCCGACGCGGTGGTTGCAGGTGCGTTCGAAGGGCGTCCGCCGATGGGCCACAAGAAAGCCAAGTTGGCAAGGGACGGCGCGCCGGCAGCGGCAAAGCTCCAGGCGTCGATCGAGACCTGCATCGCCGACGCCCAGGCCCAGGCCGGCAAAAGGGAGGAGGTCTCCAAACAGCGATGGGCGGCGCTCATGGCCAACTCGCAGGTCAAGATCAACCTCCTCAGGACTGGCACCGCGGCGAAGAAGAGGAACAACGACCTCGCCTTCCTCACGGGCGGCGACCTGGCCGCGATGACCCCCGAGGTGAGAGCTTGGTTCCTGGCGCAGTGCAACCTCATCCTGACCGACATCAGCACGCCCCCGGCCCCGACATCGTCTGGTCGCGCCAGCTACACCACCGCGCCGACAAGCCCGCACGCTGACCCGGAGGATGCCGCGACCGTCGTCGACAAGGATGTCGCGCCCGCCGACAAGGATGCCGCGCCCGCCGTCCGTCCCGATGCTGTCATCGACCTGGAGGATGCTGGGCCGAGCTCGCCGCCTGCTCCGACGCCGGCTGACGCTTCTGCCTGATCGCCTACGTTTGCCCACGCCGCGCGCGCCCGTCTGTGTGATTCGATCTGGACTATATTTGATCGCCCACCTGTGGCGTTTTTTGTAATATGATCGCCCGAAACCATGGCTGCTGATCGCCGAACTAGGGCTCTATTTTTTGGGGCGGGAAGAAGAACTTTCAAATGATATCGCCCAACGGCTGGTGAAATCGCCCCCCCCAGGTTTTGGTGCGGGGCGGCGCTAACGCTAAAAAGCGCCGATCTGAAACCTGGGGGGGCCGAACGACTGGAGATGCCCTAACCACTGGATTATGCTATGGGCCTATCTTCTGCCGCTGGACCAGAGGAATCTTATGAGTTCTTGGTGCAGACGGCTGCTCAGAATTGCTCATGATTTTATCAGTTGGGCCGGTGGCGGCATACTAGTAGGATCGAGGATGCTGATTCTTTATGCCTACTATTTTCATTTCTGTAATTCATGTATCAATCTTTGGTGATCCGTGATTGTAATACTTCAACTCTGTAATGAAACGATGTGCCGCATCAGTTACCGGGTCTTATTCCCCTTTCAAAAAAAAACTGTACAAGGAGGGCAAAACAATGCTATTTACTTTTCATCTCCAACCTTTACATGGTATATTTTTCCTCATTAATCTAGAATAGCCATGACATTTCTGCAATTAAGCGGGTGTAGTCTTAGTTACAACTGCATTAAGATGTACTATCTGTAATTCAAATGGGCCCAAGTAGGTAGTTCTTTTCCTTTCTTAATCTGATCAGTGATTTACAATTAGGACCATTAATACAAAATATATACTCCCTACGATCCAGAATCACTAGTGGAAACAACCCCTTTCGTCAAGGGGGCCAGGGGGCACCTGTCCCGGTTGCAACCAAATCCGGGACAAATGCTATGCATTGGTCCCGGTTTGTGAGCCCGGGGCAACAGAAATCGCCTGGGGGCATTGGTCCCGGTTAGTGGGGAGATATTGGTCCCGGTTCGTGGCATGAACCGGGACCAATGCCTAGCCGCATGCCATGTGGCACGCGCATGGGCATTTGTCCTGGTTCATTCCACAAACCGGGACCAATGTCCCCCCTTCCACTATATATACTGCCCCAGCCCCCCTTCCATCTTTTTTTTTGCTTGGAGGAGTGAGAGAGGTGGGTGTTAGTGTGTTTTATTTTACTATGCACACGAGGTGTTCGACGAAATTCCCGAGCCACCCATAAGCTCACTGAAAATGGTATCTTCGACCGAGGTTAACAAACTTATCTTTTTCATCTGTAACTGATACATAAAAAAGTAATATTTGTCGATGTGCTGTGGTCATTTCTGTATTAATATGTTATTGTAATGTATTTTGATAAACTTAATTATACGATGCAGATGGATGCACGGCAGCGATGGATGTACGGTGACCGACGCACTTCCGAGTATATGGCAGGCCTGAATGCATTTCTTGCTGTAGCTCAGGCGAACAAAGATAATGGCTTTATGTGTTGCCCATGTGTTGATTGTCGGAACGTCAGAGAGCACTCTTCCGAAAGAATCCTGCACGGCCACCTACTTCGAAGAGGTTTCATGCCCAGCTATAATTGCTGGACCAAGCATGGAGAAAGAGGGGTTGTGATGGAAGACGATGAAGAAGAAGAAGAAGATCCTTTGTTCCCTGAATACGACGATACTGCAATGGAAGAGAATGCAGAAGAAGGAGGTGATCAAGAACAGGCATCAGAAGAGCCCGATGATGATCTTGGCCGAGTTATTGCTGATGCAAGGGAAGACTGTGAAAGTAAATTGGAGAGGTTGAAGCTGGACAACATGTTACAGGATCACAAAAAGTTGTTGTACCCAAATTGCGAAGATGGTAGCACAAAGCTCGGTACCACACTGGAGTTGCTGAAATGGAAGGCACATAACGGTGTGACTGACAAGGCATTTGAGAGTTTACTTTAACTAATGAAGCCAAAACTTCCAAAGGATAACGAATTGCCTGAGAGTACGTACGAGGCAAAGAAATCTCTCTGCCCTCTACGATTAGATGTGTAGAGGATACATGCATGCATTAATGACTGCATCCTCTACCGTGGTGAGAAGTACGAGAATTTGGATGAATGTCCGGTATGCACTGCACTGCGTTATAAGATCAGAGCAGATGACCCTGGTGATGTTGACGGCGAGCCCCCCCCCCCCCCCCCCGTAAGAGGGTTCCTGCTAAGGTGATGTGGTATGCTCCTATAATACCACGGTTGAAACGTTTGTTTAGAAACAAAGAGCATGCTAGGTTGTTGCGATGGCACAAAGAAGACCGTAAGAAAGATGGAAAGTTGAGACACCCCGCTGATGGATCGCAGTGGAGAAAGATCGAGAGAGACTTCCCGGACTTTACAGGAGAGGCGAGAAACTTATGGTTTGGTCTAAGTACAGATGGCTTTAATCCTTTTGGGGAGCAGAGCTCCAGTCATAGCACCTGGTCCGTAACTCTATGTATGTACAACCTTCCTCCTTGGTTGTGCATGAAGCGCAAGTTCATTATGATGCCAGTTCTCATCCAAGGCCCGAGGCAACATGGCAACGACATTGGTGTGTATCTAAGGCCATTAGTGGAAGAACTCTTACAATTGTGGGGCAAACCAGGTGTACGTGTATGGGATGAGAACGAACAAAAGCCATTTGACCTACGGGCGTTGCTTTTCGTAACCATCAATGATTGGCCTGCTCTTAGTAACATTTCCGGACATACAAACAAGGGATATATTGCATGCACATACTGTTTAGATAAGACTGACAGTGTTTTTTTGGATAAATATAAAAATGTTGTATACCTGGGGCATCATATATTTCTTCCGATCAAGCATCCGGTAAGAAAGAAAGGAGGGAAGCATTTCAGAGGTGAGGCAGATAACCGGAAGAAGCCTGAGCTCCGTAGTGGTAATGATATATTCGATATGGTCAAGGACCTAGAAGTAATCTTTGGTAAGGGTGCTGGCAGCCAACCAGTTCCGAACGGACCTGATAAGTGCGCACCCATGTGGAAGAAGAAATCTATATTTTGGGAGCTACCCTATTGGAAAGTTTTAGAGGTCCGGTTTTCGATCGACGTGATGCACGTGACAAAGAATCTCTGTGTCAATCTGCTATGCTTCCTGGGCGTGTATGGGAAGTCAAAAGATACGCTAGAAGCACGGGAGGACCAGTAACGTATGAAAGACCCAAGCAACAAGCACACGGATACAGGGCGCCATTACTTAAGCAGCTACGCTCTTACGAAAGCAGAGAAGGAAACATTTTTTGAAGTCCTTTACAGTATCAAGGTTCCGTCTGGCTTCTCGTCGAATATAAAGGGGATAATAAACATGGCAGAGAAAAAATTCCAAAACCTGAAGTCTCATGACTGCCACGTGATTATGATGCAGTTGCTTCCGATTGCATTGAGGGGGCTTCTACCGGAAAATGTTCGAGTACCCATTGTGAAGCTATGTGCATTCATGAACGCAATATCTCAGAAGGTAATCGATCCAGAAATTCTTGCAAGATTACAGAGGGATGTGGTCCAGTGTCTTGTTAGTTTTGAGTTGGTGTTCCCACCATCCTTCTTCAACATTATGACTCATCTTCTGGTTCACCTATGTGAAGAGATTCATATTCTCGGTCCGGTATTTCTACACAATATGTTCCCCTTTGAGAGGTTCATGGGAGTCTTGAAGAAATATGTTCATAACCGTGCTAGGCCAGAAGGAAGCATCTCGAAGGGCTATGGAACAGAGGAGGTCATTGGGTTCTGTGTTGACTTTACTCCTGACCTTAAGACGATTGGTGTTCCTGAATCACGGCTTGAGGGGAGACTGAGGGGAAAAGGAACGCTGGGAAAGAAAACAATGATACCCAGGGACGGGCATTCTTTCACCAAAGCACACTATACAGTTCTACAAAATTCTATGTTAGTGGCTACGTATCTCGAGGAACACAAGAATATTGTACGCTCCACAAACCCGGGGAAGGATGACTCATGGATTAAACGCAAACACATGGAGACTTTCGGAAGTTGATTGCAAACACATCTTATAAATGACACCACTGTTGAAGATCAGCTGTACATGTTGGCAGGGTCACCATCTTCGACTATTGGGAGTTTTCAAGGGTACGAGATAAATGGGAATACATTTTACACAATCTCCCAACATAAGAAGAGCACCAACCAATACAGTGGTGTCCGCTTTGATACAACAAACGAGAATGGAAAAAATGACACATACTATGGTTACATAGAGGAGATATGGGAACTTGACTATGGACCTTCTTTTAAGGTCCCTTTGTTCAAGTGCAAATGGGTCAACCTGAATGGAGAAGGGGTAAAGGTAGACCCGCTTTATGGAATGACAACATTGGATCTCAACAATATTGGTTACAATGACGAACCATTCGTCCTAACCAATGATGTGGCTCAGGTCTTCTATGTGAAGGACATGTCCTCCAGACCAAAAAAAAAGAAAAAATAAGCAAACAAATTCATCATACGATGAGCCGAAGCGTCACATAGTTCTTTCAGGGAAAAGAAACATCGTGGGAATCGAGGACACGACAGGCATGTCAGAAGATTATAATAAGTTTGTTAAAATTCCAACCTTCACAGTGAAAGTTGACCCCACCATCCCGTTAAATAATGAAGATGCTCCATGGTTACGGCCGAAGCGATCATAAGCAAGGGACAAGGGTTCATGGACCATCTCTACATGAAGAAAATTCAGAAGACTAGATAGGGATGTTGTTGGTGATGTGTAATAATAAACGTGGAATACATGATCATAGTTCTGTTTGACCAATAATTTGTATTGACCAGTCAAAAGCTGACAACTATGACCAGCCTGACTTCATTATTATCCCAACCAGCGGCACACCCACCCACTTTTCCGTTTCTCTCTCCTCCGTCTGTTGGTGATGTGTAATAATAAACGTGGAATACATGATCATATAGTTCTGTTTGACCAATAATTTGTATTGACCGGTAAAAACTGACAACTATGACCAGCCTGACTTCATCATTATCCCAACCAGCGGCACACCCACCCACTTTTCTGTTTCTCTCTCCTCCGTCTCGTCCATTGGGATGTGCGCTGCACACAGGGACGCTGTAACCAGCCCTCTGTGCAGCCGCGACGGCCGGCACATATTTCCCCTTTATCCCCGACCCCCCGCTTGAGAACAGATCATACGTCCTGCCGTGCATTCGGTATGCATATATGCACTCAGTAGCCACGGATTCGTCATCCCCACTTGAAGGTTTGATACATCATGCAGTTCATCGACCAAATACAAATCATCCGGATTCATCATCATACGTCGGACCGTTCTTTTGATTCGCCATCATGCGTCCGACAGTTTTGTTCTACATCCCCCTTGTATGCTCTGGACTCACTCGGAGGATCACAGGAGAAAACAAAAATAATACAAGATAAAACAAAATTAAAATAATAGAAAACATAAAGGAAAACAATAGAAAACAAAATAAATGATGAAGATTGTTCATGGTTGGGGCGAAATCCGAACGAAGTGACACAGAAGAAGAAGACGCAAACCGAAAAACTCTAGAAACTGATTTGTGGTTTTGTACGTAAACACTCTACGGCTAGTGAGACAAGGAGTCTGTTAATTATGTTGCTATTAATGTAATTTTTACTAATTTTAAAACAATATAAGATATTTATATTCAAATTATATGCAAATAGTAAAATAACTAATAGTTTCAATAGTTAGAATAATTATTTAGTTAAATAGAAAATGGATTTGAATTAGTTATGCAAATTTAAGGACATTTCATGTTGAATTTTTTGTCAAATTCGAAAGTATATAGAAGTTATTCATGTGCAGATTTAAACAATTTTCATATTTTGGCGCTAAAACATTTGGGCGCGCAGGGTGGCACCAAATTTCGAAATACGTTTTGGTCCCGGCCCGTGCCACCAACCGGGACCAAAGGGGGTACCTCTAGTCCCGGTTGGTGGCACGGACCAGGACTAGAGGCCCATTTGTATAAATATCTCGGCACTCTCTCCAGGCCGAGCAACCACACCCGGGGCCGACCGGAGTAGCCTAGGCGAAGCCCTGCCGGCGGCGGGAATGGACACGAAGATCCCGCCGACGCTGGCTCCGCCGGCGGGGATGAACTAGGACGTAGATTGGCCGGGGACGAGTTTTGGGAATGCATTCATATATTGAAAAGGTCCGAAGACCGGTGCTTACATGGGGGGCGGCGCGGCCATAGGCGGCCGTCCGTGTTTCTTGACGACGGCCGTATTGGCCGTCCTTACATGCATCGGGGGCGGCGGGGGGCGCGCCGGCGCCGGCCTAGTCCTCCTCGTCGGAGGAGATGCAGTGGTAGGGGGGCTGCACCCACAAGTGGGCAGGGAGCTGGGGGGCGCCCGCCGGTGGCTGGGGAGGCATCTGAGGCGGTGGAGGCATCGGGGGCGCGCCCTCCGGCGGCGGCAGCTCCTGCGTCGACCATTCGCCACCGGTCCAGGCCCAGGTCATGCCGTAGTTGAGGCCTGGGGGCAGCGGCTATGGATCCGGCTGGTTCTCCGACGCCTCCATGGCGGCGTTCATCGTCTGCCACCACGGCTACGGCGGTGGAGGGGGCGGCATCGCGTCGGCGTCGACGTCGGCCTGGACCTGCTCCCACCGCTTAATCTCGTCCTCGACGAGGGAGCGGCGGGAGGCCTCGTAGGCGGCCTCCATAGAGGCATGAAGCTCGGGGTCCTCCTCGTCGTCGAGAATGTCCTCCTCGAACCACAGCTCCGGCTCGCTGCCGGGCGGCGGCGCCAGGTACGTCTCGACGCTGGGCTCCTCCGGGGGCATAGGGAAGTAGGAGCGGCGGCGCTGGTCGTGCTCCTGCTCGAACCAGACGTTCCAGTTCGGGGAGTTCCGCGCGTTGGCGGGGTCCCTGAGGAGGTGGGCCGGCAGGAGCGCGCGCCGGCGAGTTATCTCCTCGCGGGCGCCTTCATTGGTCGGGGGCGGCGGCACCGGGATCCTCTAGGGGTTGAGGTGCCAGCCGTCCGGAAGGTGGACATCCGGCCAGAAGACCGGCGTGGCGTGGTCCCAGTGCCACGTCGCCTTCTCCTTCCGCACGTACCGGCGGAGCCTCTTGCTTGGCGCGGCGCGAGGCGGCGGGTTGCGCGCTGCCGGAGGTGGTGCGGGGACGCCCGGGCTGCCCCTGATCCAGATGCCGTCCGGACCGAAGCAGAACGCCTCCCGCGGCGGCGGGGGAGGGGGGAACGCCGCCGCCTCTCCGACCGGCACCGTTGGAGGACCCGGCCTCGTGCTCATTCTTGGCGCGCTTGAACCATCGGTGGGGCGACATGGCTAGGGTTCGTGCTGGGAGCGGGGCTGTGCCGGTCTACGGGGCGGCAGGGCCCCTTTAAAAAGGACCCGGGGGGGTTGACATGCCAACCGGCGGCGAGAACGTGGCGGCGGTTGCAAGCGGCCATGAATGCGAGGGGAGGAAGCCGAGGCATGGCGTGGGTTGGCATGCCAACCGGCGGCGAGAACGTGGCGGCGGTTGCAGACGGCCATGAATGCGCGGGGAGGAAGCCGAGGCAGGGCGTGGGTCGCTGGCCAGTGGGCCCTTTGACCGTTCGTCGCCACGCGTGGGGGAAGTGGGGGCGCGGGGAATTCGAGGCGACTGCTGGGTCGCTGGCCAGTGGGCCCTTTGACCGCGCGCGGCTGCGGTTATGGTCTTAATTAAAGACGTGGGGACGTGGAAGCGGGCGAGCCAGCCACACAGGTCGCCGGCCAGTGGCCCCTTTGATCCCGCTTGGCCAGTGGGCCCTTTGACCGAGTGTTGCCAGTGGGCTTAATTAAAGACGTGGGCCAGTGGACCCTTTGACCAAATGTGGCCAGTGGGCTTAATTAAAGACGTGGGCCAGTGGACGCGGTTGAGGAAGGGGAGGCCGGTTGGGGATTACGAGGCAGGCATCGTAAAATGGAATTGGTTGAAAAAAAATAATGCGAAAAAAAACCCTGCCGCGACAGAGAAAATGACAAAACTGCTGGTTTTTTCAGAGGAGGCATTCATCCCGGTTCCTAACACGAACCGGGGCTAAATCCCCTGGCCAGGTTCGCCACGTGGTCAGTCCCATTTGTCCCGGGTGCTGGCGCAACCGGGACCAATGGGGGAGGGGCATTTGTCCCGGCTGGCCCATCCCGGTTGCACAACCGGGACAAATGGGGCTTACCAACCGGGACTAGTGCCCGTGTTTCCACTAGTCAATTAGTGTTGGGAGTGCTATAGGATTTTGTGCTAGCTTAGTACAATTTTCACGACACTTAATCTGGATCGGAGGTAGTACTAAAAGAGGAAGACAAAATGTGCGGAAGATGATCGAACACTAGCCCCTTAAGATTTTCTGTTGGACAAATACGGAAATCTGAAGCTAAATCAAAATTATATTGACGAATCATACCGCTTCTAGAATCCCTATCACTATTAAGGTGTATGAGTATTCACCACCCGAGTATGTCCATCACCACTCTGTTTATATTAAGATGCCATAGTTGTCTTCTGTGCAAAAGAAGGCCTCTCTTGAACAGATGGTCGGGTCTTAGCTCTCTGGTATGTACGTCCTGTTGGCCAAACATTTCAAATTACTAGCTGAAGGAGCAAAGATATGGTGCAAATGATGACCAACTATTATCTGGGCTTAAAATTAATTTTCATAAGAGTGAACTATATTGTTTTGGTAAGGCTATTGAAGCCCAGGAGGAATACCGTCACATATTTGGATGTGAGGTTGGATCCCTACCATTCCGTTATTTGGGAATACCTATACATTATAGAAAATTGTTAAATAAGGAGTGGAAACCTGTTGAGGATCGTTTTGAGGTAAAACTAGGTTGTTGGGCAGGTAAATTACTCTCATATGGAGATCGATTAGTGTTGATAAATTCGGTTTTAACCAGCCTACCTATGTTTCTACTATCTTTCTTTCCTATCCCAATTGGGGTGCGCAAGAGGCTTGACTTTTTTAGGTCTCGTTTCTTTTGGCAAAGTGATAATCGAAAGAGAAAATATAGGCTTACCAAGTGGGACATGATTTGTCGACTAAAGGACCAGGGAGGTCTTGGTATTGAGGTTTTGGATACAAAAAATGTTTGTCTTCTGAGCAAATGGCTATATAAAATTTTGAATGGGGAAGGGGTCTGGCATGAATTGTTGTGCAATAAATACCTTCATGAGAAGACTCTCTCTCAAGTACAGATAAAACCCCATGACTCGCCTTTTTGGAAAGGGATTACGGGGGTAAGGGATGATTTCTTTAAACGTGGGGCTTTTGAGGTGGGTAATGGCTCACGTACTCGTTTTTGGGAAGATTCTTGGTTAGGTGATGAACCATTGGCGGTGCAATATCCCTCTTTATTTAATATAGTCAGGAATAAAAATGTGCTTGTATCACACGTTTTATCCCATACTCCGCTGAATATTGAATTTCGACGGAACCTATCAGGGGACAAATGGAGGGCATGCGAGGAGTTAGTAACAAAACTTATGACAATTTCTCTTACTAATGAACCAGACACATTTCGATGGAAATTGAATTCTAATGGTGTGTTTACGGTTAAGTCTATGTATGCTGATCTAATGCTTGGACATACTCCCTATTTATGCAAAGATATTTGGAAACTGAAAGTCCCTCTCAAGATAAAAGTATTCATGTGGTTCCTTCATCGTAAGCTAATTCTCACTAAAGATAATCTTATTAAAAGACATTGGACAGGGTCTAAACAATGTGTTTTTTGTCATTCGGATGAGACGGTTGAGCATTTGTTCATTTCCTGTCCTTTTGTACGTGACATTTGGAGGCTTCTGCATTTCTCTTTTAGCATTACCCCTCCAATTAGTATTAATCATATGTTCGATAGCTGGTTGGATGGGGTCGATAAGCGTTCCAAAAATCGTATTCGTATTGGTACGTGTGCCTTTATGTGGGCATTGTGAAACTGTCGGAATGATGTGGTTTTTAACAAGGTTAGAGGTGCTCATTTTTTTGCAGGTTGTTCATCGCGCTACGTGCTGGATCCATATGTGGTCCTATCTCCTACCACCTGCTCAGCGGGCGCTCATGAATTCTGGGTGCACGCGGTTGATGGCGGTCGTACGAGCTATCTTCAACCGGGGTGGATGGCAGCATGCTAGAAGACTCCATTATGTGTAGTCTGCATTCATTCTGTCATTTTTGGTGGCTAGTCTATGTGGCCTCGTTGATTGATACTTTGTAAACTTTTGTTTAACAATGCTTCAATAAAATCAGCTGTGTGCATCATCACGATGCAGAGGCTGGGATATTCCCATTTAAAAAAAAAAATATGATGACCAACGTCCGAGTAAGTTCACACGCTTGGGTTCTCCTACTGGTATCGAGCGTGATGCAAAGTAATAACAGCTTCCCGATGCGTCCTAAGCTTAACATCAACGATTCCTATATATACTGATACATACTAGATTTCTTGGTTTCATATAACTCTCTCTTAGTCCTGCCATGCTTCATGGTCTATTCAGTTTTCGTAGGCTTGCGACCGCTATTTAAGGACCATATGCTCAAGCTCATAAGTTTTTTTTTTTTTGAAACGGAAAAGCCTAGCCTCTGCATCCAGTCTCAAGCTCATAAGTGCACTTCATAGTGTTGAATATATTAGCAATTTAGCACATGATTTAATGCGAAATAGCAGCAGATGAATTGCGACAGTAGCAAATACAGTAATCATGCAAATATCTAGATCTAGTACAGTAGACAAACTGATCCAATCTATAGCTAGAACTAGACATAAGAATTCCAGGAGTATCTCATACAGATGGAATAGAATTACGTACGATGGAGCGGTAGCGGCACCGCCGTTGTTGTTGTCCACGTCGGCCATGTCGTCGATGAAGAGGTTGCCGATGTCGGGGAAGAAATCGTCGTTGGGGAAGTGGTCGCCGTCAGCAGTCGCGCTCATGCGCTCCCCAAAAACCTGATCGCCCCTCTCCCGTACAGGATCACAAGAGGCGGGGTTCCGGAGGCCTGCTGTCCCTTCTCGCGGTGCACGCCGGAAGGAGGGATGGAGAAGACTTGAATTGGCGGCGCAGTGTTTTGGAACGGTATGACGAAGTGGCGGCTAGGGTTTACCGTATGCGCGTATTTATATGCGGGCTGGGAGAGACGTGGGCGTAACTCCACGTCTGAGTCGGTTCGGATCCACGATCCAGAAAGGAAACGGAAACGGTTTTGGAATTAACGCGTCCGTCAATTACCAAATTAAATGACTCATTAAATTTTCCCAATCGACAAAATAAACGCTCTCGGCTCGGCTCATTCCCGCAACCCGCGGCGCGTCGTGACGTGTCGTGACGAGGCGGGCGGCGGAGGAGGAGGAGCGCGCGTGTGGCACACCTCCTCTTGCCTTGCCTACTCATACATGAGCTAGAATGGCTCACCTTATAAGGTGCTTCCACTCTCTTCAAACTAGCAATGTGGGACTAAACTTTAGTCCCACTCACTCCACTTATTATTCATGAATGGGCCATGACAATTTCAGGATTTTTAGTGGGCTTAATGGGCTAGCCAAGTGAGCCCATATGATGGAGCCCATGTAAAATTCCAACAATCCCCCACAAAGTGTCATTGCACATTTCATAAACTCTGTTCCAAATCATTGTTTATATACCGGTGTTAGTGGAGACTGTTAAGTTGAACTTCCACTTAGAACATCATGCTACACTAGTTCACAACTTGAATAGTGGACTACGCCTTGAACTACAAGTTTGCTGTGATACCCGTTTCACACAACGTCTGAACCGATACTAGGCTGCCGCAAGGCTTCCCCGCGGTTTGGAGCGTAGCGTCATACTCCGAAGGCCTTTCATGAGTTTATTAGAGAGCACCCGATTCCATAGACTGCGACGTTTAACAGTCAGACTCATATAGGTGAGTTCCTCAGGAGATGTTCTGTAGGACACATCTCTGCTTATATAAATAAGCCACTTGGAACACATTAAGACAAATGTCAACCTACCGTACAGATCAGGAGAGTATTGCATCTTTTATGGAGTGGAATAAAATATAAGGATACTCTCCTCTCAGCCGACCAACAGCTTGTCTCCCACTTCTAATTCACGGGATCTCCGATCACATAGAGTGGGTTACCACTGTGGGCAACTCATAACGTGGGTCTCAAACCCATCTCCCTTGATGCATTATCTATCACATTCCGTGATAAACCCTTTGTGAAGGGATCTGCCAAGTTCATGGACGTTTGGATATAATCCAACGCAATAACTCCGGAGTTCTTCAATTTCCTGACAGATTTTAATCTCCTCTTCACATGTCTTGATGACTTTGCATTATCCTTAGAACTGTTCACTTTGACGATCACAGTTTGATTATCACAGTTCATTAGGATTGCGGGTATTGGTTTTTCAACCATAGGCAAGTCCATCAAGAGCTCACGAAGCCACTCTGCCTCAACAGTGGCTGTGTCTAATGCTGCGAGTTCTGCTTCCATAGTTGACCTCGTTAAGATGGTCTGCTTGCAAGACTTCCAGGAACAGCGCCACCACCAAGTGCAAAACATAACCACTAGTGGTCTTAAGCTCATCAGCATCAGATATCCAATTAGAATCACTATATCCTTCCAGGACCCTCGGGTTTCCGGTATAGTGAATTCCATAGCTCGCAGTGCCTTTAAATAGCGCATAACTCTCTCAAGCGCACGCCAATGATCATCTCCTGGATTGGAAACAAACCGGCTCAATTTGCTCACAGCAAAAGAGATGTCAGGCCTCGTGGCACTCGCCAAATACATAAGCGAGCCTATAATCTGAGAATATCTCAGTTGATCTCTAGTAATCCGTTGATTCTTTCGAAGCAACAAACTAGCATCATATGGGTTGAAGAAGGCTTGCAGTCACTATACCCAAAGCGACTCAAGACCTTTTCCACATAGTGAGATTGAAGCAGTGTGATCCCACCATTATCATCTCTCAACAGCTTGATGTTCAAGATAACATCAGCTACTCCCAGATCCTTCATCTCAAAGCAGCGAGATAAGAAATCCTTAACTTCCTTGATTAAATCAAGATTGGTCCCAAAGATCAATATGTCATCAACGTATAGACATAGAATAACTCCCTCGCCCCCACCATGGCGATAGTACACACACTTGTCAGCTTCGTTTACAACAAAGCCTTCAGCAGTCAAAGTCCTTTCGAACTTTTCATGCCATTGCTTAGGTGCTTGCTTGAGGCCGTATAATGACTTCAATAACTTGCACACCTTGCCTTCCTGACCGGGTACTACGAAACCATCTGGCTGATCCATGTAAATTTCCTCGTCCAACTCTCCATTAAGGAAAGCCGTCTTAACGTCCATTGATGAACGAGAAGACCGTGTGAGGCAGCCAGTGATAGTAGCACACGAATAGTGGTCAGTCTAGCAACAGGTGAGTAAGTATCAAAGAAGTCTTCACCTTCTTTCTGGGTATAACCCTTGGCCACAAGCCTTGCCTTGTACTTTTCAATTGTACCATCAGGCCTAAGCTTTTTCTTGAACACCCACTTACATCCTACAGGTTTACACCCATAAGGACGATCAGTGATTTCCCAGGTTCCGTTAGCCAAGATGGAATCCATCTCGCAACGGACAGCCTCCTTCCAGTAGTCAGCATCAAGAGACGCATAGGCTTCTGAAATAGTCTTGGGTGTCATCCACGAGGTACACAATGAAATCATTACCAAGGACTTGCAGTCCTCTGTCTCTTGCTCCTTAAAGGAACTTCATTGTCATCCTCCTCGGGATTCTCAACGTGTTCTATCGGAATGGTGGATTCAGGAATCTCAGCTAATTCCTGACTAGATGAAACAGGTTTCTTCTGATTTGATGAGCTAGACATATCCTTCATAGGAAATATGTTCTCAAAGAAAGTCGCATCATTCGACTCCATAATCGTACCAACATGCATGTCGGATACCTCAGATTTTACTACCAAGAATCTATAACCAATGCTATTAAAAGCATAGCCCAGAAGAACACAATCTACGGTTTTAGCTCCAAGCTTGCGCTTCTTGGGAATTGGTATATTGACTTTCGCCAAACAACCCCAAGTACGTAGGTAGGAGAGTTTCAATCTTTTCCTTTCCCATTCCTCAAACGGAGTAAAGGTTTTTATTCTTTGTGGGAACTCGGTTTAGGACATGACATGCATTAGTGCCTCCCCCCACCATGCCTTGGAGAGACCCGAAGTGTCTAACATGGCGTTAACCAATCAGACAACGTTCGGTTCTTTCTTTCAGCCACCCCATTTGACTGGGGTGAGTAGGGAGGCGTCCTCTCATGAATAATACCGTGTTCAGCACAAAAGAATTAAACTCGTTGGAAAAATACTCTCCACCACGATCAGACCTAAGCCGTTTAATTTTACGATCAAGTTGGTTCTCAGCTTCGGCCTTATAGTTCTTGAAATAAGTTAAACCTTCATCTTTAGATTTCAGAAGATACACATAACAATATCTAGTGGAGTCATCAATAAGTGTCATAAAATATTTCTTTCCACCTTTTGTCAATACGCCATTCATCTCACAAAGATCAGAATATATAAGTTCTAGTGGTGCCAAGTCTCTCGCCTCCGCAGTCTTATGAGATTTGCGAGGTTGCTTAGCTTGAACACACACTTGACATTTGGAACCTTTAACAGTACTGAATTTCGGAATTAAACTCATATTTGCTAACCGCGTCATGCAACCAAAATTAATATGACATAGTCGTGAATGCCAAACATCACAATCATTATCGTGGCAAACATTATTAATAACTTTGGTGCAAATATCTGACAAGGATAAGCGGAACAAGCCTCCGCACTCATAGCCTTTACCAATAAATTGTCCATACTTTTGGAAATTACAACTTTATTAGACTCGAAAACCAACTTAAAACCATCTCGACATAAACGTGAGCCGCTGACGAGATTTTTATTGATGGAGGGCACATGATGAACGTTCTTCAGCCGCACGATCTTCCCCGAAGTAAACTTCAGATCGACCGTACCAACACCACGAACAGTAGCATGTGACCCGTTCCCCATCAGCACGGGGGAAGTCCCTGTGACCTGATAAGAAGAGAACATGGAAGCATCAGCACAAACATGTACATTGGCACCTGTGTCAACTAACCATTCAGGTGAATGACAAACTGAAAGAATAGTGGGAACTATACCGTACCCAGAATCCTTCATCTCAGTGTCAGCCATGACAACATTAGCGGTCTTGCCGCTGTTCTCCTGCTGCTGCAGCTCATAACGCTTAGGGCACTTTGGAGCCCAATGGGTCAGTTCACCGCAAACGTGACATGACCCCTTTTCTTCTTGAAGTTGGTAGTGCGACGGCTTAAACTTGCCATCGGGCTTGCCTTTACCCTCGGATTTCTTCTTGTTATATTTAGACTTGTTGGGCGGGTAATGTTTCTTCTGTACCACATGAGCAGAAGAACCTACCTCAGCAACCCGAGCACGTGTATCCTTTGCTCTCGCCTTCTCTTCCACATCAAGAGATCCGATGAGGTCCATTACGGAAAACTCCTGTCTCTTGTGTTTTAGAGAAGTAGCAAAGGTGCTCCATGAAGATGAAAGCTTGGCAATAATGCCTCCGGCCACAAACTTGTCCGGTAACATACACTTGAAGTGCTCAAGTTCTTTAGCGAGTGACTGTATCTCATGAGCCTGTTGAACAACAGAGCGCTCATCAGTCATCCTGTAGTCATAGAATTGCTCCATGACATACAGCTCGCTGCCAGCATCCGAGGCCCAAATTTGGTCTCGAGTGCTGCCCACATATCCTTGCCGTTATCAAACGACATATACGGATCGACGATGGAATCATCGATAATACCGAGGAGGGCACTTTTAAACATAGTGTCCATATTCTCAAAGGCCTCCAGCTGTGCTGGATTGAGATCGCCCTCAGGCTTGCCCTTGGTGGCCGCATAGCAGCGCAAGGTTTGAAACCATAGCACTGCTCTCGTGCGCCACCTCTTATAGTCCACACCCTTGAAAGGGATTGGCCTTGTCGCCGCAATGACAGACGGCGCAGGTGCAAGAAATTGCCTATAATCAGGTTTTTGGATTGTTGAATATATTAGCAATTTAGCACATGATTTAATGCGAAATAGCATCAGATGAATTGCGACAGTAGCAAATACAGTAATCATGCAAATATCTAGATCTAGTACAGTAGACAAACTGATCCAATCTATAGCTAGAACTAGACATAAGAATTCCAGGAGTATCTCATACAGATGGAATAGAATTACGTACGATGGAGCGGTAGCGGCACCGCCGTTGTTGTTGTCCACGTCGGCCATGTCGTCGATGAAGAGGTTGCCGATGTCGGGGAAGAAATCGTCGTTGGGGAAGTGGTCGCCGTCAGCAGTCGCGCTCATGCGCTCCCCAAAAACCTGATCGCCCCTCTCCCCTACAGGATCACAAGAGGCGGGGTTCCGGAGGCCTGCTGTCCCTTCTCGCGGTGCACGCCGGAAGGAGGGTATTTATATGCGGGCTGGGAGAGACGTGGGCGTAACTCCACGTCTGAGTCGGTTCGGATCCACGATCCAGAAAGGAAACGGAAACGGTTTTTGGAATTAACGCGTCCGTCAATTACCAAATTAAATGACTCATTAAATTTTCCCAATCGACAAAATAAACGCTCTCGGCTCATTCCCGCAACCCGCGGCGCGGCGCGGCGCGTCGCGTCGCGTCGCGTCGGGCGGCGGAGGAGGAGCGCGCGTGTGGCACACCTCTCCTTTTGCCTTGCCTACTCATACATGAGATAGAATGGCTCACCTTATAAGGTGCTTCCACTCTCTTCAAACTAGCAATGTGGGACTAAACTTTAGTCCCACTCACTCCACTTATTATTCATGAATGGGCCATGACAATTTCAGGATTTTTAGTGGGCTTAATGGGCTAACCAAGTGAGCCCATATGATGGAGCCCATGTAAAATTCCAACACATAGATCACATGGATGGAAATATTTTGCTCCTTTATACAATGATAGTACCATGATCTTTTGCATACCACCAGTGTAGTATTTGCGCACGTCCGCTCTTAGGTCCACCTCGCATGTAAGTTAGCGTGGGCCCTGCTGCGGTGCCTACTTCCCTATTAATGCTGCGTTATCAGTTCAAACATGTAACCTTTTTCTAGTTACTTGTTATTAATAAATCAAACACTAGAAATTTATTTTGAAGGAGAACCTTTGCAACTCCTTCATATTATTGTGCCCTCAGCCGGTGAATTGCAATATGGAAGAAACGCTGCACTATCTTTTTTTTCGATTTGTCCCTCCTCTTGAAAGTGCTAGCATAATTTTGAGGGCATGCAAAAACTAAGGTACACACATATTTGTTACTTCGGGTCTATACCAAACTTCCCAGCGTAATAGATTAGGTATCAAGACATGTATCGATCGAGCCCTCTTGAAGGAAAGCAGCACAACGCTGTCTCGAAGTTTTGTCTACCAAGGCAGCTCCAAAGTCGTCAAGCAGCCGAGACGCTATTGTCTGATTCAAATGTGTTGTGCTGCATGATCATTGGCTAACCACACATACATGCAAGCATGGACCTGATTCGCTGATGAACGTAATTAAGCCAAACAAAACTCCTCATCCGAATTGTTGAAACCCTAAAGTAAAGTTAGTACAGGATTGCAAGCAGCAATGTAGCTCGGTCTCCTTGGCTCTCAACGACAACTCTTGGATAACCAGAATTAACATGGAAAATAGTCTCTCCCCTACACATCTGTTAGAATTCGTCGAGCTATGGTCCAAGCTTCAGAGCATTCAACTAGTGCATGGTGTTCGCGATGCTATAATAAATGGAAATTCGGGGATCGTTATTATTGATCCTTGTGACAGAATGCACGAGAGCGGACGCGCGAGAGCGGAGAGTTCGACGGCGCGAGCGAAGTGGGAGGCGGCGCGGTGGCAGGCCACCTTCTCCCAGCTGCGATCTGCATCGGCCGCGCAGCCTAGGCAAGGGGCGATCGTGCTCCGGTGGGATCTCGCGCGAGTGGCTCTGATCGACGAGGAGGGGGTTATCATCGACTCGTCCGATGTTCCTCCGATCGCGTCCTTCCAGACTGGGGATTGCGTCAAGCTCCGTGAGTTCCAGGCTATTATTGGTCAGCGGGAGCCCAATCCCTCCGATGAGGCGTCTTCCTCCTCTCCGGCGACCTGGAGGTGGGATGCGGAGTTCGTTGTGGGTGATGGAACCTCGCCGCGAACTGCCGGCGGCTTGCTGCTGCGGTGCGAGGAGAAGCGATTGGTTCTAATTGGGAAGGATGAGATCGCCGTCGATGTGAGGTTGATTGGACCTGATTGTTCGTTCGAGAGTGGAGCGGTGATCGATTTCCCTCACTATTCTGTGACGGTGGGTGCTCGGTGGTTCTCCCGACGAGAGAGGGCCAGGCTGCCGTGGTCTCCTGTGCAGACGCGGCGGCCGTTGATGCCGCGTAGACTTTTCCGGGGAGGTGGGGACCTGGACCCACCTGTCGGTGAGAGTTTGGTGCCTGAATCCGTGAGTGGGCCGTCAGTTCCCCAGCCGGATCCCGTGATTGCAAAAAGCTTAGACGAAGGGGGCAAAGTGCAAAGTGTTGTGGATAAAAATCCCGTGCGCTCACCAACCCAATCTCATTCCACCAGATCTAGGTTTTCACACATTTGGGAGAGAGCTCGTGAGCGTGGGAGCCCTAGGGTTGTGTTCATCAGCCAGCAGATCCCGCCGGCGATTCTCAAGACATCCAAGCCAAGCGCGTGGAAGGGGACGGCGGAAGGTGATATCCGTTCCTTTGCAGCGGTCACCAAGGAGAGGCTGCCTCCAACCATGTTCAATCGAGGTGGTCGCCGTGGAGACCCTGGCAGATTCAATTCGAGGCCAAATTTTCCTCCGAGCAGGCCTGATGGAGGGTATCTGGAGGGAGAACTCGACCGCCCTAGAGCTGTCCATGCCCTCAGTGCTGGAGCGTGAGCAATTTGGGGGTCAACAGCGTGGGCGCGAGGTTGAGCGCAGGTATCTGCGTGGTGGTTTGGCTAGCAATTACAACAGATCGAGAAGCAATGGGCCTAGTCGGGGGAATCGAGAGTACAGATCGACCAACAGTTTGGGTGCTATTGCTCCTCGTGAGCGATCTGCAAGGGATGGAGGTAGACGGATGGAGGCCAGTCGGGACCGATTCACTCATCGACCTGAGATGCGTGATGTGGAGTCTGACAGCTCCGCAAACGAAAGAGGCGAGCAGAATCGAAATCAGGTTAGTGCCAGGTGTCTTCCTACCCCTAGTTTCTCCTCTGCTGTGGCGTCCAATGGACAACGCGATGGTGGCCAGTTTGGGCAGCGTGGTAGGACTGAGGACGGGGGAGAGCGCTCAGAGGAAGGGAGGCAGAACGTGAGATCTGTTCAATTTAGTGAGAGCAGAAATCAGGTCTTGGATGTGGACTCTATTTGCAAGATTTGTGGAGATAACCATGATGAGAATTTGATCCAAAATGAGCCTAAGCCATGGGAGCTTGCGGCCCCCTTTGTGGGTGCAGCTGTACCCAATGGTGGTTTCTTTGTCATTCCAGACATAAGAAACCCTGCTCCATTGAAAGAAATCTATCAAGCGATTGTTGAGGTGGTGCAAGGAAATGTTTCTGCAAGAAAAATTGAGGTCGAATTTACTCAATGGGCTGGTGGGAGATGCTCGTGGAGATGGTATGCTAAACAGATGACTGCCACGAGATTTCTTATGAGGTTCCCGAGCTCTCGTGATATTGATGCGTGGATCCACTTTGGGAGAATCAACATGCGCACGTTGCCCTCGGTGGTATTGCAGGTGGAGCATTGGATTCCTGGATTTGGAGCGGTGGCTGAGCTAGATATGGCTTGGTTCCAGGTCAAAGGAATTCCGTTAGATAATAGGAACTGCCCCACGGCCTCCTATGCTAGAACCCTTGTTGGCAGGACTTTATCTGTCGACAGGCACATCTTGAGCAATGTTGATTACGTCCGGATCCTCATTGGTAATCTGGACGTGTCTCTTGTTCCTCCTGTCGTTACCAATGTCAATATTGGTGGATCCTTTTATGATATTGAATTCACTCGAGAAATTGCTACTGGAAAGATAAATAAGGAAAGAATGCAAGCTGGAATCGAGCAGTCAGGCCAGACTACTCCTGGAAAGAATGCGGGAGGGTCTTCTAATACTCCAAAGAAGCAGAAAACAGATGCTGGTACTGGAGCTGTTGGTGGCAGGCTGGGGCAGCAGAGTCAGTCACAGGGGGGATTCATGCGTGATGCTAGGGTATCATATGTGAATTCCTCTGCTGGAGCACACCTGGCAAATAAGAAATCTGATAATGTTGAACTAGGAAAGGGCAAGAGGAAAATGTCTGAAGAAGAGGGAAGCATAGGTAGTGATGATGATGATGAGTCTTCATTTGATGTGAATATCAAAAATCTGGGTTATGGTTCTTCTCTTGTTCCCTCTGTGAACCAGTTGGGTGTTGGGTCCTCCTCTGGCCAGAGGGCCCCTCGTGAAGTGGTCTTTTATGATCAATACCTTGAGTATTTAAAAACTCCTCGCATTACTTCAGGTGTGGTTGAAAATCCTGAAGAGCCATTGAAAACGGAGCTCACTTATGAAGAATTTTTGAAGCAATTGTTGGAGTCTAATAGTGACAAGAAGAGTGTTTGGAAGCAGCAGTTACAGCAGATTCCAGGTGCCAATTTAGGTCCTGTGGTGGAGTCACCAGATGAATCTGATGCTAGTGAAAGCTTTGATATGTTGTCTGATAATGAAGGAGTGTCTGAAGAGGCTGAGGTGGGAAATCGTGTGCAGATATCCTCTATCAGAATTACTGAGCTGTCTCCAAGTCCTGAGATGGCTGTCAAGAGCTCTAGTGGGGACAAGCCCTCGGTGCTTGCCCTCCCCACACCTGATCAGCCTGCTCCCTCTAGGGGCAGCGCAAGGATTCAAGCTGGCCCTCAGGCTAATGCTGACATCTTGAAGAAGGCCATGGAGCATCTGGCTGCGAGGGATAGCGGAGAAGGTATAACTAATAAACCTCCATCTCAAAATGCCTTTTCAATTTTATCTGATGAAAATGTTGTGGTGAAAGCTCTAGAGTGTGGGATAGACGTGTCTACTCTTTCATTAAAATCTATTCACATGCTTAGAGATTTAGAATCTGCTAGGAGTTGTTTGGTTGATCAAAAAGATAGAGTGACTGCTGAGGCAGTTTGCAACTTAAATAATCCGGTACCTTCTTCTGATGATGTAGTGAATTGCGATACTGTTGTTAAATCTCCTAAAATTGATAAAGTTGTGGAACCTGTTATTGATGATGAGGGTTTTATTTCTGTGATTTCTAAAAAATCAAAAAGGAATGCTAGGAGGAAAAATTCTGGCAATAACAATAGTACTGAGGGAGTGCCCCTTGGTGGCACAAACATCCCTGCTAGGGTCAGCACTAACCACCCTTGGAGAGGTGTGGTGTCTGGACCAAGAACTAGGATCAAAACAATCAGATTATTATGATTGGTGCCTTTTTAAATAGCAGGGGGTGGGAAAGAAAGGTTTTTCATTTGCTTTGAGAGATCTAATTAGAGAATTTGATTTAGACTTTATTGGGTTGCAAGAAACTATGAGGAAAAAGTTGGATAAGTCTACTTGGAGGAAGTTTGATCCTGATGGGTGCTTCAATTGGCCTTGGTCCCCCTCTGTGGGCAGGTCTGGGGGGTTGCTCTGTGGTATCAGATCCTGTAGATTTGATGTTGTAGTGGCTGAGACCAGTAGGTTCTTTGTGCAAGCTACAATTCTTGATAAAAAATCAAATAAACACCTTGGCCTGGTTGTAGTGTATGGGGCAGCGCAAGATGAGTTCAAACATGCTTTTCTTGATGGGTTTGAGAGATTTTGCTCTACAATCTCTCTGCCCACTATTATTGGGGGGGATTTTAATATCCTCAGATTTTCTCATGAGAAAAATAAGGAGGGTGGG
This sequence comes from Alopecurus myosuroides, assembly GCA_028641055.1. Lineage (NCBI taxonomy): Eukaryota > Viridiplantae > Streptophyta > Magnoliopsida > Poales > Poaceae > Alopecurus > Alopecurus myosuroides. The sequence continues at coordinate 31,963 of JAPCYS010002111.1, forward strand.
GTTACAAGGTTCTCTCATAGATTCAATGCTATCATCTTTGATTTTGGTTTGAGGGAGGTGGAAATGGCAGGTGGACAATATACTTGGACCAATGGTCAGGTTGATCCTACTCCGGAAAAGCTTGATAGAGTGTTGATGAATGGTGACTGGGAAACTATTTTCCCTCTGACCATGGTTAAGAAGGTGCCCAGGTTCCTTTCTGACCATAATCCTCTGATTATGGACACAGGTGAACCTGTAGCTCAGAAGGTAAAAGAGTTTAGGTTTGAAAAATCCTGGATTAGTCATCCTGAGTTCCAGGACAGAGTTGTTGTTGCCTGGAATTCCTATGTGGATGCATCAGATAGTATTAGTGTGTTTCAGTTAAAAATTAAGAAGGTGAAGCAGAGTTTAAAAGATGGGGTGCTAATGTGAGGGGGAACACAATTGCTAAAAAAAAGGAACTCATGTGTGAGTTAGATGTTTTGGAAAAACTGGAAGAGAGAAATATGTTAACTGGAGATAGTATGTGAGGAAGGGGACAGTCCAAAAAGAACTTCTAGTTATCCTAGAAGAGGAGGAGAAGTATTGGTTTAGCAGATCTGCTCAAAATTGGTTACTACAGGGGGACATAAATACTGCATATTTTCATAGAATTGCCAATGGTAGGAAGAGGAATACTACTATGTATACTCTTAAATCCATGCAGGGTGAGATTACTGGGACTGAGGCACTCTTGGCCCATGCTACTGAGTATTACAAAGTCTTGTTTGGTCATGGTGTGGAGAATGAGATTGCAATGAATAGTGATGTGTGGAGAGAAGAAGAAAAACTATCATTGGAGGATGTTCTTGCTTTGGAGTTTCCTTTCTCTGAGAAGGAGATTAAAGATGCAATTGACTTGATGGTTGGTAATAAGGCTCCAGGTTCTGATGGAATTCCTGTTGAATTTTATCAGGCCTGCTGGCCCTTAGTCAAGAAGGAAAATTTTCAAATGTTCCATGACTGGTTTGAAGGGGGGTTACCCTTGTATAGGTTGAATTTTGGCATGATTATTCTGTTACAGAAAAATCGTGATGCTGATATTATACAAAAATATAGACCTATTTGCCTGTTGCAAGTCATTTATAAAATTCTGACTAAGGTAGTGACCTGTAGATTGGAACCTTACATGTCAAAACTTATTTCTAAGTGTCAAAATGCTTTTATAAAAGGGAGGAATATCATGGATGGGGTGCTCTCCTTGCATGAAGTTATTCATGAGGCTAGGAAGAAAAAACAGCAAGGGGTTGTGTTGAAACTAGATTTTGAAAAGGCTTGTGATAAAGTTGACTGGAAGTTCCTCCTCAGATGTGTTGAACAGAAAAATTTCAGTCCTAGATGGTGTAGAATCATTAAGGATATTGTGGAGAATGGTACTCTCTGTGTGAAGATAAACAATATTAGGGGAAAAGATTTTGCTAGCCATAGAGGGGTGAGGCAGGGGGACCCCCTCTCACCCTTCCTCTTTAACTTGGCTGCTGAAAATCTGGCTAAGATGGTTCAGCAAGCACAACAGGCTGGTCTGATTGTGGGGCTCACACCTCATTTGTGTGAGTTTGGGGTGGCCATTCTACAATATGCTGATGACACAATTTTGCTTGTTCAAGATTCACTGGAACAGGTCACTCATTTGAAGCTTATCCTCTAACTGTTTGAGTCCATGTCTGGACTCAAAATCAATTTTGATAAAAGTGAGGTTATGATGGTACTCAAGGATGATGTGAAAAAAATGGAATATGCAAATCTGTTTGGGTGTCAACTAGGGGATTGGCCTATTAAATATCTGGGGGTTCCTGTTAGTAGTTCCAGATTGAAGGTCTCAGAGCTAGATGGTGTTGCTGATAAACTAAGGAAGAAGTTAGATGGTTGGATAGGCAATAACTCATCTATAGGTAGGGTTACCTTGATTCAGTCCTCCTTGAGTGGGACTGCTATCTACCTCATGTCTATGTACCTTCTCCCTCTGACAAATCTGGAGAAAATGACTAAGATTATTAGAAAGTTCTTTTGGCAGGGGACTGAAACTAAAAAAAAATACTATATGGTAAAGTGGCAATTGGTGTGTAGGCCTAGGAAGAAAGGGGGTTTGGGAATCAAAAACTTGAGGATCCAGAACATTTGTTTAATGTGTAAGTGGTGGTGGAGGTTGGAAAGGGAAGATGGTCCTTGGCAAAATATTGTCAGAAACAAATACAATATCTCTAGTGGGATATTAGCAATCAAACCTAGGCATGATGATTCCCCTATGTGGAAAGATCTTCTTAAAGTTAGGAAGTACTACCTCTTAGGTAGGAAAATGTGTGTAGTGGGTGGGAATGACACAAGATTTTGGTAGGATGCTTGGCTAAGTGATAACCCTTTGTTTGTTACTTTTCCTCAGCTGTTTGATATCTCCCAACATCAGGATAAGACAGTTAGAGAGATGTGTGAGTCTGGATGGGAATTTTCCTTTAGAAGATGGCTCACTCCAGCTCTGCAAATGCAGGTGCAGCAGTTGAGAAATGTGTTGTCCACTGTGGCATTGGGGGAAGGGAGAGATATTCCAAAATGGAAATATACTAGGAATGGTGTGTTCACTGTTAAGTCCCTTTATAACAAGATGTCATCTTGTGGGCCTGATAGATCTTTTAAGCAACTTTGGAAAGCTAAAATCCCTATGAAAATTAAGATCTGGCTGTGGTTAATTTGGCATAATGCCATTACTACCAAGGATAACATGATCAGGAGGAAATGGGTTGGGAGTCCCCTTTGTAGATTCTGCCCAGCAGATGAGTCTATTTTACATCTGTTTTTCTCCTGTCCTGCTGTAAGCTTTGTGTGGAGTTCCTTGTGTGGGGCCATTGGTGCTAGAGCCAGGCCTTCGGGGTTCACACACTATTTCTGGTGGATAGCTAAGTTTTTTCCCTCAAATACTAATATCCATATAGTTGGGATTGCTGCTTTGTGTTGGGCTGTTTGTAAGCTTCGTAATAATGCTTGTTTCGAAGGAAAACTTATATCATCCCCTGTTGAGATGGTGTGTTATATGTTTGTTTTTCTGCGATATTGGGCAGGGATGCAGAATGAGCTGGACAAGAAGCTGATGCTGGAAGGAGCTGATTAGATTCAAGGTGTGGCTATCAGGGCGTATGAAGCAACCATGAGGGGATCTGGCAGGACAAGTACCAGCCAAGATGATGTGGATGACGATGAAGATGTATCGGTTTGATGCTGCTCCTCTCGACTGGAAGAAAGTTTTCTCAGAAGTCTTGTTTCGAGCTTGACTGAAAATTGTGGCATGTTGGTTGTTTGGATGTGGGTTTAATCTTTGGATTATCTTCCCCCGTGCTTTGGGGTTCCGTTCACTATCTAGTTGTTTAGAACTTCCTGGAATTGCTGCTGGATTTGGTTCCATCTGGAGTTGCTCTTTCCTTTAGGTTTATTTTTGTTTGGCGTTGTATAAGACCTTGTTCTGTTATCTTCGTGGTAATGGAAACCGACTCCTTTCGGGGAGGCGTATGTAAAAAAAATAAAATGGAAATTCACTCAGGATGGGGTCTACTCTTCTTCCACAGGCCACAAAAAGCAATTTTCGGTCTCATCTCTTCGGATATGCCTCGATCAGTTTGGGAATGTTGGCCTCTGCCAAAATTTGAATTCTTCGCTTGGGTTATTTTGCAAGATCGGGTTTGGACGGCGGATCGGCTTCAAAGGCAGAGGTGGCTGAATTGTGGAAATTATAAAATTCATAATGAAGAGCTGGAGACTGAGGCTCATCTTCTATTCGGTTGCCGCTACACTATTAGGGGTGGCTTGGGCTTCATCAAATTCTTCCAAGGACTTGGGACGTTTGGGACTCCCCCAAAGATTGGTGGAGTGGCGTTTTTGACACTTTTGCCACACAACGTAAGGCTATGAGCTCCCTTATCTTGCTTGTTTCTTGAAGCATTTAGACCGAACGTAACACAAGAGTCTTCTATAATGAGTTTGCGAGCCCCACCTCCACTTCGGCAAAGACCAAGATCGACGCAAAAATTTGAGTGTTAGCGGGGGCGAAATATTTGAGTGCCATTTTACGAGATGAGTAGTTCCCTTTTAATGTCGTTTCTCATCTATTCATAAGAACTTTGTGTTACTCTCCTTATTTAACGAGACGAGGCAAATATTTTGCCTCCGTTTCAAAAAACAAGCAGCAATGTAGCTGAAACGGTCAAAGAACTAAACGAGCTATTCCTGTGGAATATTATTCTCACTTTTAGGATGAGCTATGGGATAGTGTTCATCTCCTTTGCATTGAGTAGATGAATAATTGTTCGGAGATTCTAGGTTGAAAGCTATCGAATCTCAACCGAATTGGGAGAAAGGAAAACAACGAAATATCTTGGACTGCAAGTATCTATCTCTTGGTTGTACATTGGGGAAGATCAAAACTACTACGAGATCTCCTTCCTTGGGTGGATAAAGTCATCTCTAGTATTGCGGTTTGTAGACATATAGGCCTTCTTTCGATCACATGATTACAAAACAGAGCAATTGAGAAAACACAGGAATTTGATAGTATTGTAGGTGCAAAACATAGGATTACAAAACAGAGGAAAACTGTGAAAACGGTCATTTGGATGGAACCACAGGAGAAAATTTCCTCGATCCTACGTGAACGAGTGTAAAAAATAGGTTAGAGTGGATGTTGAAATTCCTATGGGATTGGGATGTAGGAATGCAATCCATAGGAATTTTTTTAGGTGTCATTCCTTTGATCCAGAGGCATTCCTTAGGAAAGAATCCTATGGATTGGAATCCTCCAAAATTATATTGAAAATACTTCAATGCAAAGAGTCCATAAAGGAGGATCCACCTCGATGCAAATTTACCGGTTCCTGCATGCCTAAATTATACGCGTTATTTTCCATGAAAAATAGAAGCAATATGTTCTAATAGTTTACACTGGTTAATTTAATTGGGTGTTCCTGCATGACGTTGTGCCTTATATGAGTAGTGGCCAACCATACTACCATGCATGTACACCTCAAACCTCAGTATACCTATATATGATCTCAAGGATGAGGTTTCAAAAAACTTATCCATGGACGGATTTTTGTTGTTGTCATAATTTGCTAATCGTGAATCTGATCGCTTTGGGTTTTATTATCCTCGAATACGCATAGCTTTGGTATTAAATGACTTTGCTATTTGCCAGCGTGTTTCTTGCGTGAGTGTGTTTGTGTCGGCTGTGTGCATCTTAGCTATGCAGAGGCTGGGTGTGTTCTCATTATGTTTGTATTCTCTTGATGCTTTATTTTGAGCTAATAAAATTCGTCCTTTGTTGAAAAAAATGAAAATGTGTTGACGGATTTTAGTCCATTTCAACATACTATACTATGGATTTCGGCACATATAATTTTTTTTTATTTGAGAACAATATTCTTATGTTTAGTGCATACTTGCTCTATAAAAGATATACATTCATGTAACCACGTACCGATCAGGAGTATATATTATTCATCACAACAAACAGTAGGCGGGTATATGATTAACTGAATAACATGAAAAGTTAATAAAATTGGACGAATCATTTTTGTGGCGATTCTTCCACAAAACTCACCCTTGCATGGTGACCAATCTCATGAAGAAGTGTATGGCAACTCCAGCCGTCTATAGAAATGGATGAGCCCGATGGTTCGACAAGAAAGAAACCCCGGTAATGATGCTTATTAGGTCATTGATGGACTCGACCTGATTTGAACTGAAGAATGTTGCGATTGAACCAGCCGTTTTAAAATTAAATCACCTAAAAATTTCACGTCACATAAAAAGTAGCAATGTGTTGTGTTGATCGTATATACTTACAATTACTAATATTGTAAACATTATATTTTAATGGGAATGAACAATCCACTTTAGTTTTTATAAATAAGCATTATTTAAAAAGCTTGAGGGTTACAAATTGTACAAATAAAATAATATGAAACTAGAAAAATATCAATTTGTATCACGGACTAGGAGCTAAATTGTTGAGAGTGCTTGTTTTGAATTCTTTGCTTCAACCAGGTAAGCTAAAAAAGATATATTGCCTTGCAGCTCATAAACAAGGGCTTTGGGTTTTTAATGTTTAGTTGTTTCAAATTGTCCAAATACCCTAGCATACTAAAGTGATGATTTCCATGAAAAAAGTTACTTGTTGTTTATATTTGTTATCTTGATATGCTTTTAGCACAGAGAGGCCTCTGATTTGTTGTAGGCACACAAAATCCCATCATTGTTAGGCACGGGGCAAGTTCACCAGATGAATCAAAGTTTCCTCCTAGGCACATTACATTGTGACACAATTTTATGTCGGAAGTTGAAAAATGTATTGACAATTTTTTTCTTGTATTCAATCTTTCATGTAGGAGAAGAAAAACAAAAACCTTGTGCTCTGATTGACATAAAAAAATCTGGGGGTGTTGGTTGGGATCATGGCTTTGTATGGTTTTTGTGATGAGAATTGAGAATTTCCCTAGATGTAACTCCTGATATGCCTGATGAGTCAATGACAAGTGAAGAGATCCTCAAATAATTCATATTAGATTGCAATGTTCTTTGCAAAGGTAAATAGGTGAGGGAAAGTTTGACTCAAACATCTGGCATGTAAAAAGATCATTCCAAAAAAATGTAGAGTGTCCAGACCCAATATTACATCTTCTTGTGTTTTATAAAAGTCTAGCAAATTTAAATGAGCTCTTCACCTGAAAGATCCCTCCACATGAGTTCTAGGAATCCCGTTGATGGTGCGGCTCAAGATGATAAGAAACCTGCTTTTCTGGCTGAGCTTGTGCGTATTTGTGAGGGTGAATCACTACCAATGTTGATTGGGGGTGATTTCAACATTATTAGAAGGAGGGAAGAAAAAAATAACGATAATTTTAATGCACGATGGCCAGTGATTTTTAATGCAATTATCGAGAGTTTGGATCTGAAAGATTTAGAGATGTCTGGACGCCAATTTACTTGGGTTAGTAGACACCCGAATCCTACTTTAGAAAAGCTAGATAGATTTTTGGCTTCTGTTGAGTGGGAACAAAAATATCCTCTCGTGTCGGTGAGGGCTCTGACTAGGACAGAGTCGGACCATGTCCCGTTGCTTATTGATTTCGGACTACCAGCTCATATTGGGAATACATCGGCATTTTCATTTGAGTTGTCTTGGTTTGCGCGAGCGGGTTTTATAGACATGATTAAAGAAAAATGGAATCAAGTGACCATTGGGTCTAATCCTATTGAAATTTGGCAATCTAAAATCAGAAACCTTAGAAGTTTCCTAAGAGGGTGGCAAACATAGTGGTGAATATATAGACAACGAGATCGCTTGTTGTTGCTTATCAATGAATTAGATATCAAAGCCGAGTCTTTCCCTCTTAGCGAGGAGGAATGTGAGGCTAAGAAGCAAGCGGAGGAGTTCTTGACTAAACTACGTAGAGAAGAGGAGTCTAAATGGGCTCAACGTGCTAAGGTGAGACATGTGCAACAAAGGGGGAGTAATACTAGATATTTCCATTTAATTGCGAATGGTAAACATAGGAGGAAGAGAATTTATCAATTAGAACAGGATGAAGGCACTATTGTGGGCCAAGAAAATTTAAAATGCTTTATTTCGCAATACTATAAGGGTCTCTTTGGAGCGTCGGTCCCATCTTCTTTTTCTATGGTTGAATCTTTCACTGAGGATTTACCTCAGGTATCACCATTAGACAATCAATATTTAACCTCGGAGTTTTCTGAGGAAGAGGTTTTGGATGCTATTTCACAGATGGAGCATAATAAAGCTCCGGGTCCTGACGGGTTCCCTGCTGAGTTTTACCAGCATTGTTGGGAGTTTATCAAGGTTGACTTGATGGGTATGTTTGCTCAACTGCATGCGGGTAATCTTCCTTTATTTAAATTAAACTATGGTGTTATCACACTTCTACCCAAAAAGGAAGATGCATGTAGGATTGAACAATACAGACCAATTTGCCTGTTAAATGTTAGTTTTAAGATTTTTACTAAAGTGGGTACAAATAGGATAACTTCGATTGCTCAGAAAGTTATTAGTCCATCTCAGTCAGCTTTTCTTCCTGGTAGAAACATTCTTGAGGGAGTAGTGGTATTACATGAGACCATCCATGAGCTTCATAGGAAGAAAATGGATGGGGTTTTATTCAAAATTGATTTTGAAAAAGCGTACGATAAAGTTAATTGGGCATTCCTGCAACAAACCATGCGCATGAAAGGATTTTGTTCCAAATGGTGTGAGTGGGTTGGGAGGTTTGTACAAGGAGGGAGTGTTGGTATTAGAGTCAACGATGACATTGGTCATTTCTTCCAAACTCTAGAAGGACTGAGACAGGGGGATCCGCTGTCTCCGATTCTTTTTAACCTAGTGGCTGATATGTTGGCAGTGTTGATTAATAGGGCTAAAGAGGACAATCAGGTGGGTGGTTTAGTGCCACATTTAGTGGAAGGGGGAATATCGATTCTTCAATACGCTGATGATACAGTCCTATTTTTGGAGCATGATCTTGATAAAGCTGTCAACATGAAATTGATTCTTTGTATTTTTGAACAATTGTCTGGGTTAAATATTAATTTCCACAAGAGTGAGATTTTTGGGTTTGGGAAAGCTAGGGAGCATATGGATGATTATTGTCGTATCTTTGGATGCGAAGTAGGTAGTCTACCGTTTACCTATCTAGGTATTCCTATTCACTATAGGAAACTACTTCTTAAAGAATGGAAGGTTGTGGAGGATCGTTTCGACCAGAAATTGGGTTCGTGGGCAGGGAAATTATTATCTTATGGGGACCATCTTGTTTTAATTAACTCGGTGCTATCTAGTTTACCTATGTTCCTTTGAGGTTGTTGTTCGAAAAAGAATTGACTTTTTTCGATCGAGATTTTTCTAGCAGAGTGTTCATGCCAAAAAGAAATATCGTTTGACAAAGTGGAATATTGTTTGTCGACCAAAGGAACATGGTGGACTAGGCATTGAAGTTTTGGAAGTCAAAAATAGATGCCTTCTAAATAAATGGTTGTTTAAACTATTAACTGAACAAGGCATATGGCATGAGTTATTAACTAATAAATACCTAGGTGAAAAAACATTAGCTGAGTTGGAATCTAAACCTACTGATTCACCTTTTTGGAAAGGTGTTCTAAGGGGCAAAGATGATTTTTTCAAGCATGTTAAGTTCACTATCGGTAATGGTGAGAGGACTAGGTTTTGGGAGGATTGTTGGCTAGGGAATAAACCTCTTATGGAACAATACCCTACGTTATACTCTATTGTGAGTAATAAAAAATACTAGTGTCTAATGTTCTTCAAAATTCGCCTCCTGCTTTGCGTTTTCGGAGAGCTATTATTGGAGATAAATGGGATAGATGGTTGAATCTAATGGGGAGGTTAATGGACGTCACTCTTACGGATAATGATGATGGATGTAGCTGGTCCCTCAATGATTCTGGTGTGTATACGGTCAAATCTTTATATACGGACTATATGAATGAAGACGCTAGTTTTCTTCATAAATATTTGTGGAAATTAAAGGTTCCTTTGAAGATAATTTTTTTTATGTGGTTTCTATCCAGGAAAGAATTGCTGACTAAAGATAACCTAGTTAAGAGAAAATGGGATGGTTGTAGTAGATGTGTTTTTTTGTGGTGAGCCTGAAACAGTGACTCATCTTTTCATATCTTGTGATTTTGTTAGGACAATTTGGAGATTGCTTCATTTTACCTATAGTATTTCACCTCCATCTAATATCCCAAATTTGTTTGGTAACTGGCTGAGTGGGGCGGATAAAAAAACCAAAGCACTTATACGCATAGGAGTATGTGCTTTGCTTTGGGCTCTCTGGAAACACCGAAATGATATTGTTTTTAACAATGCGAAAGTTGGGAATTTTTTGCAGTTAATCTATCAGGCCAACCATTGGATGCACCAATGGTCTCTCCTTCTGCCAGACGGACATCGTGCTCGTTTGGATGGCGGATGCACTCGTCTGATGGCGGTCGTTCAGGCTATCTTCAGCAAGGGTGGATGGTTGCGTAGTAAACGTATTGCTGCTGGTTAGCCTTATGTCGTTGGAGTGTTTGTTCTTGGCATCTTGTTGCCTTTTGTTAAAGTTTACATTGCTTGCTCTCAAGAGGTACTGTTGAGTGCCTTTTTGAGCCTCTCTGGGTTGTAAGAAATTGTTGAATGATCTTTATTAATAAAGGCTGCATGCATCAACCAGATGCAGAGGCCGGGTGTGCCCATTTCCAAAAAAAAACTCGTGAAGATTAGGAAGGTGCCCCTAACATTACACTGTGGTCTCGCCTTCCCAGAGCTTTGTCAAGCCAACACATATATCGCCGCTACAAATTCACGAGAGCCTCCAATGTGCTGGTGATCAGGCCGTAAACTTGGCGTCTAAAATTCTGAACTGTAGTTTCCCAAGATGCAGTCATTTTTTTAGGAGTACTAGCAAAATGCCCGTGCGCTGCTACGGGTGAGAAAAACATGCCTTGTGGAGCCTAACAAGTTTTGTTTTGAACAAGAGATGGGCCACGAGGACCCGAATGCTGCATTCAGAGAGATCCAAGTAGCAGGTACAAATTGTGTGTTGGCCGTTTTACAACTCTCGCCCTGAGATACCTAAAATTGGAAGATAAGGCCAACACAAACTCAAAAAGGACCCTAGAACTAAAAAATACAAAGCAATCAAGTCCTTGATCCCCTCCACTACCACTCGCCGGCGACCTCGAGGCGCAGATGCCGAGGTACACAGCAGAGCGCTCGGACGCTCTCCAAAACCAGCAAAGAGCCACTACCACCAGCTGCCAAGAAGAAGACGGGGACGAACCACTTGACTCCTCCTCGACGCCGAGCTCCGGAACATGGCTCGATAGACCTCCGTACTGGAGGAGCAGAAAGGGCTGCCTTCTCGGTCGAAGATCACGCAGGCAGCCATGGCCTCCGTGTGATGCACGCAGCGTTAACTCGAACCCATGTCCTGCAGCAATGAGCAAGAACAGAAGGGGGCAACAGCTACCTCCACGACCTCCGTGGCTAGTAGGCGATGGAATCCCCTCTGCTTCGACCACCACCGAAGAACCAGCACCTTCAACCCCTAAGAGTAGGAGTTGACCTTCGAACTTATGAGGGAGAGAGGAGGTGGCGCCATCCACCCCTTCCTCCACTGGCTCCAACTATCGGAGCACGAGGAGAAGGAGAAGGAAGAACGTCGTCGCGACGGTGCGGCTCGGGCGCAACTGCCATCGATTCCTCCGCGCTATAACACCAAACTGCACAAGGGCAAATGCAGCTGGAGACCTACTTCTACTGCCGGTGCTCAATTATTATTTTCCATGGCCAATTATTTTTCTCATTGTGGTAGAAGTCATACGTGTAAACATAAAGAAGTAATACTCTAAGATATGACAGACGCCGGATACTCGGTTGAAGGATAAGGTATAGTGCAGACATGAGAAAGAAATCAGGAACGCATGATCATCCTGTACAAAAGTAACAAGTCACAATAGAATCGATAAAGTGTCCATTTGTTAAATGCAAATAAATTTATAATCAAAAAATAAATTCAACAGATATTAAGTATTTTACTGGACATACTTTCAACATGTTCGGTAACTACCCATTTTTTCTTCGCATCAGGTCAATTATCAAGATCAAGCGTTGGGGGCGTCAACGCCTGCTTCCTCACTCCATTCTCCACCATCCATTCTCCGTAGCGACAGGCATCTCTTGTGATTAGTGCAAGCGTAATAGGCCAAGTACTAATAGCGCAAGGAGATCCCAGAACATTTACAGTTTTTTTTTACAATTCGATGATCAGCTGAATTAGGATAAGCGAGCACATCATGTCAGAGCTGGCATATCACTTATGCCAACATACTTTCAGCTCCATTAAGATTTTAAAATTACAAATCTAATCATAAATGATGAAGGATCAGAAAGGATAAAATTATCTTTTTTTTGGATCAAATGAGCCAAAGCTATCAATTTTCATTGCATGAAAACCGGTAATACAGAATGTCATGTTTTTCCAAATGCCACCAGGTTTGAAAACAGATAAACAGAGTGTCGTGTGTGCTGAACCACACAACCCAACAACAAAGGCTAAGAAACTAACCAAAGCAAAACAAAGACTCCAGAACTGGACTAAACTACCTAGCCTTACCAGCAACTACTGTATTATTTTGTTTTCCCCACAGGCTGAAACACCCTGTCAAGATAAAAAAAAACCTTTACATGCTGGAAAGATGAAATTATCGGACAACATATATCATGCATCATAATACTTTGTACATGGAGAATGGTTCCTCAAATATATTTCATTGGGAAAAGGCAAGCACAATTTACTTCAGGAATTTTAAAAGGTCTCTAGCATCAGACTGGATAACCAGTACTAACCAGGACAACATCATTGATCTTCTTCCCAAGGTACGGCTCAACAATCCCCTTCATCTTTCCAAGCATCATGGAGCTGATTTCCTCACGAATGAAGACTCTCTCCATCCTTGATCTTGACCTGAATGTGAGGCTTCTCCTCCCTGTTGACAGGCCTGTGTACCCTAGCTGTGGTTCCCTTCCCGGGGTTCATCGAGTTAATCTGATTTTGTATCTGCAATAGTAAAAATTATTTTTTTATTAGTATGTGACAAGCCTGATGACGGTTAAAAGAAAGATGGAAATCAAATTGAAAGAAGGAAATTACTAATAAAAATAAAGCAAGAACCTACTCCAGTGAGCCAAACATATAAGGGTTATCCCCAAAAAAGTTATTATTAGTCATCGCGTGGACTTAGTCGGCAATTTTTTCTGCCTGATTCAGTCAAGTGGTCAGTTGAACTGCATCTACCTAGCACTTGATGAATTCAACTGCTGGAGAAAAGGCAAGCACAATTTACTTCAGGAATTTTCAAAAGTCTCTAGCCTCAGGCTGGATATAAGAAAATTCTAATGTATTTTGAGCCAGCAGCAGCCGAGGTAGTGTGTTCTCCACTGAAGCAGTGCAAGGCTTCAGTTCCAATTATTTTTTATAATCACTCTGAAATTCCTTGTATCAGACACGTGAGGAAGATGGAACACTGTCAATTTGAAATATACATCAATAATTTTGTGAGTCCAAAGGAACAAAATCAGAAGATGTTGCGTGCAGGGTAGGTACCCAAAAAGAAATAAGAATACAGTATCTTGTCAATAATTACCTGCATCTGCAGCTGTCATGAAGCACCAATCCAAGCTGTCTAAGCTTCTGATTGGAAATTATCATGTCAAGAAAGAAATGTCTATTACATGAGGACATCATGAAAAATCAAGGTTTATCATCAGACAAGAAAATATTTATAATTTCAGCACAAAGTTAATAAAATTTCCTACACGCTACGTCAGTACCCATAGCGCTATGGATGGAGTGAAACTGGGCACATCTAAACACACATATCATGTCACAGTGTGTGCTACCAAATCAGCAGATTTAGAGACAGCAAAGCTGATGTCTCTGTTTACTGGATGAAATGTGACATTCCTCTCAAGATGCTCCCATGTAAGACTTCTCCACTCCTTAGATGCGGCTTGCTTCTCTTCCTCCTCTTAAGGGCCTGTTTGGAACACAGGAAAGGAAAGATGCAGGAATCGGAAAGTCACAGGAATGTGATAGGAATGCAGGTGAGAACCTATGGATCGAAAACCACAGGAAAAAAATCCTATGTGAGCGTTTGGATGACCTTAGAAAAACCATAGGAATATTTGGGCCTGATCTTTAGAAAAACTACACGGCCTATGCTTAATGGTGCTGCTTGGTTGTATAGGAAATTTAAAAAGAGGTCTGAGCCCATGTTTTCTTTCCTGTACTTTTCCTATGAAATCAGAGGAAAAGGAAACTTTCCTGCAAAATTCCTACGAGTGAATCCTGCGTTCCAAACGCTTCTACAGTGCACATTCCAAAGGATTGGGGATTCCTGCATTTTTCCTGTGAAAATCCTACGTTCCAAACGAGCCCTAAATTTTCTTTTGACAAACCAACAACAATTTATAATCCATGTCCAAGAACATTTTCCTGACATTCATCATAACATTCAGAACTAATTGGTTCCAGTTCCAACGAGCATTTCTTTCTAGAGCTGGATATATGATTGGCAAGATAACTTGGCGGTTTCAAGAAATCAAATTGGACAAGTGTCTGTTGTTCCATAGGTATAAGGCCCTTCAGACATGTTAGTAAGAAATATAATCTTGAGTTTCTAGGATTAAATGCCACATTGTAGAATGACACATACAAATGTTTAGCTTCTGTAAAGATTTATATAGGCATATGAAGAAAAACAATCTTCAATGCACATGAAAAGGAAACGGTAGCAAATATTTTATATCCTTGATGGATTCTTATAATGTGGCATGAACTGAAATAGTTGGGAATGCATGTATTTATCTATTAATGAAGCTTACAAAAAAAAGTAGCAGAAAATGAAACCCTACCATTCCCAAAATCGTAATTCATCTGACACCATTGGTTATTCTATATCATTTAGGGTGCAAAGTTTACTACAATAAGAATATGAACATGACAATTAGTTAGGCATGAATGTATAGAACTTCAGCTGAGAGTGCAGGTTGAAAGACGGAGGCACCAGGCTTAACACGCGCAGCCACTTGTTGAAGTCGTCCTTGGCGACATGGCCCGTCTCCAGCTCGTAAGACGGCATGTTGTGCAGCGACTCCACCATGCCTCTCAGCTCGGCCTAGATGAGCTCTAGGCTCCCCAGCTGGGGATTCGTCCGTGGCACCGACGCTGGCCTGGTGCTGCTCCAGCGCCTCCAATCAACCTACTGATACTCCCAAGAATGGGCCACATCGCCCCTAATAGCTTGCTGATTTAGTCTTCCTCTCAGCTTCCTCCTCCATGTCTGTCTCGTCCGGCTGAAGATGAACAAGGTGAAAAATCAATCACATTGAGGAGAAATAAACGGTGTTCCGAAGGGAACTGTAAAAGCGAAACATACAATGTACATACCCGATGCATTATTTCCAAGTGTAGCTCAGATGCTTTGTTGTTGCCTTGGCTGCAGCTGCTGCTCCCGACGAGATCCATCATGTATCAATGCTGCAATACAAGATGCGCTCGAGTTAGGGGAAAGATGCGAGGAGGAGAGTGCCCTGGGAGGGACGATGATGGGAGGAGGCCCCCTTCCGTCTCCCCCACTCGAGGCCTCGGAATCAGTTCCAAACTGGCGTACAGGGAGGAGATTGAGAGAGGAGGCGGAGTTTGATAGTTAGTGCACGGAGGGAAATAGTCGGCGTGACCTACCTGGCCAAGAACGGAGGCAGAGGAAGACGAAGCAAAGCAATAGGGGGAGCCGCCTCCTCACCATGGCTAGTCCCGCGTGTGCACGAAATGGATGTAGCTGGCAACGGAGATCTCTGGATGCGGGGGGCCGTCAAAGGAGAGCTCTGGGCGTGCCACGGCCGGCGGCGTCGAAGAATACGGCGGTAGGGTTGAACCTAGGCGGCGGCTGCCGGTGGTGGGGCAAACCCCAATCCTGCCCTCTGGTGTACCAAGAGGATGAGGGGATGAGTCGGGGTTCAATTGCGGGTTGATTTCCAATTTGTCGAGGGTCTCAATTGCAAAATACACGACATTGACGACGAAATGCTGTTGACGACAGGACACGTGCGGAGACGGTCGAAGGAACGAAATTGTTCTTTTAGATAGGAGAGAAGAGAATAGGAGAGATAATTCTTGTTACACAACCTCTGCCGGCTGGCTAGTCCCGAGGGTGTATGACGGCGGTGGCGTAGACGAACAACACACAAACAGGGAAGAAAAGGGACACAGGGTGTGGGCACAACAAAATCTTTATTTCTTTCTCTGTTCTATTCCTAGACTACGTACAGTGCCTCAATATATAACAGGAGGGTGAGACCCAAACGTACGTACAAAGTGGGGGAAACCCTAAGGCCTGGTTGGACTGGGCAAAGCCCACCGAGTGGGCTGCCACCCCCCGGCCCAAGTTTCCCAACACTCCCCTTGGGTATCATCCGTATAGCCATGCCACAAAACTCCGAAAAACCCAGTGGGAAAAATATGGAGAAAAAGCACATGGTATACTATTGCTATGTTGCACGAATTGTCTCATTAAAAACCTCGTGTGAGAAACTTCATAAAAACTCACTTAAGGGAAAAGGAGTACAACTCACTTAACCATTAAGTTAAGTACTCAATCATCGGGATCGAGATTTTAGCGATGAGTTTGTGAAGATTCTCCCCCTGAACTTTACATTTCCCTAAGTCTCATCATACCAATTCCACGAACACATCTCTCGAAAGAAGATGCAGGTAATGATTTAGTGAACAAATCAGTAAGATTTTCACACGACTTAGTATGTAAGATTTTTACTTCATTCAACTTCTGCAACTCATGTGCGTAGAAGAATTTGGGGTTGATATGCTTCGTGAGATTGCTCTTCACATAACCCGTCTGGACTTGTGCAACACAAGCGGCATTATCTTCATAGATAATAGTGGGGGTTTGGACGGTGTTCAGCCCACATGACAGCTGGATGTGGCCGATCACCCGTCGAAGCCATACACACTCACGTGATGCTTCATATAGTGCTATGATTTCCGAGTGGTTCGTCGAAGTTGACACTAGACTTTGCTTAGACGATTTTCAGGAAATAGCGGTTCCTCCACAAAGGAAAACATATCCAGTTTGAGACTTGGATGTGTGCGGGTCCGAAAGATACCCAGCGTCAGCATAGCCTACAACCGTGAGGTCTTGATTCCTCCGGTAAAACAAGCCAAGATCTTTGGTCCCTTGCAGGTATCGGAAGATGTCCTTAACGTCTTTCCAATGCCTCTTGGTAGGCTCAGAACTGTACCTAGCAAGCAAATTGACAGCGAACGCAATGTCCGGCCGTGTGCAATTCGTGAGGTACATGAGTGCGCCAACTGCACTCAAGTAGGGGAATTCTGGTCCCAGAATTTCCTCCCCCTCTTCCTTAGGCCTGAACGGGTCCTTATCCTGCTGTAAAGATCTCCCGATCATCGGGGTCTTAGAAGGGTATGCCTTGTCAAATCCAAATCTTTCCAACACCTTCTGGGTGTAGGCAGACTGGTGCACTAAGATCCCAGCAGGGGAATGTTCAAGTTGCAAACCTAGGCAGAACTTAGTTTTGCCTAAGTCTTTCATTTCGAATTCCGACGTCAGGTAGGAACTCACTTCCTCAATATCCTCAGGTGTACCGATTATATTCAAATCGTCCACGTACACCGAGATAATACAGAAACCATCTTGTGATCTCCGTATAAAAACACATGGGAAATCTTCATTGCTCGTGTAGCCCTTCTGATGAAGGAAATCGCTTAAACGATTATACCACATCCTACCTGACTGTTTAAGTCCATACAGTGACTTCTTAAGCTGAACACTGTATAAATCTCTGTTAGCTTTATCTTGGTTCGGGACAGGGATACCTTCGGGTACCTTCATGTATATGTCCGAATCCAAATTACCATAAAGGTAAGCGGTGACAACATCCATAAGTTTCATTGTCAAGTCCAAGTTTACTGCCATTGAGATCAAGTATCTAAAGGTAATTCCATCCATGACTGGGGAGTAAGTTTCCTCGAAGTCGACACCTGGTCGCTGGGAGAAACCTTGAGCAACGAGCCTTGCTTTGTACCTTACTACCTCGTTATTTTCGTTCCTCTTTCGACAAATACCCATTTGTGGCCAACAGGGCGCACATGGGGAGGAGTTAGACAAACAGGTCCAAACACCTCTCTTTTGTTGAGAGAAAATAACTCAGCAGTTATTGCCTTCTTCCAATCTTTCCAATCCGACCTTTGCTTACAATCAGCGAGAGTGTTAGGCTCTGGGTCAAGATCTATGATTGAGGCAATTTTCTTGGCAAAGTAAATGTCGACATTTTCCATAGCTCGATTAATTGACTCGCCCGAATTAATATAATTAATGGCCATTTCGTCATGGAGTGCATCAGGCACATTCCCTTCCTCTACCGGATTTCCCATTCCGGGAGCAAGGTCCTTTAGCTTTCCCGCTCCAATGTGTGCGCACACATCTTCGCTGGGTATTTCCGTAGTAGGAAAATTCAAGTCCGGAATTTCGTGCACTGAAACATCCGTATTTGTGCCAGGTCTCAACTGGCTCCCCTTTGCAGGGGTAGGCTGTGATAAATCTCTCTTATCCTTTTTCTTCGGGCGTCCCCGGGTACTTGGGATTTGAGATACCGGATTCCTCGTCCTCTTAGGCCTAAGAACGGGAGCGGGTATACCGTGATTTCTCTTTGGTATTTCAACCCTTTCCGGTGCGTTGCGTGCAGGCACATGCGACTTTGTCATAGTCTTTAAGTCACTAAAGTGATCAGGCAGTTGATTCGCCAACGAGTGCAAATCTATTATCTTTTGAACTTCTCTATTAGACTCAGCAGTGCGCGGGTCATGAGCGTGGATCCCCGTGGCTTGCCACGTAAGTTCTGGACTTTTATCATCAAGGGGTTGATTATCTCCCCCTAAAGTCGGGAAAAGATCCTCGTCAAAAATGCAATCAGCGAAACGGGTCGTATGACAGTCACCTGTCGCGGGGTCCAGAAACCTGATTATGGACACAGTCTCATAACCAACGTATATCCCCGACTTACGGAGCGGTCCCATTGCTAATCGCTGAGGGGGTGGTATTGGTACATATACCTGGCAACCGAACCTACGAAGGTGGGAAATTTTCGGTGCCAACCCTTGCGCAAGCTGCATAGGAGAATGGTTGTTGTAGGCCGATGGTCGAAAATTGATGAGATTGGCAGCGTGTAACACCGCGTGACCCCAACATGTTGTTGGTAAATTACAACCCTGACGGAGCGGTCTGGCAATGAATTTAATTCTTTTAATCAATGCCTCCGCAAGTCCATTTTGTGTGTGGATGTGCGGTACAGAGTGCTCAAGTTTGATTCCTGTTGCCATGCAATAATCATCGAATGCCTTTGAAGTAAATTCACCGGCGTTGTCCATTCGAATAGACTTAATACGATGACCAGGGAATTTATTCCTCATTTGTATGATCTGAGAGATCAATTTTGCAAAAGCATGGTTCCTTGTTGACAGCAGGCTAACATTGGACCATTTAGAGGAAGCATCAATGAGCACCATGAAGTACCTAAACGGACCCGACAGGGGCTGAATAGGACCGCATATGTCCCCTTGGATACGTTCCAAGAATGCGGGGATTTCATCCTTCACCTTTAGGGGTGATGGTCTAATGATTAATTTCCCCTTAGCGCATGCGGAGCACACGAAATCATCAGGATTCGGGAAATTTTTCACATTAACATTATGACCATTAGAGTTGTTAATTATATTACTCATCATCGTAAGACCGGGATGGCCTAACCTATCGTGCCAAAGGCAGAATAGTTCGGAGTTTCTAAAAACAGTTTTAAGGGTAGTGTACATGGGTAGTGCT
Organism: Alopecurus myosuroides; assembly: GCA_028641055.1. Classification (NCBI taxonomy): domain Eukaryota; kingdom Viridiplantae; phylum Streptophyta; class Magnoliopsida; order Poales; family Poaceae; genus Alopecurus; species Alopecurus myosuroides. Next base: position 51,457 of record JAPCYS010002111.1, read on the forward strand.
ACTATCTTAGTGTAGTACAACCCTGTAGCGAACGAAGGAAGCCTTTCGACAACATGTTTACCATTTTCATCGCGTTTCGTGATGAGTAGGTACTCCTTACCGGTGTCATCATCATGGGTTTCAATGTGGAACCCATTAACACGAATGTCTTTAAAACTCAAGAGAGTACGAGTCGTTTCCGGGTACAACAATGCATCATTAATGATCAAAATTGTTCCCATGGGGAGTGTTATAGTGGCTCGTCCGGAGCCAACTATATGAGGACCGCAGCCGGTGATCGTCGTAATACTCCCTGGAATTTTCTTGATGGACTCAAAGTACTTTGTATCTCTCAAGATGGTATTGGTGGTACCGCTATCGGCAAGGCACGTTTCCTCCATTCGGGCGCCACACGTGTTCTAAAATATAGTGTCTAATTATTAAACGAGAGCGAGGAAGATGCTACAGTAATAATAATTAAACATGCAAATATTTCAGAACATAACATAAGTATCTCTATCTAAAATAATGGAATAAATGAATGATGACAAAGTCATCCAAGCGCCGATAAATGTTTAATGAAACAAATAATGTTGCTCCCATAGAGCTTACAACCAAATCGAATAAATTTTATCAAATTATTGCCATAAGAATCATGAATAAATGGGCGGAGTTTAGATGGAGTCCACAAGGTAACCATCCAGCTGAGCCGAGATCTCCATCTCGCTAAGCTTCTCCTCAGTGGCTATCATGGTGGCGGCAGCGGCGATGTCCAACTGTGGCGTTGGAGGGGACACGGTGTGCTCGACCTCCATGGACACGGTGGCGTTCGTGGGAACCGCCACGTGTGCCTCCACAGGTGCCCCGGTGTGCGACACGACGGGCGCGGCGGGGGGCGTGGGGATCATCACGGGCGCCGCAGCGGGCGCCGGTGGTGCCTCCATCTGGACAAGGTCCGCCTCATGCGCTCTCTTGGCCTTGAAGGCGTCCACGACGTGCTTGGGAGCACGACACTGCCTGGAGAAGTGTAGCTTCGATCCGCAGCGGAAGCAGTCTTGGGCCTCGCCTCCCCCTTACCCCGCCTTTTGCTCCTTGGCCGGGTGGGGGTGGTTAGGTCCCTTCTTGCCTTTGCCTTTTCTGCCGCGCTGCTTGAACTTTGGCTGGCGCACTTTGTAGGCGCCGGCATAAGCTTCCTGGCTTGGACCCCCTTCGAAAGGCTGCGAGTTGAAGTTCTTTTTCAGAGCCTCATCCTGCGCCTCAGCCACCTGGAGGGCGTCAATGAGCGCCGAGTACTGCGTGAAGTTCTCCAGGCGGTAGTTCCGCGCATTCTGGAGGTTACTTGGATGGAAGGTGGAGAGAGTTTTCTCTATCTTCTCCTCGTCTGTGATTTTCGTACTACACATCTCGAGATTCGCACAAATCACGTGTAACACAGAATTGAATGACTGTACCGATTTGTGGTCCGCAAATCTCAGACGCAACCAATCCCCCTCCGCCTTTGGCTTGACGTGGTACTTCAACCTAGCGAACCTCTCTTTAAGAGCGGCCCACAGGGCTGAAGCACTCCGTTCAGCCATGTACTCGTTTTTCAACGTAGCACTCATGTGATGGCGGAGGAAATGCAGTGTCTGCGCATTCTCTGCAGCAGTCGTGGTGCTGGGGGCCGTCGGGGTCCCTGCATCTAGCGCTCCTTTGATCTTTCGGCCCTCGAGGACGATCTCCACGTCCGAGGCCCAAGCAAGGTAGTTCAGCCCAGTCTGAGACAACTCCTCGAATTCGCGGTTCATGATTCCGGCCATCTGTGATTTATGCAAACATGTATCAGATTACAACAGGTAATCCATTGCATAAAGCGATGTTGATACAAAAATTCAATATGACGGCGTTCCAAAATTTAAATAACATGCAAAAATGCTCTACTAAGTATTAAAACAATTAACAACCATAGTAAAACATGGTATGCGAGCATGTAAAAGGAGATATTATGCTAAGCGCGTTCGAAACGTGAAAATTAGCCCTAAAAATGACTTTTCGAATTTATTTAGTGTCCAATTGTACAGTTTTAGCAAAAACAGACAATTACAAGGACTTATATACAATTTATTCAGCATGAATAAAATTATACAGAATTTTGGAAAAATGTGGGTGCTAAAATGTAAATTTCTGCGCGTAGAGTCTTATTTGGTCCAGCCCAGATCGGTAGCAGGCCGAAAATTGGGCCGAAGGCCCACTAAGCGCTGATCGCGTTGTCCGCCCTTTTTTTTCCGGACTGAGCCAAACAGGCCGTGGTCACCCGCGAGCCCAGCCCCCAGCCCAGCCGAACCCTAGGGAGGGCGGCCAGCTCGCGCGTTGACCGAGCCAGAGGCTCAGGTCGCGGCAGCGGCCGTTGCCTCCCTGCTCGAGATCGGGCGGCGCATGGCGGCGGGCGTAGGCGGCGCGGAGGGGCGGGACGGCCAGCGAGTCCGCCGGTGCGGGGTGGGGCGTGGAGCCTAGCGGAGGCGCCGGCGCGCGCGCCCGTGACCGAGTGCAAGCTCAAGGTCGCGGCGGGCGGCGGCTAGCGTCCTCCAGGCTCAAGGTGGCGCGCGGCGGGGCGGGCGACCAGGCGGGGCGGCGTGCGGGGGCGGCCACACGGTCCGGCCAAGCCCGAGCGGCGGCGCACGCGCGCGCGGACCGAGCCCGAGCTCGAGGTCGCGGCGGCGGCGGCCGGCCGTCTGCCAGCTCAAGGCGCCGGTGCGGCCGGGGCGCGGAGTGGCGGTGCGTCCATGGCGCTCCCGGGCGGTGGCGCACGTTCCGGCCAGCAGGGCCTTGGGATGGCCACGACGGTGACTGCCACGACGGCGGCCAGTGCGCGGCGCGCCGGTGTGCGGCCGGGGCGTGGCCACGGGGGCGGCTTGGACTAGCGCCGGCCAGCAGGGCCATGGCGCGGCGCGCAGGTGCACGACCATGAACGGACAGAAAATCAAAGGAAAAAAGAAAAAAATCATCGTGTTCATCGGGAACCACGACAACGCGTGGTACGACTGGTACATCACGGCGGTACTGCAATCATCTGAATCGGATTTGTACCGACTCTCTGTGGTGCAGTCAACAAATCTCTTGTGATCCGGGATATCGACATTGGCCGGCGACAGCGTGTCAGCTCGATCCCCGGGAGAGAAATCCGCACCACAGATCTGATCTAAAAAAATACGCGGAACGCAAAAACGGAAAGGAAATTGTGAGATGGTTCCATTTTTGCGATCAAATCTGAGTTATACCTTCGCGATTTTTGCAGAAAGGCTGCTCGGTGCAGGCTCGATGAAGAGACACGTGCTGATAACGTGTTGCACAACCTCTGCCGGCTGGCCGGTCCTGAGGGTGTGCGGCGGTGATGAAGTAGACGAAGGCACAGATCTCACACGTACAGGAAAGACAAGGGACACAGTGTGGGCAAAGTAATCTTTATTTCTTTCTCTGTTGCTAGACTACGTACAGTGTCTCAATATATAACAGGGGATGGAGAGGGGATAAGACCCAAACGTACGTACAAAGTGGGGGAAACCCTATGGCCTGGTTGGACTGGGCAAAGCCCACCGAGTGGGCTGCCACCACCGGCCCAAGTTTCCCAACACCAAGGTGCACGAGGAACGACCGTACGGATGCCTGGCGGTTGGCCTTGGGCACAGTGAAACCCTCCCACTCGTGCCTCAGTACGGAAGTTTGTTGCTGCTGCAGCTCCGCCGCACAGAGGATGCTCCGGTCTCTTTCCGAGAAGCCGAACCAAAGGTTGTGCTCGCGGGCGTAGCAGGCGCATCCACGGGACGGTAGCACCCAGTCGCCGACCTTGCTCCACTCGCCTCGGGTGACCTCATGTCCCTCGATGCTATAGCAGATCTTCTTCTGCGTGTCCAGAGAGTAGGTGCTGTAGCTTTTCGCGGAGACCCAGAGATGCGACTCGCCGACCAGCGTGTAGGCTTCGACGGAGCCGTCGTACGCCGTGTTGGCCGTCGCGTTGTCCTTTGGATTCTTCACGTGGGGAGGCGGCGGAACGTGACGCCAGTACATCTCTGACCTGCGAGACCATACGAAAAGTGCATAGCACAGCGGAACGTGACGCCACTACATCTCTGACCCGCGGGATTTACACATGTAAGGTGGAACCAACGACTCCCGGACTTCAATCCAGCAAAGGAGCGGAAGTAGGAGAGATGAAACGAAGAGTGCATAGCCACGGCGGTGTGCATATGGTGGAGAGAACCTCGACTCTCGCATAACTACAAGATTGGGAACCACGGGATGTTAGAAGAGAGAAAAAATTTGTGCCAAAAGAGAGAGGGGTGTCTCTCTTTATATAGGAGGAGGAGGAGGGGAGGCATTCCCCGTGGCTTAGCCATGTGGGACTAATCCCACATGGTTGCTGCGGCCAAGGGAGGGAATCCGCACACCCCCCCCCCCCCCCACCCCTCCCATGTGCCTCTAAAGGCCCATGCGAGTTGGTGCTCCCTCCTCCCACCATTTATCTTTTTCCCCTATTGGGTCTCTTTTGCCACTAAGGCTCATTGAGGGAAAATAGTTTTATAAATTAAACAAAAGCATATTTAATTACTACACCAATTAATAATAAATACATATTATTTAACTCATTTCAACATCAAAACACATTTCGTTGCCCTCCGATTTGCATCGGATAAATTCCGGAACTATACCGGCTCTGTTTTATCTTATTTCTCTTCGGTAAAAAAATAACCTAACGTCGATCACTCTTAAGTGTGACACCCTAACGGTTTGAGATCACTCGAGACATGATCGAGACCTCTCTCCAATCAATGACCAACAGCGGGATATGAAAACCTGTGATGGCCCCTGTGCGATCCACTATTATCTTCGCCACTTGCACCTTAAACGTGAATTTCCCCCTCCTTTTGTCATGCGATCGATCCACGATTATCTTCGTCACTTGAACCTTAAATGTCAATTTCCCACTCCTTTTATCCGAGTCAAAAATAGTTCTCTTGTTCTTGTCTGCTTATTGCTTGTTCCTTGCTCAGGTAGTCAGGTTATGGGCCCTATGGCTGGATTGGGGGTAAACGAATTGTGAAAGGAACCTCCTCTCTACAGTGACGGTTTTCCGTTTACCTGTAATCTGGACGAAACTGGCGGTCCTATCGAATCCTCCATCCTCCCCTCGCCGCTACCATCTCCTTCTTCTTCTCGCGTGCGCTTTGTCCTCTGCTGGTTGGCTTGTTGTGAAGCATCAGAACTCCGAGGCCACAGCCGTCGTGTTGTGCTGCACCGTGGAGGGCACTGAGTTCGTCTACTATGTGGCGATGGGTGCCACCATCTATGATAGGGGTACCTAGGTCTACACACCTTTGGTGGTCCCGAGTACCTGTTGAACCATATGTGTGACGTGGACGTTGCAATCAACATGTCACCTGCGCTGTCGGTGCAGGCTACCAAGCTTGACGATGGCATCTTCGCCAGCTCGATGTTGGAGGGGATGACACTACTTTCTGGGCATTCTTCAACGCCTGGTGAGAGATCAGCTGATGTGGTGGCAACGGTGACGACCTACATGAGATATCCAAGCTAGCTCCAATGCTCAAGCTCCAGAATTGATCGGGTGACGACCAAAGACGCATTGCTTCTAAGTTATTTTGTTTACCTCTAATATCCTAAAGCTGATAGAGAAGAGAAGGGAGAAATCCAAGACTCACAGAACACTACTCGCATACATCTATCTACATTGCAGTGTCTTGCCGTAAACCAAAGTGTTGCCTGGAGAAGAATATAAATACCCAGGGTTGTCATTTTACAAGTGTGAGTTTTCACGCAAGTTTTGGCATTGATCATTCAAAGCACGCTATGGATGAGCTCTGGAGAATGTACGTGATGCTCCTTCATGTAAGTTATTCGGGTGGTACTCAAGAAATGTGTGATACGAACTGCGCTAAAAAAGCATGCATGAAATGTTATCTGTGTTTTTGGTACTCTGCATATATATATGAAGGTCTTCATGTACTGCTAGTTCTAACGCAGCGGAAAATTCATGCCAAGTTACAATGCCAACCTGCTGAAGCTCGTCCATTAATTCAAGTTTTTTTCTTCAAATAAGGCCATTTTGCAAGCTGTGCCAGAATCACCATGATATATCTCTTGGTAGCGAATTATGTATCTGCGTGAAGATGGACATAATACCTGAAAGCTTCACGGGCTAATTACTCTATTTTAAATCGAAACCTATATTGTACTAGTACATAGTACTAATTAAGAAAATAAAATTGGGCTGCCATTTCCCCAAACTTACGCATAGCTCCTCATTGGGTTTTTGTACTCCACAAATCAACTATCTTGTAAATGCTCAGATATTAAGTTTCTGTCCACTACCACCCCTCCTGTCGACATAAGTTTTGTTGTGCTAAAAGAGAAGTATTATCATTCGTGTAGTAATATTGAAGAACAACAGAATTGTCAACAAAAATCCACCTCTTTTATGCATCCGTTCCTTTTGTTAATTGCACTGGTATACGATTATTATCATGCAGAAAGTATAATTTTGCACTAGCTTCTACCATCATGAGTACACATGTACTTGCCGTACCATCGGCTAATTGATCGACTTAGTGATAGTGATGTACTACCAAAGATTTCTATCGTATTTCCATTTTGCACGAACACAAAAGTCCAACACGTGCTGATTTGATATATAGAAGCGGAATATCATAATTTACACAATTATTATTTTTAAAGTACACAAATGGGGTTGTCATCATCGCCTAATCCTTCATAGAGGCATGTCTTATGCTTGATGAGGCAGAGAGCTTCGCCGTCCGTGCAGCGTGCGACCTCCACACCGGTGAGCATGGCCGTATCACGGTTACTCTCGTCATTCGAAAACTGGGCGATGCAGAATCGTCCGCCGGTGCCAAGGTGCACGAGGAACGACCGTACGGATGCCTGGCGGTTGGCCTTGGGCACAGTGAAACCCTCCCACTCGTGCCTCAGTACGGGAGGTTGTTGCTGCTGCAGCTCCGCGGCACAGAGGATGCTCCGGTCTCCTTCCGAGAAGCCGAACCAGAGGTTGTGCTCCCGGGCGTAGCAGGCGCGTCCATGGAACGGCAGCACCCAGTCGCCGACCTTGCTCCACTCGCCTCGGGTGATCTGGTGTCCCTCGATGCTGTAGCAGATCTTCTTCTGAGTGTCGAGGGAGTAGGTGCCGTAGCTCTCCACGGAGACCCAGAGCTGCGACTCGCCGACCAGCGTGTAGGCTTGGACGGAGCCGTTGTACGCCGTGTTGGCCGTCGCGTTGTCCTTTGGCTTCTTCACGTAGGGAGGCGGCGGAACGTAGCGCCAGTACATCTCTGACCTGCGAGACCAGTAGGTCTGGTCGGCGAGCGCGTGGACAGAGGCGTCCGGTGGGTTGCTGATGAAGTAGACGTCGTCGCCGACGGCGATCGACACAGCTGGGTCATAGATTGGATCCTTCATGCTTGGCAGCGCGGAGACGGCACCCAGCGAATCGTCATAGAGGAACGCGCGGCCCAGGTAGTCGGTCGCCATGATCTTGTCCTTGCCGCGGCCGAAGAGCACGAAGTTCATGGGGAGATCCCCGGCTGAAGGGTACAAGGTCACGATTGGACCAGGCAAGTCGGCCTTCTTGATCTGTGCCGCCTCAGATGGTAGTCGTTGGCGGCCATCCTTGTTGGAGAAGAAGAGGGTCCAGGGAGGTATGCGGTGCACCGTGTAGAGAGACTGCAAAGGATACCTGCATCTTTCGACCACCATATACAGAAACGCTCGGGCAGGGCTCATCATCGTCATCTCTGGACCCTGAGCGAGGCCACGACGAGGAAGATCGTGGTATCGCCGGATTAATGGAGGGGGCGGTAGGAAGAGTGTGAGGGGCGCCGCCGAGGATGGCGCAATGGAGCGGAAGATGGGCGAGCGTTGGCAGGGTGGAGCAGCGCCCCTGGATTTGGATCTAAGAAACCCTAGGTGCGTTTTGGAGGACGTACGGCCCGGTGCGTGCGTGTGCGTTTTGGAGGACAATGGATCGATCAATCATGTACTGTACTGTACTAGGACGAGTACGCGCGCGAGAGGGGAAAAAAAAGGAAAGGAGTTCTCAAACCTGCTTGAGCTTGACCGGAGCCACGCTGCAGACATACGGGTCGCTGTACTCCGGCGTTCACCGTCAATTAGGACGCATACGCACTTGCTCCAACGATGATGATTTCAAATCCCATAATAAGCCACATTAATTAGCGGGCTTTTTCTACATATGCATGTCAACATTCACTCAATTAATGCACAGTTTCAGGAACATAATGTTTGTCACAACTAGGCTCCAATTAATAGATCAACGCTCCTGCCCAAGCCGGCCTCCAGTGGGAGATCACCGCATCGACTCCCTCTCCTTCCCATGCATGCTCTAGCTGCAGGCAGATTCCAACCTTGGCCCGCAATATTGTCATGGAGCATCGCCGACGAGACCATAGCCAGAGCGAGTATGGAGTTCGTCTAGGATGTAGCGCTGGGTGCCATCGTCGACGATAGTTTCGCCTCGATCTAAACTCCTTCGGTGGTTTGGAATTTTTACGCGTAGAACCATGTGTACAGCGCCATCGCCGCCATCAGCTTGCTGCCTCAGCTGTCTGTGCAGGCTACCAAGCTTGACGGCGACATCTTCTTCGGTTTGTTGTCGGAGGCAACCCCACTGTTTTCTCATCATTCTTCAACACCTGGTTAGAGACCAGTCGAGGTGGTGGCAACGTTAACTACCTACATGAGATATCCAAGCCGGAGTCGATACTCGGGCTCTAGAAATGATCCTTCGATGATGCTAGCCCTATTGCTTCTAAGGTTCTTTGTTTACCTCCAATATTCTAGAGCTGATAGAGCAGAGTGATCAAGAGGGAGAAGCGCACGACACAAGACTCCCATACATTTATCTACATTGCAGACTTGTGGTAAGACGAAGTGTTGCATGGAAGTATATAAATAGTTAAATACCCTGCACGATTGTCATTTTACATGTGTGAGTTCTCACGCAAGTTCTGCCGTCGATCATTCAAAGCATACTATGGATGAGCTGGAGAGAGTACGTCATGCTCCTTCATGTAAGTTCTCCGGGTAGTACTCAAGAACCATGTGATACAAAGTGCATCCAAAAAGCATGAAATGTTATCTGTGTTTGGTGCTAGCCCCAATGCATCAAGCCATCCGGGTACACTTGTAAACTGAATACAGTGCCAACCTGATGAAGCACATGGGTCGCGTCGTTAAAACCTTTTGATTTCATAACACACATGCCCATGCATTGCAGTGGGAGAAAAAAAAATCAAATTGACATCGGCCACCACCTTAGAGACACCCAAGCACACAATCTCGCATGATCTAAGAGACCTGCTAGAAGAAAAAAAAACCTTTGATCTCCTCATCTTTGCCATGAACTACACACGATTAGCCTAAAGCCGTGGAAGCTTTTCTTGCGGCACCATCGCGCGCCAACACCATCCAAATGTTGGTTCTCAAACCCTAATATGTACATGCCATGAGCGAGGCGTCGGGCTTCATGTGGAGAAGAAAATCCCACGCCCAGCATCCATTAGCGGCCGCACGAGGGGGGCGGTCCTCTACCCCATCTAGTCAAGCACAAATGCAAGCCATATATTTAATAAAACCAGTTATAGACGAACATAACAATTTTGGCCACACACACACAAAAAAAAAAAAATCAAATTTTGGTCGTGAAAAAAAAAACTCTCCACATTTACAACATTTTCTACAAGATCAAGTATTTTCACACATATCAATACAAATCATGATTATAAAATCTGTGAAGTTGGGAAATATATTCTAGATGAACCAATTGTTTTCAACAAATGAATTCTCGTAATTTTATTTGTTCTTGAAGATTTTTGAAATATCAAAAAAATACAAAATAGTATGTGCGTTACGGCGATTATTAGTAGGTTAGTACATATAATTAATAAAAATGGTAATAATATTGAAAATATGGCATTAAATATTAAAATAAATAGATATGTTTACAATTGGAAGAATAGGAGGCAGTAAGCGGCAGGCCGGAAGATAGAGATCTCAATCGAGCTCAATGGCGCCGAGGGTAGCAACCGTCCCCAATGAGATGAATTTGCTCCGGAATCCGTCTCCATTTGCGAAAAAAGATTCGGGGTGGAACCGAGAGCGCACAGGCGTAATAACTGTGAGCGAGAATGGGTGGGGTTCCAAAACACAGTGACAGGAAGCCAGGAGAAAGTCGGTTCATCCAGTACATTTTTTTTTATAAAGTGAAGTATATTAATATCGCGGAGATACAAATTACACCCGGCCTCTGCAACAACGCAATAACAATAGTCATTACGGATGCACACAGGCGAAAGACAATAAAAAGAAGAAATAAAAAAGAAAAGTCCCGCTACAGAGTTACAGTCCTCGCGGTATCCGCACAACCACCACCTAAACAACATCTGATTTCCATCTCTTCGAAAACAACGTCTCCAAGAAGAACGGTGCCAGACACAACCAATTAAGACCAGACCTTGGGTTTTCACCCTAAAGATAATCCTCGCTCTCAAAACAACGGCTCCAAGAAAACTAGTGCCAGGCACAACCAATTAAGGAGAAGTGTGAGCAAAGGCGTAATAACTGTGAGCGAGAATGGGCGGGGTCCCAAAACACAGTGACATGAAGCCACGAGAAAGTCGGTTCATCCAGTACATAGTCGTGCACTAACCTAAAAGCGGATTTGTTCGTTGGCTGATTCGATTTCTCTATACTCGAGTACCGAACACGGCATTCTGATAGAGTGCGCATTTGCATCTCTTTGTAAGAAACACCATGCCATCGTATTTCCTCTTGCCCAATTCTTCCATCGGTCTCATGGGCCATACAACTTAGCTCATCGGCTTTTCCTTTTCACTCACAATTTACTCTTCATTTTGATACCCACTCATCGCATTAGATCGGCTAATTAAATTCAGTTTGATACCATCATCTTTCATTTTCTCGAGCACGCATCTAAATGTGTGCCATTTTTATTACCATCACCTTTCTTGTATTCGCTTTGTTTCCGCAAAATAACACATTTAGAAGACTACACACAACCGCCAGTTTCCTATTGATTTTGTAAGTTGGTGGCTTCTGCCTTAGTTGTTTATCGGAATCCTGCTTGTGTGGTCAGGAAAGTTAGGACATTCATGCAAGACTTGTTTGTGGTTGGTACGGTCAGGTCAGTTAGGTGTCCACCTCCGATCCAGACCAACTCAGCTAGGTAGGCTGTATCTTATTCGTCAAATTTAATGTTCTGACCTATCACCGGGTCCTGACGGGTTTCCTGCTGAATTCTATCAGCAATGTTGGGAGTTCATCAAGGTTGACTTGATGGGTATGTTTGTTCAGTTACATGAGGGTAGTTTATCATTGTTTAAGCTTAACTTTGGTATCATCACGTTATTACCTAAGAAGGAGGATGCTTGTAGGATTGAGCAATATAGACCAATTTTCCTTCTTAATGTTAGTTTCAAAATATTTACTAAAGTGGGTACGAATAGGGTGACTTCTATAGCCTAGAAAGTGATTAAACCATCCCAGTCAGCTTTTCTTCCTGGTAGAAACATTCTTGAGGGAGTTGTAGTATTGCATGAGACCATTCATGAGCTTCATAGGAAGAAAATGAATGGGGTTATTTTCAAAATTGATTTTGAAAAGGCCTATGATAAAGTTAATTGGGCGTTTTTACAACAAACTTTGCGTATGAAAGGGTTTTAGTTCACAATGATGTGAGTGGGTTGCGCGCTTTGTGCAAGGGGGGAGTGTTGGTATTAGAGTGAATGATGACATTGGTCATTTCTTTCAAACTCTAAAAGGATTGCGACAGGGAGATCCGTTGTCACCTATTTTGTTCAATTTAGTGGCGGATATGTTGGCAGTTATTATAGCTCGGGCTAAGGAGGATAATCAGGTTGGTGGATTGGTACCACATTTAGTGGAAGGTCGAATATTGATTCTCCAATACGCTGATGATACTGTTCTTTTTTTTAGAACATGACCTGGATAAGGCTGTCAACATGAAGCTTATTTTATCTATGTTCGAACAATTATCCGGTTTAAAAATTAATTTTCATAAAAGTGAGATTTTTTGCTTTGGTAATGCTCGTGAACATATGGATGAGTACCGATGTATTTTTGGTTGTGAAGTTGGGGATCTACCTTTTAGCTATCTTAGCATTCCGATTCATTACAGGAGGCTACTTAATAAGGAATGGAAGGTGGTTGAGGATTGTTTTGAGCAGAAGTTGTGCTCTTGGATAGGTAAATTGTTATCTTACGGAGACCGGCTTGTGTTAGTTAATTCGGTGCTAACGAGCTTACTTATGTTTCTTTTTTCTTTCTTTGAGGTTCCTATTGGGGTACGGAAAAGAATTGATTTTTATAAGTCTCGCTTTTTCTGGCAGAGTGTTCATGCCAAAAAGAAATATCGTCTTACGAAGTGGAATATTGTTTGTCGTCCTAAAGATCAAGGATGATTAGGCATAGAGGTTTTGGATGTTAAGAACCGTTGTCTTCTAAGTAAATGGTTGTTTAAACTGTTAACTGAAGAAGGATTGTGGCATGAACTCTTGACTAATAAGTATTTAGGTGAAAAAACTCTGGCCGAATTGGAGGCTAAGCCCACAGATTCACCTTTTCGGAAAGGTATTATGCGGGTTAAAGAGGAATTTTTCAAACGTGTGAAATTCACACTTGGTAATGGTGAGAGAATTAGATTTTGGGAGGATTGTTGGCTAGGGGATTCGAATCTTGCATCCCAATATCCTTCGTTATACTCAATTGTGAGTAATAAGAATATTTTAGTGTCCAATGTGTTTGGTCAACTACCCCCTAATCTTCAATTTTGACGTTTCTCTTATTGGTGATAAATGGGAAAGATGGTTGCATCTCATAGAAAGATTAATGGATGTCTCTTTGTCGGATAACCAAGATAGTTGCCGTTGGACACTCACCAATTCAGGGATGTACTCCGTAAAATCGTTTTACGCTGATCTCATGAATGAGGACGTTAGATTTCTCAACAAATATTTGTGGAAATTAAAGGTTCCCTTGAAGATTAAAAAAATTATGTGGTTTCTATCTACGAAAGAATTGCTGACGAAAGATAATTTGGCTAGGAGAAATTGGGATGGATGTAAAAAATGTGTGTTCTATGGGGAACTCGAGACTGTTCATCACTTATTTATCTCCTGTGATTTTGTTAAAAAAATTGGAGGTTGGTACATTTTACATTTAGTATTTCACCCCCCTCTAATATTCCTAATATGTTTGACAATTGGTTGTGTGGGGTAGATAAAATTTCAAAAGCACTAATACGCATAGGGGTATGTGCTTTGCTTTGGGCTGTTTGGAATCACAGGAATGGAATTGTGTTTAACAACGAGAAAGCCGGAAATTTTTTGCAGGTTGTTCATCAGGCCAATTATTGGATGCATCTATGGTCTCATTTGCTTCCGGAGTACCATCGTGCTCGTTTGGATGGTGGATGCACTCGGCTGATGGCGGTCGTTCAGGCTATCTTCAGCAAGCGTGGCTGGTTGCATATTAGACGCCTCTGTTAGGGATAGTCTCCTTTCGATGGGGTTGGGCTATGGCTATTGGATATTATGTTACTTCTTATGTATTTCAGTTGTTCGCTCGATAGGAGCTGTTGGGTTTCTATGTGAGTGGCCCTTGGTTGTATCTTAAACTTGGATGATTACTTTTTAATTAAAGCCGTATACACAGGCAGAGTTACCCTTTTCAAAAAACAAAAAAAAAAAAAAAAAAAAAAAAAAAAAAAAAAACAGCTACACACAAAACAGATTGCAGTTAAATGTACGGTAGTAAGTCGCAGGAACATCTAGGCTAGATGATTAAAAACACAGGCGATCTTTCAAAGTGCACTGCATATTATATTTATATACCTTCCTGATACATGGAGGTCCAGCCTTGGAGTAGTCTCAGAAGCTGTCAATTTAACACTTGATTTGCCTGCTAATAATGGCAATTTCAAGCCGGCCCTGGACGGCGCGGCAAAAATGTCCATCCAGCAGGCAGATACACCATATATAGTATCATCATCAGCATGCAAACCAGCGCTGATGCTAATCATCGGAAGCAAAGCTAGTTTGCTATCTACAACAACACACGTAACAAACATGCTTTGCTTCCGAAAGCCAAAGTCAGCTGATGGAGCTTCCGTAGTAATTAATTAATTACAGCAGGATAGATACTGCCTTCTCTTCTATTCCCAATTACATACCACCATTTACTTTACCACTACAAACCAAAGATTCTCCACTGGAACCAAATGCCGGTCAATAATAAGCTAGCTGTGCAGGCAGGCATACATATTCCCTCCGTTCAACAATAGATGACTTCCACATATCTATATATGGATGTATCCATATATAGATATGTGGAAGTCATCTATTGTTGAACGGAGGGAGTACTTTGTAAATACATACCAACTCCTCCATCGCATACACCGACCGATATAAGTCACACCCGCTACAGCCGTCTAACCACCATGCTCCACCTTACTACTCCTACAGCTCCTCCTTGTTCCGGGCCGCGCGGTCCTTCTTGTGCCCGCCGAGGATCCTGGAGATCTGCAGGCCTCGGCTGAACGCCTGGTTGAACAGCATCCGTGTCTGGAACTCCGACACAAAGGGGAACCACGCAAGGAAGGCGATAGGGGTGAAGAGCAGGAGCCCCATGATGATCTCGTAGCCACGCGCCAACGCCCGGATCGACCCCCACAGCTGGAACTTCATGATCGCCGGCTTGATGGCCTGCGCCACCTGCTCATTCGTTCGTTCAAACACGTGTATGTAAGTGATGGTCAGACGACAGCAGCAGCAGGTTGACCAAAAGTATGATCAGGAGCTAGCGCATGCGTGCTTACGAGGAGCAGGCCCCACCCGGTGGGCATGAAGGCGAGGATGCACACAAAGATGTCCTGGACCGTCATGTGGGGGATCACGATCAGGATTATCACGATGGAGATGAACGTGATGAATATAAGCCCCTTGATCAGCCGGAACACCAGCTGGAATTCTGCGCTGAATTTCCGCCTCCCCACCGACACAGTCTGCAAAGGAGGACCACCAGTTAGCGGTGCAGAAAAGGATAATGCAGCATAGGCTCTGGGCACTAGTGTTTACCTTCATCACGAGCAAAATTAAAAAGATAACGACCCATGACAAGCAATAAACCTGAAAAAGAGCATCAAACAGAGTTCATCAGTAAACATAACATAATTAGGTCCAATAAGATAACATCCAAGTGCTGAGCAGATTACCAGCACGCTCTTTGTGTGCTTGGTGATGTTCAGATGATACACAAGCCCATACTGGTAGATAAAGAAGCGCGCCGCGAGCACTATCTCAAGAACTGTGCCACGCTTTCCGGAATACCTAAGAGGCTCGTGCTCCTTCTCCCACCATGACTCCCAGCTCTTCTCCGGTGCGACACCGATACCGCCGCGGTTGGTGATCCACTTGTTCCAGTCGGTCCAGTCATCCACAATCTTCTGCCACTCGAACCCAGAAGGGTTAAACAGGAACGGCGCAAAGAGCCAGGTGAGAACCATAAACCACATGGAGAACGTGATGAAGATGTAGGCAATAGCTCCTCGATACGACTGCCCGAAGATCTCATACACTATAAGCAGAATCATCAGCTCGATGCCCTTCACAAAGTGGCTCCGCGAGTAGAGCCGGTAGTTCTCCGCGAACTTGGCATGGAACACCACGAATCCACGTCCAGTAGCTTTATATTCGGCTCCTCCATGGAGCAGCGTCTTTCCATAGTAGTGGGTTTTGGTCCCAAGCGAGAACGTGAAGAAGACAGATGCTAACTGAAGCTGCATAAGCACAAAGTCACTCAATGCAGTTCTGAATCCTCTCTCCAGACCAATTTCCATCATCATAGGGAGCGCCATCAAGAACCCAAGCTGCACAAAAGACTGTGAAGCAAGAGCAATCTGCATTGGATCATTGTGTATAAACCTTCTTCCAGTGGCCAGTCCTTCATCAAGGCCACTGAGGACGAGATACAGACGCCCATAAAGGAATACATATACGGTCCATACCGTAATCTGGAAAGGGAACAGAAAAACTGCAAAGGTTAGAATTAACCAATGGCTCAGTAAGTAATTAAGTCCAGGGCAAAGACGGTACCATCGTGCTGACGTAAAAGCCAATAGTAGTATAATAGCACGACATCATTCTGAAGAAATCAAAACGATGTCCAAGTCGGTACACATCGCGGCTCAGTGTTTGTTCCCCGTTACCATATGCTATTTTCGCCTCAAATACTGAGATTTGATTGAGACCAACATCTCTTCCCTTGCCAACTTGCATGTATTCATGATGTGTAACGTTTCCTTCTCGCAAAGTTGAATTGAATCCTGTACAGAGGAACAGGTATTAGCATTATATTTCCAAGAACCAACACAAGTATAGGAAAAAATATTTGATAGCATACCAGCAAATATGTCCTCACTAAGATTGATAATCTTAGATGCTTTGCTCACACCACCCCTTGTGAGGTGGAAAAGTCGATCAAAGATATCAGGGTGACCATAATGAAATCGAACCCTGCACATAATGTTCAGGAAAACAAATAAAAAATGGGGGTTCTTTCAAATATCTCCGGAAACAAAAATAAAACATTGAGTTAGTAGCGAACAGTTATGCTGATGAAAGAAACAAAATCAAGCAGCCAGCTCAACTGAATAAAGAAAAACTAGCACTTAACTGAAAACTTCAGTGATGTTTAGGTAATTGCAGAATTAATGACTTAAAAGATAAGTAGAAAGAAACATACAAAAATGAGTAAACAAAAGTATTAAACCTATCAATGGCATGGACTATATTGTGATTTTGAGTCAAATAAGAAATAACCATAAAATGCCGAATTACCTCAAAGGATTGGCAAGTACACGCTGTCCAATTGTCACAAAACTCGTTTCTTGGTTTGACATGAACCATGCAAGAGAAGAAACACTACAAAAACAATCATGTGATTATATAGTAATTTATCCAAGTAGATAGAAGGACTACAAGCCACAAAATAATCGCAATTTAAAGGGTTAAGGTCCAGTCAGTACCTGCCAGTGAATATGTGTTCTCTTACACCAAGTATTGATGGATACCTCACACCATCATGTTTCTTCAAAAACTCTTGCAGCAGATTTCTCATTTTCAGGGTCTCCTCCATATAATGTTCCTGTTGAGGAAGCATGATCATGACAAAATAGCCCAAGAATCCTGGCAGAGCAAGAAGCACCAATGATGCATACCTGATTCATGTCTATAGTTTGTAGACCTTCACCTCGAGTAAAAATTATCGCATGGTTCTGATTTTCTGGTTTTCCTTCACCTAACATTGCATTACCTGGAAGTTTTATCCTGTATATGTCCTGCACAGCAATAATGCGAGGTAAATAAGTTCATATCACTAGGCACCGCTGAGAATTCCAAATAGGAGCAGTGGAGCACTTATTGTGCCTCTACTATATTCTTCTGGAAATGAAGTAATAACACGATGGCTCAATCTTCTGGATACCACTTATCCTGCATTCGTTTATTACAAACATCGCACCATGGGTAATCCGCTCAATAAATCTACAGCTGCCAAACATACATAGATATTTATATACCTCGTGCAACATATGCCATGAAATATTTGGCTCCAGGAGCCAAAAGTAAAAAACAAACAATAAATGTGTTTGGTGCATGCAATTCTGTAATAAGCATCTGGGTATTGCAGACTAAGGGACCATTCACTATTGCCATGCCTGTACCAGAGAACAATTCTGCAGGCAATTAAGCGGCGAGAAACACAGTATACAATTGATTCTTTTAGTGGGCAAAATCAACAACTGAACTAAAAAAGACATTTCATGGTACCTGATCGAGTTTCTGACCAGGATCATCGGGCTTGGTTACTGCCGCCTTCACCAGCGCTGAGTAGTAAACCTTCTCTATCTTCTTGCTCCTATCTTTGATTGTCTCTTCAACTTCATCAATATAGGCAACCCGAAGTGAAGGATAGCTGACAAATAAAATTTCCTTTTCAATCACTGATGAAGCGCATAGTTCGAATACCCATTATATCAGTAGAATGTATTGCAACGATTAAAATTGGCAACAAAAATATTGATGGGTTATCATGGAAAACAGTGGTAGAATGTCAAAACTAGATTAAAACATAAAACTAGATTAGAACATATCAGCCTACAATTTTATTTTGTATACACACATGGAAAACCGACCAAAATATAAAAATTGCACAATGTAGGTGCAATGCTTGCATTCTGAGACAATCGCACAACCTACCTTAATTTTCTACTGTTTCCCTACAGATCATAATCCATTTTCATGCGGAGTACTTTACAAGAATATTTTATTCCAGTTGTGAATTGTGACGTTTCAGAGAAATGAATCAGGGGACAACCAACATATTTAGGATGAATTATAAAATGAATCGATGATATCTCAATGGAATGATTGACAAGGAAATTTTATCCTAATACCATCTGCAGAGCTTTAATCTTGGGTCAATTCTTACGTTGTCATGAGTCGCAGAATATCCTGTGCACGATGATCGCTAGAACGTTTCTGGATACCATATTGCTGGCATGATACAACATATGTAAACTTCATGTCAGCTATAGCTTTGCATTGAGTCAATAATGTTGATTCCTCAGATAATATGTCTGCAGCTCTGAAACCTTCCATAAGATCTGATGGAAGCAAGAAAATAAGTTAACAAAATAACGCTTTCAGAATCACCAAATCTGTTAATAGGCTCAGTCACATGAAAATACCCTCCTCTCTGGCCATATCAAGAAAAGACTGAAGCACCAAAGCTTGTCTGTAGTACATCATCCCTCTAACTGTAAGATTGTGCAAATGTTATTGAGGCAAACAAACTACCAAAGGAGATACCAAGCGCAATATGTTTCTTCCAGTACTTAAAAAAAGTTTCTTCCAGAGAAGTATAATGCCTGTGACAGAAGAGGAGAAGGGGGATACCAGTTCTCGTCAAAGTTTGGCCTCTGTAAGATGCCCAAAGGCGAAGCTGATCTTCCGATTCTTCAGTCTCATGAAGTTCATCTTCATTCTTGCACTTCACCCTTTCAAGAAAATTTTTCCATTCATCTGCAAGGAGAGAGAGGCAAACCGCAAACATGACTTGGATGTTCAGAAAGACTGGATTACTAGGATATCTTGGTTCGAGCTTTCATGACATTCATGGATGTACCAGGGTAGATCTTTTGCAGGTAGAAAAGGACTGAAACCCCATCCTCATTCTGGTTATCTAGTGCTTGTGAAGAGAAAAGAACTTCTTCTTTGTAATAAGGAGTCAAGACACTGCAGTACAAGTTATTCCATAAGATGGCAACAGGCCAAATGTTGAATTCATTGTTATTCCAGTTAATGCAATGAAACAGTATTAGGCAAACGCTGTACTACATGAGGCGCAGTCTGTAACAACACAACCCTTGCCAGTTACCACCACTTCGTCAGTTTACACTGAGTGACACTAGCACAACAGCATGTATAAATTTTTCAGGGATAACGGAAGCAAGAACATTTAAATTAAAATATATGAAGGATAATAGAAGCAAAACTCTAGGAAGTAGCGGAAGGTACACAATGAAGCTAATCCAGATCCATCACACAATGAATACAAGCATAGTACAATACACCATTAATTCTAGAGAAAACAAAAAAAAACTTACGAGAAGGACAGCATCTGCCGCACTTTTGGAGCATGTGGCATCTCCATAAAAAGGGAATTAGCAAAGAAAGATATCCTTCTTCTAGCATCGAGGTTTGTTGGAACATCCATAGCAGATTCCTTCACTGTGAGTAGAAGGTGGAGCCTTTTTATCTAGAACCATGAACATGAGCAGCAGTTTTAGAAGCTTAGCTTTAATATCGAATGTACAAACATGTACCTGCTTCAAGGAAAAAATAAAATAACAAATTCAAAACATAACCTTTTCATTCCATGCATCTGATTTCTTTACAGGAAATTCAATAGCTTTAGTGAACAACTGTTCTTCATCCTGTTGGTCAAGTGGTGTAATTCCTTCATGTTTTCTGTTATTTCCACCGTGTACCGTTTCCTGCAGTAGCCTGATCAAGAGATAGCAATACATATAAGCAAGAAAGACAACACACACAACAACTAAGACCCTAAAGCATGTGATTGTTATGAATAGAGAAACACGCAACTTGTATTCCACGGGGCCAAAGGCCACAATATATAGTACATGTACAGGTGGCAATATGCAGGGGACCCCCTATGCAATAGGGAAACTACTAATATACACATATGTCTCTAACAGTGATGTCCGAAGAATTTGGTACAACAATCTGGCATGGTGGCTGATGGTAAATCACACATAGAAAGTGAGTTATAGTAAGTGACAGCAAATCATGTCTGGAGTGCTCTATTAACTGGAAAGGAAGTATATCGTACAGAAAATGAACACTACTCACGTAAGGGTACTATGAGCTGATGGGCTGGTTACTTGCTTACGTGCACAGTGTGCGTGTGTGCATGTGCAATGCCCTGTGCTCTATATGAAAAAAAAACATTCTACTAGTTTCTGTTGTAGAATGATAATTAGGTGTCTTACCAACTGAGTTTTTCGTCCATTATATCCCTTGTAACCACCTCGAGCATATCCTGGAACAAAATGATGACCTGACCATGGTCTACTTTGTTATTCTTTTGCTGCATGGAACGGAAAAGAATTAGTTTGTAAACGCATTCAACGTGATTCAAACCATGATAACTAATTCTATACCAATATGTTAAGCAGCTCGATAAACTTCTTGCTCAGGGTAGGTAGGTTACTCATGTTCAGCTCCTTTATCAGAGTGTCGTCTAATATATGATCATCCACCACTTTAAAAATCTTTTCTATGACACTGAAATGTATGTCATGAAGTTTGTTCAGAATAAAAGAAAATCAAGATTGAATCACATTTAAGAGAGGGAATGGAGAACATACTCTCTCTCCCGAGGACCAACCACTAAAGCATATATGATGTTTTTGAATGAAGCATAGCATTCCTTGATAGCATAAGTAAAATATGGGTCTGACTTCATCCTTTTATTTAGATCACGATCTTTTCCTCCACTATCTGCTGCCATATCCAATGCTATTGGAATCTGAAATACAGCTAATAAAATAAATGAAACAATGCCTCATTCTACCAAAATAACAAGCAGGAGTTGAATGAGAATGTGTACCTTGCTAGCAAGCAGGAATGGTGGCCATTGGATTATATCCATTTCACGATCTTTGCAGTATGGAACAAGTAACAAATCCTTCTCCCTGACCAGAAGAAAATAAATAACAGGTAAGCAAGAATTCAAAGAAAGGCAGTCAATATGTAAGGGTAGTTATTAGGTGCCACACCGGTCATTTATCAAGTCTTCCTCACGGAAGCTTGTGATAATTAGATTCCAAATCTGAGCAAATCTTGCAGCTATCTTTTCTTCTTCTTTGCCATCCTCTGATTTCTAAAAGTAACTTAAGCATGTCAGATGTGAAGATAAAAGAACAATAAGAAATAGATGCTTCCTCATGGCAGGGATCTACCCCTAATGTGGTCTTCAATAAAATATGCAAATCAATAAATCCATACCTGGGAATGTTTACTAGAGAAAGCAGAGCGGAATCCTCTCCTCTTTGAGTCATTTGGAATCAAGTGATCACTGAAAGCCTTTGGCAAAGATTCAAAGCGGGATCTTAACATTCCTAAGGTCCGTATCTGATATAGTAAGACCAATAACAGCATACTCTGTAAGTTCCTTTGTTCCCTTGTACAATAATCACAGAAGGAGCAAAATTGGGGCTAGAAATACTAAGTAGCAGCAAGCAAGGTTTACAAAAATGAAAGTTTGACAGGGTTCACATTGGCCAAGACTCTATCGAACTACAACGTAGAATATTTGTTGACATTACTAACCTCGCCAAGACGTCGACATGCCCCATAGATACCACCAACTAACGTTGAGAAAATTGCATACCATATTTGGGTATCCATGAAATATACCTGAACAATTAAACCAAGAGAAGTCAATATATGAAGGGCAACTTCTTCTGTTCTAAACAATGAAATGGACAGAAAGCATACAAGAATGATAGGAGACCAAAGTGCAATGACAACACCGATGTTGTTCTTTGCTGCAGACAAAACCAAAGATAAGTATATGTTCAGAGTACAGTTTTTTACGTCTGCATTTCAAGGGAGATACCATGTGGAGAACCCACCAAGGATTGAAACTCACGAGAGAGAGAGAGAGAGAGAGAGAGAGAGAAAGAGAGAGAGAGAGAGAGAGAGAGAGAGAGAGAGATACCATGTGGGAAAAATTCATGCCACTGAAATGTTGTTATTGGCACCTTCATTATATCTTTTGTGGGTTTCACAAGTGGCCTGATCTGCAGGTCAGACATATGATAAGACGATCAACCAATTTACTCAATGACATTTTACCAGCAAAAGTTTTACCTATGAGTGATGAGGAACGACACAGGTTTTTAATCCTAGCCCCCAAGACATTAATGGGACAAAACTTCCCTTGAAAGGCTATACTTTGATGGGAATTATACAACATATATAGAATCAATCACTTACAGACATTCAGGACCTAAATATTCATACAGGAAAATCTATATGTCTCATGTTTGTGGGCCTACATTGCAAAAAAGAAATTCAGATATATGTGGCATGTCAAATATAATTATAGTGATCTCCTATAATTGTCAGTTCTATGGTATCACACTTAGTTAAGAAATTGCCAAAACATCTCAATATATTCCAGTCTAATAATGCAGAAACATACTAGGTTGTCATGTCTAGCAAAATGATGATGAAATTAGGTTCGAATAATACCTCCACATAGAAGCTCACTACCAATTTTGTGGCCAAAAGAAGGACCCAGAACATTGTATACCTAGAAGAACAACAATGCTCAGAAAGATTATGTGAAATGGTAATTCGTAAAGAACAACAAATGATTAGATGGGCAAACATACTTGAAAAGGGAGAATGCGCCCTCATGCATTCCTCTTCCAACAAATAAGCGAGGCTGCCAAACGAATGTTTTACATCTTAGCATAAACAGGGTACCATGAAACAGCAACTTGAATAAGACTGCAAAAGGAATATTACCTGTGACCACCACATAATGAAGGTTATGACTTTAAGATTTGATCTCTCAAGAGCTCTCCTCAGGAAAGGAAAAACAAATAATGTGCCCGCCAGCATATTTGGTGCCAAATATATCACAACAGCTAAGCCGTATAATGATGGCTTCCCCTGCCCATCACCGAGCCAGCTTTTGATTGTTCTTGCAAGACCAGTAGGATTGTCCCAGGAGTATGCGTAAGTTACTGGTAAAATTACAACCCATGCAGCTCCTGATAGTAATTTTAAGATGTATCGCATTTTAACAGCAA
Source organism: Alopecurus myosuroides (assembly GCA_028641055.1). NCBI lineage: Eukaryota > Viridiplantae > Streptophyta > Magnoliopsida > Poales > Poaceae > Alopecurus > Alopecurus myosuroides. The sequence goes on from JAPCYS010002111.1 coordinate 74,966, forward strand.
GAGCCATGCTTTTTCTTGCTTTCCAGCTCAAGACAGCATCCAGAATTGCTGCATCAAAATATACTTATTAAAAACCTAACCAATGATAGACAATGTCTAGTGTGTACAAAAAAAACTTAGATCCTGAACAACCACCAGGTTCCTCCAATTTCATGCTATGAATATAATGTTCAGGAATATGAAATAAAATTGAACAGACGTACTTTCATCATGCTTTGGTACAGAATATAGACCATATAATAAATACTTTGGCTGCAATATCACTGCCTATAGATCAGCAAAAGCTCCTAATGTGCAGAACTTAAGCTAGATTTAGAGTAAATGGTGAAGATAACGATTCAAACTATAAAAATTTATATCATGTGTAACCACCAAGCTAATGGATGTTCTTGCTATCTGATAAGTAATGTGAGGTGTACATAACAAAGGCAGCTAACAAAAGAGACTAATGTGCATACAGCCAATAATACTGGGAAGGGGGGAGGGGAATTGGCGTATTGCCAACATTACCTTGTCCAAATTTCATTACTGCAGCCGTTATAAATATGCTCAAAACTTGTTTGAATACTCCTGCATCAAAGATATCACTTGGTGTGCCACCATTCCAAGCAACTATTACCATGGCCTGAGTGAAAGAAACAAACAGAAATATATCCATGTCAACTTGTCAAGAGACGTATGGATAAAGTAACTGAAAAACACTCAAAAGTGTAATCGAAAAAACAGGCCTAAGACGAAGGTGGGAAACCACAATAAACCTGCAAAGATAGAATTAAGAAACTCCACATCCTGTCAAAGCTACGGAAGATGTGCCAAAATGAGCGTATCTCAACAAAGTTGACTTTTCCCATCCATTGGTCACTAACAGCTGGTCTGTTCTCCTGGAATAGAACAAGAACTATCAAATAACAAAAGAGATTGCATGAAGAAATAAACAGAAATATCTATTTAGCTTTACTTTTAACTGACAGAAGTTTCTATCTCTACACTCGTCTGAAGACTACAAAACACATAACCCAGCAAAATCGTCTCAGTTGTGCTGCATAAAAAAAAATATCTACCCCTGCACTCTACTTACAATCGTTTGGATGGGAACAGAATCTTATCATAGGATGGAAAAAATAAAATAAGGGTTATAAATGAGGCAGCTTAAATCTACCTTTACTGAATAATTGTATCTCATGAAAACTATGCGGTATCTTCTATGAGACACGTAAATGCATGCATGTTTTCCAAATTATACTACTAATTTATTTATTTGAAAGTTAGCAAAGGTACTTGATTTCTACGAAAGTAAGCTAAATTTGTATTGGTGCCTTGGTGGACTTACTCCAGTCATCTGATCACGAGGAGCAGGAACAAGGCTCGGAGTCTTGAAAAAATCAGCATCAGCTCTCATAGGCCATCCTAATCGGAAACAATCTCTTGACCTGATAAGCAATGTAAAAAAAAATCATGGGTTCCCCAAAAGATTGGCTGAAAATATTGCAAGAAAATACTGAATTACGCTACATTTACCAAAAGTACTCGTTGAGATCATCATAATTTCTCCAATGTGAGTGTTTTGATTTTATTGTCTTGCTCCGTTCAGCTTCCTATTTGAAAATTCCGAAGGATATAAGTTGAACCTGCTTGAACTAATACATGAGAATGGAAATAAATAAACTTTACCATCTCTATAATTTTGTAAATTGGAGTCACAACTAACTTCAGGAAGGCTTCTTCTGCACCACCATAGGCTGGTTTAACATTTTCACCCGTTGTTGGGCTCACATTTCCAACCAGCATACCGTATAATTCAAAAGCCATCTGCAACAAAATAAAAGAAAAGGCACTATACTCACTTGACATAAATCAATTCATTGCAAGAGCTAAGGTCTACACATACAGCAATGTCCCAAACCAATCAACCATGACCAGTAAACTGCCGTAATATAATCAAGCATCTTTTAACCGCAACAGTCTTAGCTAGTGGCTACTGAATAATCAGTGGAGCCATGCACGTAAAACCAACTGTTTACCTAACGTTTTACTCACATAGTTTGTCTGTAAGCTACGGTTTGACTCGAGAGAGATTGCTCGTTTTAGGTGAAAGTTTTGCCGGCGAGTCCTCATGCCTAAGGTAACTCACACCCAGCATAGCTTTTCCTATAAAACGGAAGTGGACGGAATGCGACTCCTCACAAGATGCCAACACATTTGTGCAGGTTAGAGTCAGATAAGATTAAGAGTGTGTTTCCTCTTGAGTCTGAACTTGCCTACCAATAGTCATTGTTTTGCTTGCCCATGAATTCGCTAATGTTGGCAGGAAAAATGAGCTAGAGTTCGCAAAGACCCATTGGCATGAAAAAAAGGGCAAACCATCCAAAAAAAAGGCCAATTCACGCCATGACCAAAAAGTTGGTACGGTACATGTTTGGCAACAATCCAAAAAAGAAAACACAGTGCTATTCTAAGCATCCATTTCGTTGTAAGCAGTACATTAGGACACTGAACTCCTTTTAAGAGTTAAAAACTCAGTTCACTGGACAGTAAATAGATCATGCTTTTAGTTTGACAAACAAGAAAGAAAAGTTGGCCATACATGGTGATAGATGTAGCAAAGACACTCCGGCATAAATCTCAAGTTAGCTGCCTCGCCCCATATGAGCAGATAAAGGCCCATGTACAGAAGCTTCCGTTGTTGTACTTCTTGTTGAATAGTCGGCAGCCTAGAAAGACAACTAATTAGTGAACGAAAGGACTGTGAAGAGCATATAGTTGCAGGCCTGGGTTAAATTACATAATAATGACTAACATCTAAATTTTACACTGAGGATTGAACATCATACCATAAGCTGCTTTTGCGGCCAAGGTACTTGCACCACCTCTTGTAGTTTTTAAAGAGCTTCTTCATAACTTCATCCAATGCAAGATCATCTAACTGAAAAAATTACCAAAAAAGAAATGAGTAAACAACATCATTAGTTCATTACACAAGGATCCATGTGTTGTGCGCACATCTCAGCATGTGTATGTTGGGAAAGGTGATACCTTTGGTTGTTGATCGGGTTTTCTCCTTATATGCACGTTGGCAAGCAAGAGTATCAGATGTTCTCTTTGATTAGATACATTGTCTTTCTGCAAACAACAAGGAAAAATTGAGTTTGTTGAGGCCAGAGCTCACAAACAGATCATCAACATGACTACGTCAGATATGAAAGTGGAAGGCAGATAGCTGATGTGGTGGGATAACCTGAAAGCCAAACAAAGCTTGAAGAAAATCAAGAAGATCTGCATTGGCCTTCTTTTCATGTTCCTTGGGCCATGGCAGACCCCTTATATTACGAAGAGCGTGAAAAGCAGCTTGTATCTACATATAATAATGAAGCGTGGCGCACTGTGATCAGCAGCAGGAACATCTCGCCAAAGTATTATATGAAAATCGGGATGAGAACCTCAGGAAACTGCATAACAGGCTGATGCGCGCTGTCAGGGTCGAGCGGGAGGATGTTGAAAGGGAGATAGAGTTTTTTCTTTTCCTCGACTTGTTTATTAGTTTCCACAATCTGCAGCAATTACAACGGGAAAGTCCATTATTATAGATAGCATCAGCAGTGTTATTTTTTTGTTGTTTGGGAAAGATAATAATTGCAGTGTGACAAAAGAAAGAGAATGCTGCGATGCCAAACAAGCTAGCATTCACCATAGGAACCACACAAAAAAACAAGGCTTGTGTCTCTGGAGCTTACCGATTCGTCAAGTTCGATCTTCTGCGAAACGTTGACGGCCTTTAGGACCTCAAACAAGACGGCTGCAGTTTGGTACGCCTTTGTGAGCTGAGCACTGAGCAATCAGAGAAGCGAATGAGACAAGTGGGTGAGGCGAGACGTACGTGAACGAGTCAGCAGCATATAAGGACACGTGGAAAGAAAAGGTGTTGTGCTTACCGGTCAGCTTTATCGGCGGCATTTTGAAGAGCTTGGATGTACTTCTTGTAGTAGTGCTGGTAGAAGCTCTGCATCTCCCGCGCGTCGCTCTGTTTCACCCTCCCCTTGAGCGTGGGGTCGTTTTCCTAACGGAACAGGAAAGATCAGTCAAACATATGGTAATACCTTTTTTAGCATGGCACTTGGAAGCTCTGCAATGAATCTCGGTGCCGAGGTAAAACAGAGCACTATAAATTAATTTGGAGTTAAAATATGGTGTATACCCTCTCGAGCCTCTGCAGGAGGGCGGTCTTGAACTGACGGACACCCCGTCCGCTGGAGGTCGGGTCGAGGCGGTGGGCCTTCTCGAAGGCGTAGAAGCGGCCTGGGCATCCATTCATTCTTTGGGTGAGGCAACAGAAGAATAGTCTATCTACTCTGTAGTGTAGAACAAAAGACATCCATTCTTGAACTAGGGAGGGGAATTTACTGACTCCAAATTAGTTAACTATGATGAGTGGCAGTACAAAAGTGAGTTGTCTGTAGGGAATTATACCGGCTCCAAATTAGTTAGTGGCGTTTAGGGAATTATACCGACTCCAGATCAGTTAACTAGTGGCATCTAGGAAATTATACCGACTCCAGATGAGTCAACTATTATTATTAGTGGCGCGACTATGCTATAGTAGGGATTTGGGAACTGTGCTCACTCAAATTAGTTAACTGTACGATGATTATTAATGGCAGCAGGATACCCCGCTCATGTGCGTGGTCAGGTAGAGTGGAATAGAATACAGCAGCAGTACTAGTACTAAGCCAGCGGATGTCGGCTTGGTAGCAGCAGAAGAGGAATTAAGCGGAATCGATGGTGGAAGAGAGGGGGGAGAACGTACAGAGGTAGGCGACGCGCGGGTTGCTTTGCTCGACCTCGTTGGCGACGCGGAGGATGGGTGCGATCTCGACGAGCGAGGAGGGGACGACCTCGCTGTCGAAGATGGACTCGCCGAGGTTCCCCGCCGTCTGGGTGCGCAGGATCCTTCTCCCGCTGCCGGGTCCCGCTGGCGACGCGGAGGGCCCGCCCCCGCCGCCGGGCCTCCCGGAGGACGACGCCATCCGCCCGGTCCGGGAGCTCTAACTCAGGTCGGTTACTCCGGGAACCTCCTCCGGGTTACTTCACCACCATACCAATGGCGGACCGAGAGTCTCCCCAAAGGAGACGGTGGAGGTGGAGGGCGAGGGGAACCCTAGATCGATCTGATGTGATTGGGGGTTGATGGCCCGGTGGTGGTGGAGGTGGGCGCAGCAGTGAGGAGCAGAGCAGAGCAAGGTGTGCAGAGCTCGAAGCGAAGCGAAGGAAAGGAAAGCGGAAAGGGAGAGAGATGGGCGATCGGTCCATATTTTTCCGTTCCGCTTCTTTTTCTTTTTCATTTCACACTGGACGGAACGGAGGAAGAAACTGGCCGACTCAGCAGCCGCTGCTTTTTTTTTTTTTTTGAAACTGCAGCCGCTGCTTTTTTGAATTGTTCGCTTCAATTATTTTCTACTCATCTTTAGCGGACGACTGACCGCTGGTAGTGGTAGTTACTAGCTTCGCTGTCAGTCCAGCGTCACTTTCACATCATGTTTGCTTTCCTCGCATGTACAACGGTAGCAGCTTAGATAGGCGCTTAGCAGCCAAAAAGTATTAATTATCACTCCCTCCGTCCGGGATTACTGGGTTTGTATTGTCTTGCATCGCGACCAAGGCATGCAGCTACTGGTTATACATGAGCCAATCAGAGCGAGAATTCCAAAATTTTCAATTAAAGCCTAATCAAAGTTGCCAGGCAAACCGTGCCCATGCTAGCATGCATTGGGCAGTTAAAAGAAAGAGAGAGGAAAGTGTGGCTGCTGGTGGGATTAAGCAATAATTAGGCTACAAGTTTTTAGGAGAATTAATTCTTAGGGGCCTTGTGGGGGGCTAATTGCTGGACAAATATTTTTTCACTAGGAGCCCAATAATCCCGGACGGAGGGAGTATTAGCGTCCACACCTTCAACGCTAAAAACGATTTTTTTTCTGCATGGATATGACCTGCGCTCGCTAGAACCGTTCCGCGCGGAAACGAAAGAAATCAAAGCGCCCGGCGCATAGTTAAGCGCCGACGCAAACTATATTACTGAGATCGGCCGGGATTACGCCATAAGGGCACGTACAGCGCTAGGCGCTTAGGCCGACGCTAGGGTCATAATCCCTGCGGTTACGTTCAATTCCTGGTCACACCCAGGATTTTGGCTTGCGTCGTCGCTTATTGTTGCGTCGGCCGCTTGGCTCTTTTTTCTCAGCGCGAGAGGTGCGAGAGGTGCTACCTAGGAGGTCAGAGTAAGCGCTTAGCGATGCAGGCAGTAGCGCTTAGCCATAAATCCAATTTTATTACATTTATTTTCCCCACTTAAGCGGCTACTTTAGCACTCAGCGCTGTACATGCTCTAACGGACAGGATCTTAATCCTAGCGCCCACGCTAGCGTCCCCCGTTGTATCTGCCCTAAAATTTTTGTCTCTAATTTTAATATAAGTAGTACTAACGGAGGAAGAAACTGGTGAGACCGCCGACTCAGCAGCCGCTGTTTTTTTTTGGTTGGCTTCAATTATTTTTCTACTCATGGGGAAATGTCGCGGAATATCCACCTCGTCCGCAGTCATTTTTTATCTCTCCCGAGAGCACCTCCTCCCTGCCCCTTGAGAGTCAGCCGCAGGTATCCAGTTTCGGCCTCTCTCGCCGGCGGAGCGCGTTGCTCGGTGTAGAGATGATTTAGGGTGTCTGCCCTCGTTGTATAGGAGTAGTTTAGGTCTAGTTTGCCGTGTTGTGTTTCCTTCCGGGAGTATGGCATCTTGCCGGTGGAGTATGGCCTGCCGAAACTTGCGAGCGATGCTCGGCGGCCCGGGGTGGTGCTGTTACTACCTGTGGTGCTTCAATGGCCGAAGCCAGAGTTAAGTGGCAGCACCTCCTGTCCATTCACACAAATAACCTCGAGGTTCGTCGACTCTCCGGATCTTGCAGCGGCAGATCTGATCATTCTTCTTCGAGGCTGTCAAGTGGACAGGGGCGAACAAGACTACCTCTCCATCTGCGGCTTCGGATCTGGTGAGTGGGGACTTGCTTATGTTGTAGCTGTTTCTGGGAGAATCTTCTCGGTGGCCTTGGCTTGGCCATCGACTCTGCAGGCCGACGAACGGCTCCTCCCGGCGCCGAAGATGCTGCGTGAACTACTCAACCTCCATGATGGGAGGCCCTTCATTGACTTCACTACGGCGTTCCATGTCTCTCTCTCCCCAAGTGGCATGTTCCCCGACGGTAAGGAAGACGGCCGACGGTGCAGTCTACCCAGAGGCGGCGACCAAGGACCTGATCGCGTTTTGGATCATATTTTTAGGCTCCTTTTGTGCTCATATCCAGGGTTGTATTGTAATTTTCTTATCTTTTTGCGTCCTGTTTGTAAATTGGTCTGTAACCGACTTTGTTTAATATATCATCCAGGCCTCTTGAGGCCTATCCCAGCTCAAAAAAAAATTCTACTCATCTTTAGCGTACGACTGACTGTTGGTAGTGCTAGTTACTAGCTTCGATGTCAGTTCAGTGTCACCTTCGTATCAATCTTTTTTCTTTTCACCTAAATAAATTTCATCTTGATTTTAACTAAAAGTCCAAATCACCCCCCCCCCCCCCCCCATGACGCATCCTATTCCTCCTTCTTCAAGCAGCACGAGCGTACTATGGGACTCACACCACCTTTTCCTTCCCGTATATCTTCTCTTATTCCAATTCGTTTTCGTCTTTGTCCAACTATGAGCCAAGCCGAGGTCTAGGGTGTTGTTCACTATCTCATGTGGGCGATGTCCGACGGACCAGCTTCCATGGTGGTATTTTTACGGCTATGATTAAGATGTATCGGCTATCATATATCCCAGCGTGTACCGTACTGGACCTAATCCACGTCGATATTATTTGTCTCAAAGCTATGGCGTAGCTAACTGAGGCAAGCTTTTCCTAGATCTTTTATATATTTTATCTTTTGTAGAGTATGTTTTGCTATTAAATTGCATGATACCATATTAGTACGAGAGATGTGTGAATATACGTGGGCTAATACGTTGGAGTCGGTATTTGGTGATGGATCCACAGGAGCCTCCAATACGATCTAGGTATTGAGCATGTATATTGGACATGGAAATTTATATATGTATTCTGAAGTAAAAGTTGGTGCTACGAAGGCGATCGTATTATACCAGTCACAGTTCAGGTATGGGACTGACTGAATTCTCCGCGAGGGGCGGCCCTTGTTCGGGAAAGTATCGGTAATGGATCCTTAGGAGCGACCACCATGAGTAGGTCAAGGTGTCCGGTGTCTTAGCGGGTCAAAGAGCTCTGCTCTTCTGTAGGCTGTGTGATTCTGGCCGTGGCTGTCAATGTCGGAGTACCCCTCCTAAGAGTGTAAAAGTGTGAATGTTTATCCCAGTGAGTCCCGGATAGGGAACCTTACCTTCATATGCGGCACCATGGTTTTAATCTGTTTAATTATTTAACCACAATGTTGTAAATGTATTTTTAAAACCTAGTGTATTTTACAACGTATAATGAAGTGTTTAGAATAGTTCGTTGTGTATGATTTATCGTACTCACCCTTGCACCCCTTGTTTTTATCAGAGTGCACAACGGAAGGCTTCGTCATCCAAAGAGTAGGCTGGAACAATTGGGTGGAAATAGCGTAGAGAATATGTGTATTATCCTTGTAAATGTAACATTATTGTAAATTGATTAATTGAGCTGTTAAAATCCACGGTGCTGGTTTATCTTGCTTTTCTATGCCTTGCTCGTGTATAGCTCCAGGACTATAGGCGCGCGGCGATTGTCATTCTCCCGAACTCGGTCTCGGGGCCTGACAGTCGTCTTCTACCTTTGCAGCACCACCGTACATGTCGTTGGGTCCATTTGGTGGTCAAAACATAGAGGCCCTCGGACGAAACCAAACGCGCCCAGGGGCCAGTTGAAAGTGCACTATGGTCAACTAGAGGGGGGGTGAATAGGTTGACTACCAATTTTTCTTTTCTTTTCCTTTTAGTGAGGCTAAACAAGATAAGATAAGATAATATTCTCTAGATGTGCATCTAGGTGAGCAACCTATGTGAGCAAGATAATATGTGCAACGGAAGTAAAGCGTAAGGTAGTGAAGTAAACAACAAGTGTAAACAAGGAGACAAGGATATGATTCACGTAGTTCCTTCTCAAAGAGAAGTACGTCTACGTTGGAGAGGTGGGGAGCCACCTAGGCGCTCCTCAGTAGCACGGTTGTGCACACCTTGTTCTCCTTGAGCTTCTCCGGTGAGGGAGATTCTCGTTTCCACTATGAGGTCGACTTGAAGGCATTGACCAAACCTTTACAAGGGCTCGAGGCCACTCCACAAGATGGATGGAGGCTCTCAAGCAATCTGCAGCTTCTTGCAACAAGGTGGAAGCTACAAGCACAAGACCTACTAAGGTTTCTAGGCCTCAAGTAGGATTCTAGATCTACTAGGTTGTGGTGGATGGATTTGGGATTCCTTTGGTGGAAGTGTGGATCTAGGCCTCCTCTAGCTCTCCACCAAGTATGGGAGTGATTGGGTGGACGGAGTGGGAGATCTAGGCGGATGAAGCTTTCATTAATGGCTAGGAGAGAGAAATGGGAAAAGCTTGGCATTTAAGAGGTAGGGGAAGGGGTATTTATACCCCTTGCATTTAAGGGCCATTGTAGTCCAGGAGCACCGGAGGCACCGGTGGGCTTCACTTGTTGGCGCAGTTGCGTAGTGCATTTGTGCACGCTGGCTGGACATTGTGGCGGAGGTACCGGTGGGTTTGGCGGAGGTTCCGCCCCACCGGAGGTTCCGGTGGAACCTCCGTACTTGCGCAACAGAAGGTGGTTTTGGCGGAACCCCCACCGGAGGTCCACCGGACCCCATTTACGCAGTGGCAAGCTGGGCCACCGGAGGCCCACCGGAGGCTCCGGTGGAGCCTCCGCTCTGGTCCAACAGAATGCCATTTGGGCGGAGCCTCCACCGGAGGCGCACCGGAACCTCTTGTGTGCGCACGCCAGGTTGTGTAGGAGGCGGAGCCTCCTGTGGGAATGGCGGAGGTTCCGCCCAACCGGAGCCCCACCGGAGCTTCCGTCCGAGCCTCCGCTGTTGCGCTCCAGAAGGTGATTTGGGCGGAGCCCACACCGGATCCCCACCGGAGCCTGGGCGGACCCTCCGGTGCATTCACCGGAGCCTCCGCCCCTGTGCAAAAAATCCCTCCCTGTATTTCTTTCTCCTTGCTCTTTTCATATAACACAAACACTTGCCCCATATAGATAGTGATCCTAGTTTAACCTGGGCATTTTCATCCATCGAACAAACATTAGATCAAGTAGATATGTTGTCATATAATTACCAAAACGGACGATGATCTTTCATTCTCCCCCTTTTTGGTAATTGATGACAACATATCTATTTGCATGATAAAAACACAATATGAACTCAATATGAACGGAGCTCCCCCTAAAGGTATGCTCCTTTCATACTGAGAGTACCTAGGCATGATATATAGGAATAATATGACAATGATAACACATAACACACATAACACATAGATAATATGATACGAGGTTCATACATGCACAATATAACGAGGTTCACGATAGATAGGAATAATGTAAACACACGAAGTTCCGAATGACCAAATAAGAAGCCAAACTCCCTCAAGCAAATAAGAGATGCAAATCCAAGAAGCAAGCTTGAGGGAGACCCATGCAAATGCCCGTTCCTAATAGATATCTCTCTCCCCCTTTGGCATCAAGATACCAAAAGAGGGAGATCAAGATGCTAACGTCCCGAAGATCACTCGGAGGAGGCTTCCGGGTCCGGAGAGGGGGCACGGCGGTGAGAGCTAGTAGCTTCGTCTCCTTCTTCCTCGGACCACTCAATTAGCTTGCCCTTGGAGTCCTCTGCTTGCCACTTGTCCCAATCCGTGATGCTAGGAAGAACCGGGGAGTCAATGGAGAGACCTTCCTCACGGAGACGTTGACGAGAGGCTTGAGCTTTGTTGCGGTTCTTGAGCTCTTGATCATAATGAGATTCCCATTGATGTTGCTCAATCTTCTTGTTCAAACGGAACACCTTCTTGAGGGCCCTTGCCATCCATTTAAAAGCATTGCTAGATGGAGGTGGTTGAGATGGACCGGCCTCTTCTTCTTCCTCATCAACAATGATGCGGGGCTTGGCCTTGTGCTTGCGAACGGCGGGAGTGGTGTCGCACCCGGACTTCTAGAGGATACTCACAGCCCGCTAAACAGTAGATAAATGGCTTACGGGGAATACCGGCACCCGCATCTCAATATGAGCAGGCCAACACGTAAACGTGTGACAACCATTCTCTACTATCCATCGTCTGCGTAAACCATCCCATAGAAATCCGACTACTTCCATTGACGTACTTCATAACATACACACATGGTACGTCAACGGCATTTGAACAAGTGATATCACAACAAATCTCTAAGACACAAAGAAATAGAAATAAGTTGCAAATAGCTCCCACTAGATCAGAGATAGCAAATACAATCATCCAGAGAACACATGTCCCAACAAGTCATCATTACATCACAGCTGAAAGTGCAAACGCGCTTAAATCATCTTGTTTTGGTGTTTGTTAACAACACATGTAATCTAATAGGTGTTTGATGTATTTCAGGGGTTTACTTCAACATATTATCATTTGTGGTGATGAGGTACAAAAAGGAGCTGTTGTCCAAAATCTCTGTTCTCTGGAGTTTTCTCCAGGCCGGAGTCTCCGGTCTACCAGACCGGAGTCTCCGGTGTGGATATTTGCTCCAGGGAATTCGCTAAGGAATTTTGGTGTCGCGCACTGTACCCACACCGGAGAGTGTCCGGAGACTGTCCGGAGTCTCCGGTGTGGGATCTTCTTCCAAGAATTTCGCTAAGGACTGGATGGTGTCGCGCACTGTACCCACACCGGAGACTTGCCGGATACTTACCGGAGTCTCCGGTGTGAGTACAATTCCTCTTCGCTCGCAAGACCACAGACACCCTCTGCGCCTTTTCGAAGCACCAAGACCGGAGTCTCCGGTCTACCAGACCGGAGTCTCCGGAGTGGATATTCGCTGAAGAATTGGGACACCGGAATCTGTCCGGAGTCTCGGCCCAGACCGGAGTCTCCGGTCTTTACACCGGAGTCTCCGGTGTGTTTTTCGCCAGAAAAGCTCCAACGGCTCTTTGCATTTATGGGGGGTATAAATACCCCTCCCTCCACCAACCTCAAGCTAGCTCGACCAGACTTAAAGACACCATTGTTGGAGCTCAACCACCTTGCTAGATCTCCCAATCCAACCACCCAAAAGCCTAGATCTTTGGTGGATTGAAGGAGAAGGCCGATCTACGTCTTCACCAACCGGATTTCATTTCCCCTCTCCTTTGCTTGAGGAATCTTGGCCTAGGGTTTCCTCATGTGGAGAACCTAGGCTTCTTGCTACTCTTGGTGATTTGTGAGTGTTGGGAGCCCCCAATTAAGTTGTGGGTGTGTGCCCCAAACTTTTTTGTAAAGGATTCGATCCCCGCCTCAAAGGGGTTCTATAGTGGAAGGTGAACTAGGCCTTTGTGGCGGAGTCATCGGAGAATAGGGTGAGGCCTTCGTGGCGTTGAGTAGGCCTTCGTGGCGAGCTCACACCCCTCCAACGAGACGTACTCCCTTAACAAGGAGGAACTCGGGAATACATCGTGTCTCCGTGTGCTTCCTTCGGTTATCTCGTTCCTCCCTATTTACTTACTAGTACTTGTTACATTTATTGTTGTACTAGTTGCATTAAGTGTTGTTCTAGTTGCCTTAATTGCTTTCCTTGTCATATAGGTAAATTCACCCCTAGTTGCATAATCTAG
>JAPCYS010002393.1:0-23550 GCA_028641055.1 Alopecurus myosuroides
AGAATTTACCTTCTTGTCAAGCCTAAATCTTAAGAAAAATTAAAATTGGTCGTAGCACCTATTCACCCCCCCCTCTAGGTGCCTATACTTTACTTTCAATTGGTATCAGAGCCTCGGCTCTTCTATCGGGCTTAACCGCCTAAGAGTTTAAGTATGGGTGATGAGGATGACGCGCCGTCCGAAGGAAATGTGTCCATGAATGATCTCAATGCTTTGAGAGAATCATTGACCTCATCCATAGACACTAAATTTGAGGAGTTGCGTCTACTCATGACAACACTCCTCAAAGCCAAGGAACCGGAGGTGGTCGACTCATCCCCTCCGGAAACGGAGGGTGCCAAGATTGGGGTTGATGGTGAACACCTAAAACTGCTTCCGCCGAACAATCCTCTAAGAAGGGTGTGAATGGAAAGGGAAGGATATCATGCCGTTGAAGGCCAATATTCTCCCGATCCTCCCATCCCTTTTCCTCATATAATTCCTAGGGGAGATCCACCTAAAATTGATGCATATTCTTTTCGTGAATGGCAATACTACATGGAGACTCACTTGAACTCTTCTTGTATAGATCTTTGGAGAATCACTCGTGATGGATACAAGCCATATGATCCCAAGAATCTCACAAGAAGAGAGGTTGTAGATTGCCAACTCAATTACACCGCTTTATCCATCCTTCATCAAGCCGTGGGCCCCAATCACATGCCGCATCTTCAACACTTCTCCACCGCCAAAGAAACATGGGATGCACTTGTCATCATGTTTGTTGGGAATGAAAGCATGCAAAGAAATCGCTATGACACCTTGACCAATGAGGCCGAAGGATTTTTCATGCGTGATGGAGAAGATCACGTTGACATGTATTGGAGGCTCAAATCTCTTGCCACCGCTTTCTCTAATGCGGGTGCAACACATATTGATGATGCTTGGATCAAGAGGAAGTTCATAATTGCCGTGATGCCTTTTGAGGGCACGGATATGAAGAGCATTCAAGGGAGACATGATTTCTCCATCATGACCTCTACCCAAGTCATGCAAGAATTGAGCTCCTACAAAGTGCAAACCAAGAATGCTCTTGACAACCGTGCTAGGGCCATTGGGATGCATCAAGGAGCTTCCGTTGCTTTGAAGGCCAAGGTGTTGGCAAGAGAAGTTGAGAATGATGAAGATGGTGAAGAAGCATTGCCTCCTTTGAAGGGACAAGAATATGATCCCGTTCTAAAGGATCTAATAGCTCTCACCGTGCAAAAGTTTTGGAACAATCCCCCAAAAGGCAAGAAATTTGTTGAGGAAAAGACCAAGTCTCGTTATGGTAATGATGGGGCTCAAAGAGTGAGATCTTGCTTCAATTGCCAAGACAAGTACCATTTCATTGCGGAGTGCCCCTATGAGAATAGAGAGAACCATAGCGGGAAGCTCATCCGCAAGGACAAGTCCAAGGTTGAATACAAGAAACCTCACTTCAAGAAGAAACCTTTCAACAAGAAGACCCCCACCAAGTTTGTGCTCTTGACTCAAGAGGAGTATGATTCCGGGAGTGATGAAGAAGAAGAAACCACAAGTGAAGTGGCCGCTCTTGCTATTGCTTCCACTCCATCTTCGTCATCTCTCTTTGAATCCCCCAATGAAAATCTTCCTCAACGCAATGCCAAGTGCTTCATGGCTAAGACCACGGAGGTATCATCTTCTCCTAACTCTAAGACCCCTAGTGAACTAGAACATATTGCTAGTCTTAGAGAAGAAGAGGAAAGGGCCTCTTTGGACCGATTTATGTCTAACATGCAAGGGGAGACCAAGAAGTACTTTGAGCATCTCATGAGGCAATTGGGAGAGGCCCAAGAGTCCCTTGAGAAGAAAGGTGAGATTGAGAGAAGGGATGCGGATGAAATTGCATCCCTCTCAATGACTCTTGAAGAAGAGCATGATGGTAGAGTTTCTCTAGAAGATGAACTTGAAACTATTGAAACTACCCATAATGAACTTGTCTCTAAAATCATTAAGGAACGTGATCTTGCTATTGCTAAATATAAAAAGGCTAAAAAGGATAAAGTAGAGTTTGGGGTTGGTCATGGTAAACTAACCGGGGAGTTTGAAAAGCTAACCATTGCTCACAAAGCTTTGGAAAGCGAACACTCATCCCTCAAAGAGTTGCATGAACAACTTCAAACTCAACTTACTCAATCTAACCATCCTAGCACTTCTACTTCTTCTTGTGATCATGCAAATATTATTGAAGAAAATGCTAGGTTGAAGGATGAGCTAGCAAGGCTCAAGGGCAAAAGCACTCAAGTTGAAAAGATGGTGCTTACCACCCCACAAGTGGTTGCCCCAAGCTCTAATGTGGTCATTTCTAGATCACAATTGAGTGCTCCAAGGCAACAAGTGGGCAAGCAAGGTCTTGGCTATGTTGCCAAGAAAAAGAACAAGAAGAAGAAGAACAAGAAGAAGAACAAGAATGGTGCTTCGGGTGGTATTGTCATTAGGGACAATCCTACTCGTAGCACACCCGCACAAGAAAGCAATGGTGCCTCAAGTAGTAATGTCATGAGGGACAACACTACTCGTAGCACCTCCGCGGGAACTAACAACCCACACCATTTCTTATATGTTGATTTTTATGGTGTTGTGCAAGCTAAATATGTTTGTCCTATTGAGGGTTTTATTGACTACACTATATGGGTTCCAAAGACCCTTGTTGCTAACATGAAGGGACCCAACTTGGGTCCTAACTCTAGTCAATGATCTCTTGCAGGACTATGCTTCCGGTGGGACTAAATGGATTCTTGATAGTGGATGCACTAATCATATGACCGGAAGCAAAGAACTTGTGACGGAGTTGCAACCAAATGACATCCAAGCAACCGTCACCTATGGGGACTCGTCCAAGTCTAAGGTATCCGGATTTGGAAAGGTTGTGGTGGCTCCCGATATCACTATCGTGAACGTCATGCTTGTCGAATCCCTTGGTTACAATTTACTTTCCGTCCGTTCTCTTAGTAAGATGGGTCTTTCCGTCTTCTTTGATGGTGATATTGTGGTCCTTTTGAGAAGCAAGACTCTTGACGTCGTTCACGTGGGACATGTTGAAAATGAGTTGTATGTGGTGGACTTTTCGAAGTCAACCAACACTCAAGCAATGTGTCTTTTCGGGAAGGCGGACTTGGGATGGTTGTGGCATCGCCGCCTATCCCATGTCAACATGAGAACTTTGCAAAGTCTTCACAAAAGTGGCCTTATTGTTGGACTAAAAGAAAATGTTTCCTTTGCAAAGGATCGTGTTTGTAGGTCGTGTGTTGAAGGGAATATGCATGACATTGTGCACAAGGCCAAGACTATTATTTCATCAAAGAGGATCTTGGAGCTTCTCCATGTTGATCTCTTTGGTGTCGTGCCCGAGGCAAGTCTTGGCGGCAAGAAGTATTGCTTGGTGATTGTCGATGATTACTCAAGATACACTTGGGTTTATTTCTTCAAGTGCAAGAGTGAGACCCAACAAACCATCATCGACTTCTCCAACGAAGTGCAACGTCAACACAATGTGCAAATCATGGCTATTAGGAGTGATAATGGTTCGGAGTTCAAGAACTATACATTGAATGAATTTCTTAGTGAAGAAGGCATTCGCCACCAATACTCCGCCACTTACACTCCTCAACAAAATGGTGTTGCCAAAAGGAAGAATCGCACTCTCTTGGATATGGCAAGGACCATGTTGGCGGAGTACTCTTCTCCCCAATATTTATGGGCCGAGGCCATATCCACCGCATGCCACTCCTCCAACCGCCTCTACATCCGCAAAGGCTTGTGCAAGACCCCATATGAGATCCTCACCGGCAACAAGCCCAACGTATCCTACTTCTGGGTATTCGGTTGTAAGTGCTTTTATTTGATCAAGGGTATTAGGTTGTCGAAATTTCAATCCAAAACTATTGAGGGTATTTTTGTTGGTTACGGTGCCGAATCCCACACTTATAGAGTCTATGACAAAGCCTCACGGATTGTCATAGAATCTTGTAGTGTGGTTTTCGAGGAAAATGACGGCTCCCAAGTGACGCAATTTCATGTTTCAAATGTAGATGTTGAAATGCCTCAAGAAGCCATAGGAAGGATGGGTGTGGGATTCTTCCGCCCCATCGAGGGACACCTTATGGCGACTCGAGAAGGACTATGCTCTACCCAAGTGGAGCCCTCCTCTACATTTGAAGATCAAGCCAAGGAGCCAACCACTACACCTAACCGAGAACATATTCAAGACCCTCCTCTCATTGATCAAGTGACTCCGCAAGTCGTACCCACTCCTCTCACTAATGTGAGTCAAGATCAAGGCCAAGATCATTCATCCTCGTCGTCCTCTTCTCAAAATGAAGCTAGTTTTGAAGATATTTTAGTTGACAATGTTGATGATCAAGGCCATGATGGTCAAGATGGGGACCCAAATGATCAAGATGATCAAGTATCTCCTCCTCGCAATAATGAGGAGATCGAAGCCCGTCGCATCAAAAGGATAAGAAGAGCTTTGAAGCTAATTGATGCCCAAGATGACAAGGTCTTGGAGGATGTTCAAACTAGAAGATCCACTAGAAGGCAATTGGCTCATTTTTGTGAGCATCAAGCTCATATCTCTATGGTGGAGCCTAAGAAAGTGTTTGAAGCTCTTGAGGACTCCGATTGGGTTGAAGCTATGCATGATGAGCTCAATAACTTTGAGCGCAACAAGGTTTGGAGATTGGTTGAGAAACCCAAGGATTGCCACAATGTTATTGGCACCAAGTGGATATTCAAGAACAAGCAAGATGAGAATGGCATTTTCATTAGGAACAAGGCAAGATTGGTCGCTCAAGGTTACACCCAAGTTGAAGGCATTGACTTTGATGAAACCTACGCGCCCGTGGCTCGCCTTGAGTCCATCTGTATCCTCCTTGCTTATGCATCCTCACATAATTTCAAATTGCAACAAATGGATGTGAAAAGTGCTTTCTTGAATGGTCCTCTAAAAGAGGCGGTATATGTCAAGCAACCTCCGCGGTTTGAGAACCTCAACTTTCCTAACCATGTTTACAAACTAGACAAGGCTCTCTATGGTCTCAAACAAGCACCTCGTGCTTGGTATGAGCACCTTCGGGAGTTGTTAGATGATCGTGGTTTCGAAGTTGGGAAGATTGACCCCACTCTCTTCACCAAGAGAGTAAAGGGAGAGCTTTTCATATGCCAACTCTATGTGGACGATATCATCTTTGGCTCAACTAACCAAGCTTTCAATAATGAGTTCTCTAAGCTTATGACTGACAGGTTCGAGATGTCTATGATGGGTGAGCTTAAATTCTTCCTTGGCTTTGAGATCAAGCAATTGGCCCGTGGTACCTTCATTTCTCAAGCCAAGTATACTCAAGACATGCTCAAGAGGTTTAACTTCCAAGAGGCAAAGATCAAAACCACTCCTATGCAAGTCAAGTGTCATCTATGCAATCCAAAAGGGAGTAAGGATGTGGATCAAAAACTTTATTGTTCTATGATTGGTTCTTTGCTCTATCTTTGTGCATCTAGACCCGATATCGTTTTGAGTGTAGGTGTGTGTGCAAGGTATCAAGCGGCTCCTAAGGATTGCCACTTAGTGGCGGTTCATAGGATCTTTCGTTATTTGGTTCATACCCCAAGATTTGGTTTGTGGTACCCAAAGGGGGCACAATTCTCTCTCAATGGTTATACGGATTCCGATTGGGCGGGTGATCAAGATGATAGGAAGTCAACTTCCGGGGCTTGCCAATTTCTTGGTAGGTCCCTTGTAAGTTGGTCCTCGAAGAAACAAAATTGCATTTCACTCTCCACCGCCGAAGCCGAGTATGTTGCCGCTGCTAGTGCATGCACCCAATTGTTATGGATGAGGCAAACTCTTAAGGAATATGGTGTCCATTTGGACAAAGTGCCTCTTTTATGTGACAATGAAAGTGCCATCAAGATTGCTTACAACCCGGTGCAACACACAAGGACGAAGCACATTGAAATTCGCCACCACTTCATCCGTGATCACGTGGCAAGAGGAGACATTGCACTAAGTTATGTGCCCACCAAGGACAATCTTGCGGATATTTTCACGAAGCCACTTGATGATGCAAGATTCTTGTTCTTGAGGAATGAGCTAAATGTGATTGATTCAAGGAGCTTGACTTGACTATCTTGCACACACCCTATAGATGAAACGTTTTTGAGTCTAGGTGTAGGCATGGACATAGGGGGAGTGTTATCCTAACACATTGGGTTCTCCCTCCCCCCATTATGCCCAAAGCAAAAATTCATTGTAATCTCTCTTTTTCTAATGTTGAATTGTGAGCTTCAATGTTGAGTAATGGCAATGCCCCCAAGATATATCTTCGCGGTTGCATACCATCAACTCTTACATGGTGGCCTAGGCCACCAACCTCTTCCGTCAAGCATTGGTTCTTATTTGTGAGCTTTTGGCATTTTTTTGTTAAGGGATGCACTCACTATTTGATGTTCTTCGTTTCCTTCTCGTTGTTTTTGAGTACATTTTTCCCTCCTTGTGTTGTTTCTGTGTTTTCGTGCCAAAAACTCACATTTGTTGTTTTCGAGCATTACATGTTCTTTTGGGTCGTGTTTCTGGCGAAAGACCGGAGACTCCGGTGTACCATACCGGAGACTCTGGCCAGGCCGGAGACTCCGGTGTTAACACCGGAGACTCCGGTGTGCTGCGGGTGCTATTTAAGCTGGGGGCTGAGGGAAGTTAGGGTTTCATTCCCCACTTCCCCCACGCCCCCCCAAAGCACTGCTGCGCCGCCGCCACCGCCAGGAGCCGTCCCGGGCGATTTCCTCCGCCCCCAACCTTCCCCTTGCCTCTCCCATCCGTGGAGGGACAATGACAGGCCAAGGAAGCAAGGGTACATCTTCTCCCCTCCGTGTTTTCTCTGTTTTTTATCTAGATCTGAAAACCTAGGTGATCTCTTTGGGGATGATGCACTTTCTGTTGGTAGAACTTCCTCTGGCTAGTTTTTGTGTACAGAACTTGCTTAGATTCACCAGTAGAACCCCCTGTTAAGAACCCTGCACTTTACTGCTTATCAGACCGGAGACTCCGGTGTCTCAGACCGGAGACTCCGGTGTCTCGGACCGGAGACTCCGGTGTGGTTCTTTCAGATGTGTCTTCTGGTGCATCTGTAGTATTTCTGCACCTTGTTGGACATGTATGCTCATTTTCTTTGTTTTCTCTGTTGTTGTTCTGTTTGTGTTGGATTTCAGGAAAAAAGCTGAAGGCCGTGGTCAAGCGTAAGTCTCGTCCTCACTCCCGCAACTATATGGTTGTTGATGAAGCCACCGGTCTTTATGGTCAGAGGGGTGCCTTTGAGAGTGAGAGGCGTCAGAAAAACAAGCACGAGAGCAGAATGAATGCTGAAATTGCAAAGAAGGCAAGATATGATTCTTTATCCTCAGTGGTTTCCTTGAGCAAGAAGGAGTACAGGCTTATGAGGGGTCGTCCTTTCTTCGAGATGCCCCGCACTGCTCATACATCCCACTATTGGAGGAGGGAGTCCGAGTTGATCATGGAGGAGATCTATTCTCAGTTCAGGCAGCCCGTGTGTCCACAGAAAGTCCTTGACTTAGAGGCACTTGGCAGATCTGAGTACTTTGAGGAGGCAGTCTGGATCACTAGGAAGCTGGTCTCGAGCAGCTTGTGGGCATTCAGCAGAACTACAACCCTCCTATTATTCAGCAGTTCTTTGCCACTGTCACTCTTGCTGAAGATGAAAAGGTCACTATGAAGTGGATGTCTGGGACAGTGGAGTGCGAGTCGTCCATGGAACGATTTGCTGAGCTTCTTGGTTATCCTTGGGGAGAAGGGAATGGTGAGCGTATGCACGTTCATGGAGTTGCTTATGATAAGAAGCGCATGGCTCCTATGTATGACAAGCTCTCCAGCTGCGGCACCGCCAAGAATCTGAAGAGGGTCTACAACATTTGCCTTCGCCTCTTTCGCTGCAACATTGCTCCCAAGGTGGGGAATGTTGATGCTATTCGTGGTGGGCTAGTGAACCTCCTTTATCAGTCCTTCCAGTGTCACCTTGCTGGCCCTGATGGAGAGGGGTTTGAGATTGATGTGATGCACTTTATTAAGGAGGAGATTTACTGTGCTATGATTGAGATCAAGAAGGTGCCTGTCTATGCTCCATATGTGATGAGGCTCATTCTTGACCAGCTGCCTGGCTTAGCCCACGATACTGTACATCCTGTTGGCTCTCTCCAGATTCTGACCGGACGCTCTCGTGATGATGATGACACTCCCATGGGGGATGTTGAGGCACCTTCTGGCTCTAGGAGGAAGAATGCCGATCCTCCCTCTCGCTGCTCTAGCAGGGAGGAAACGCAGGATGAGATGAAGAAGCTCACGTGGTTCCAGCGTAACATTCTTTGCATGACTGTGGCTGTGCACAAGGAGAACCATGTTGCTTATAAGGAGAGACGCGAGCTGAAGAAGATGATCACCAAGCTGCATGACCATGCGGGCCTTGGTGCTACACCTCCTATGGGCACTCCTCCCACTACTCCACCCACCCCTCCCACCGCTTCTGTGACTATGTCCTATGAGGGGTGGAACATTGATCAGTTTCCTTGGGGTGACTTTGAGGATGTCACCTCGGCTCCTTCTACCTCGACTCACCGTGCTAGGACCCCGGAGATTGAGGAGGACTTTGTTGATGATCAGCCTGAGGATGATCCAGAGGATGAGGACCTTGGTGACTTTGCCTCCGGTGATGATGATGATGATGCTGGGAGTGGAGCTGATGATGATGATGGTGACACAGAACCAGGGGAGGATGATGATGAGGACTACGAGGATGAGGACTGAGCTTGTTGGACCACGGTGTTCTCTTCGCCCCTTTTTGGTGTCTCGATGCCAAAGGGGGAGAAGTAGCTTTGGCTTGGCTTCTCCACTTTGCTTTATTTGCTTCGGAACACAAGTCGTTGAACTTGATTTGCCTCTTATGGCTTGTGTTCCCACTATCTTAGTTGATTTCGATTTACGTGTTTAGTGAACTATGGTTGTTATGTGTGAGAGACCTTGTGGTGAAGCTATCTTATATTTATCATATCCTTGTCTCTACCAATTGTTCACTAATGTTTGTTCAAGTGGGGCTTTGTTTGTGAAAAATAGGGGGAGCTCACTTTGTGAGTGCTCTATCTTTTACAAACTTAGCCTAGCTATGTTTTAAATTGCCAATTTATGTGTGTTGTCATCAAACACCAAAAAGGGGGAGATTGAAAGTGCAAACGCGCTTAAATCATCTTGTTTTGGTGTTTGTTAACAACACATGTAATCTAATAGGTGTTTGATGATTTCAGGGGTTTACTTCAACATATCATTTGTGGTGATGAGGTACAAAAAGGAGCTGTTGTCCAAAATCTCTGTTCTCTGGAGTTTTCTCCAGGCCGGAGTCTCCGGTCTACCAGACCGGAGTCTCCGGTGTGGATATTTGCTCCAGGGAATTCGCTAAGGAATTTTGGTGTCGCGCACTGTACCCACACCGGAGAGTGTCCGGAGACTGTCCGGAGTCTCCGGTGTGGGATCTTCTTCCAAGAATTTCGCTAAGGACTGGATGGTGTCGCGTACTGTACCCACACCGAAGACTTGCCGGATACTTACCGGAGTCTCCGGTGTGAGTACAATTCCTCTTCGCTCGCAAGACCACAGACACCCTCTGCGCCTTCGAAGCACCAAGACCGGAGTCTCCGGTCTACCAGACCGGAGTCTCCGGAGTGGATATTCGCTGAAGAATTGGGACACCGGAATCTGTCCGGAGTCTCCGGCCCAGACCGGAGTCTCCGGTCTTTACACCGGAGTCTCCGGTGTGTTTTTCGCCAGAAAAGCTCCAACGGCTCTTTGCATTTATGGGGGTATAAATACCCCCTCCCCTCCACCAACCTCAAGCTAGTTCGACCAGACTTAAAGACACCATTGTTGGAGCTCAACCACCTTGCTAGATCTCCCAATCCAACCACCCAAAAAGCCTAGATCTTTGGTGGATTGAAGGAGAAGGCCCCGATCTACGTCTTCACCAACCGGATTTCATTTCCCCTCTCCTTTGCTTGAGGAATCTTGGCCTAGGGTTTCCTCATGTGAAGAACCTAGGCTTCTTGCTACTCTTGGTGATTTGTGAGTGTTGGGAGCCCCCAATTAAGTTGTGGGTGTGTGCCCAAACTTGTTTGTAAAGGATTCGATCCCCGCCTCAAAGGGGTTCTATAGTGGAAGGTGAACTAGGCCTTTGTGGCGGAGTTCATCGGAGAATAGGGTGAGGCCTTCGTGGCGTTGAGTAGGCCTTCGTGGCGAGCTCACACCCCTCCAACGAGACGTACTCCCTTAACAAGGAGGAACTCGGGAATACATCGTGTCTCCGTGTGCTTCCTTCGGTTATCTCGTTCCTCCCTATTTACTTACTAGTACTTGTTACATTTATTGTTGTACTAGTTGCATTAAGTGTTGTTCTAGTTGCCTTAATTGCTTGCCTTGTCATATAGGTAAATTCACCCCTAGTTGCATAATCTAGAGAATTTACCTTCTTGTCAAGCCTAAATCTTAAGAAAAATTAAAATTGGTC
Source organism: Alopecurus myosuroides (assembly GCA_028641055.1). Classification (NCBI taxonomy): domain Eukaryota; kingdom Viridiplantae; phylum Streptophyta; class Magnoliopsida; order Poales; family Poaceae; genus Alopecurus; species Alopecurus myosuroides. The sequence continues at coordinate 10,602 of JAPCYS010002393.1, forward strand.
GTAGCACCTATTCACCCCCCCTCTAGGTGCCTATACTTTACTTTCACCGCCGTCTAGTGTTCCAAACCTGGATCAGATTGGTACCTACTAGTCAAACTAATAGCATGTGCCACATCCGGTCTTGTACATAGCATAGCATACATGATAGAACCTATGACTGAAGCATAGGGAATCTTATTCATTCTCTCTCCATCTTCTGCTGTAGCTGGAAATTGAGTCTTACTCAACGTTTCGCCTTGCAACATAGGTAAGAACCCCTTCCTACTCTCTTCCATTCTGAACTTCTTCAGAATCTTGTCAAGGTATGTACTTTGCGAAAGTGCAATTAAGCGCCTTGATCTATCCCTATAAATTTTGATGCCTAATATATAAGATGCTTCACCGAGGTCTTTCATCGAAAAACTACTGTTCAAATAAAATTTTACGCTTTTTAAAAGTTATATATCATTTCCAATCAACAATATGTCATCCACATATAGTACTATAAATGCTACAGAGCTCCCACTCACTTTCTTGTAAATACAAGCTTCTCCGTATGTTTGGACAAATACAAACCCTTTGATCACCTTATCAAAACGGAGGTTCCAACTCCGGGATGCTTGGTTCAGTCCATAAATGGAACGTTGAAGCTTGCACACCTTGTCAGCATCCTTAGTATCAACAAAACCTTTGGGTTGCATCATATACAACTCTTCCTCAATGTCACCATTAAGGAACGCCGTTTTGACATCCATCTGCCAGTTTTCATAATCGAAAAATGCAGCAACTGCTAACATAATCCTAACTGACTTAAGCATCGCTACTGGTGAGAAAGTCTCATCATAGTCAACTCCTTGAATTTATCGGAAACCTTCTGCGACAAGTCGAGCTTTATAGACGGTCACATTACCATCAGCTTCAGTTTTCTTTTTAAAGATCCATTTGTTCTCAACGGCCTTGCGGTCATCGGGTAGGTCCACCAAAGTCCAAAGTTGGTTTTCATACATGGATCATATTTTGGATTTCATGGCTTCAAGCCATTTGTTGGAATCTGGGCTCATCTTCGCTTCATCATATGTCGCAGGGTCATCATCTCCATCTACCATGAAGTTTAATACGGGGTCTCCGTATAGTTCAGCAGCTGTATGTTCCCTAGTTGACCTGCGAGGTGCGGTAGTTTCCTCTACTGGAATTTCATGATCTTGATCATTAGCTCTCTCTTCAACCGACGGGGTCGGCACCGGAACAACTTCCGGCGCTGCGCTACTCACCATTGCAAGAAGAGAAGGTTCAATAACCTCGTCGAGTTCTACCTTCCTACTATTCACACCTTGAGAGAGAAACTCCTTCTCCAAAAAGGATCCATTCTTGGCAACGAAAATCTTGCCTTCGGATCTGTAGTAGAAGGTGTACCCTATTGTTTCTTTAGGTATCCTACAAAGACACATTTTTCCGCTTTGGGTTCGATTTTATCAGGTTGAAGCTTCTTCACATAAACATCGCATCCCCAAACTTTTAGAAATGATAGCTTAGGTTTGTTTCCAAACCATAATTCATACGATGTCGTTCAACGGATTTAGATGGTGCCCTATTTAAAGTGAATGCAGCGGTCTCTAGTGCATAACCCTAAAACGATAGTGGTAAATCTATAAGAGACATCATAAATCGAACCATATCCAATAAAGTACGATTACGACGTTCGGAAACACCATTACGTTGTGGTGTTTCATATGCATGCCAAACTCGTAACTTAGATATTCACCTCCACGATCAGATCGTAGAATTTTAATCTTTCTGTTACGATGATTTTCAACTTCACACTGAAATTCTTTCAACTTTTCAAATGTCTCAGATTTGTGTTTCATTAAGTAAATATACCCATATCTACTCAAATCATCTGTGAAAGTGACAAAATAACGATATCCACTGCGCGCCGATACACTCATTGGTCCACACACCTCAGTATGTATGATTTCCAGTAAGTCTGTCGCCCATTCCATGGTTCCAGAAAACGGGGTTCTAGTCATCTTGCCCATAAGGCATGGTTCACATGTTTCAAATTATTCATAATCAAGTGATTCTAAGAGTCCATCAGAATGGAGCTTCTTCATGCGTTTAACACCAATATGACCTAAGCGACAATGCCACATGTAAGTAGAGATATCATCATTTAACTTAATTCTTTTGGCATTCACATTATGAATATGTGTATTAATACTATCAAGATTCAAAAGAAATAAACCATTCTTCTCATGTGCATGACCATAAAAGATATTATTCATATAAATCGAACAACCATTGTTCTCAGACTTAAAGGAATAACCATTCCGCATTAAGCAAGATCCAGAAACGACATTCATGCTTAATGCAGGCACCAAATAACAATTATTGAGGTTTATAACTAATCCCGATGGTAGACGTAGAGGCAGCGTCCCGACGGCGATCACATCAACTCTTGATCCATTGCCGCCGCGCATCGTCACCTCATCCTTTGCTAGTGGTCGCTTATTCTGCAGCTCCTGTTTCGAGTTACATATGTGAGCAACCGAACCAGTATCAAATACCCAGGTGCTACTGCGAGTACTACTAAGGTACACATCAATAACAAGTATATCATATATACCTTTGTTCACTTTGACGGCCTTCTTATCTGCCAGGTATTTTAGCCAATTGCGCTTCTAGTGGCCAGTACCCTTGCAATAAAAGCACTCAGTCTCAGGCTTATGGCCATACTTGGTTTTCTTCTTAGGAGCAGCAACAGATTTGCCACCCTTCTTGAAGTTTACCCTTGGCTTGCCTTTCTTGAAACTAGTGGCCGTATTGATCATCAACACTTGATGTTCTTTCTTGATCTCCACTTCAGTAGTTTTAAGCATCAAGAGAAGCTCAGGAAGAAACTTCTTCATGCCTTGCATATTATAGTTCATCACGAAGTTCTTGTAACTAGGTGGCAGAGATTGGAGAACACGATGTATCCCTAGCTCATTGGGAATCATTATTCCCAAGGGTATGAGCTTATCAGCGTACGCAGACATCTTCAGTACGTGCTCACTAACGGAGTTGTTCTCTTCCATCATGTAGCTAAAGAACTTTTCTGAAGCGTCATAACTCTCAACTGCCACATGGGTATCGAAAATCATTTTCAATTATGCCATTTTAGCAAAAGCAATGATGTTCTCGAAATGTTTTCGCAGCTCTGGCTCTAATCCATAGAGGATGCTGCAATGAACTATACTGTGGTCTTCTTGTTGAGTCAGATAAACATTTTTATCTTCATCAGAAGCATCATCAGCGGGCTGGTCACCTAGCGGTGCGTCAAGCACATAGAGCTTCTTGCAAGTGGTGAGGAGAATCCTCAAGTTAAGTGCCCATTTGGTAAAGTTGCTACCATTGTTCGCTATTTTTTCTCTCCATGAACATATTGAAATTGAAGGTAGGTGGTGCCATGATCTACAACATATTTGCAAAGACTATTTAGACTATGTTTATGATAAATTAAGTTTCAAGTTAATTATAAAATTATCCCATGAACTCCCACTCAAAAACAACATCCCTCTTAGTCGTCTTTAGTGATTACACGAACCAAATTCACAACACTAAAACCGATCATCACGTGAGACGGTGTAGTTGCAAAGGGGAGCATCAACATGTTCATCAAATCATCCATATGTACCTTTCGGTTATGTGTTCCGAGGCCATGTCTGTACATGCTAGGCTCGCCAAGTAGAACCGTAGTATTGCGTGTGTTTCAAGGCCATGTATGTACATGCTAGGCTTCAAAACACCTGTTGTATGCGAACGTTGAGTCTATCACACCTGATCATCACGTGGTGTCTCGAAACGACGAACTTTCTTAACGGTGCATACTTAGGGAAGAACACGTTATTATCTTGATATTAAGTGAGAGGGATCATCTTATAATACTACCGTCGCGATCTAAGCAAAATAAGATGCATAAAAGGATAAACACCACATGCATGGATAATGTGATATGATATGGTCCTTCTTGCACTTGATCTCCATCTTGTGCATCATGGTATGATCTCCATCATTCCACCGGCGTGGCACCAAGGTTCGTGACACCTCCATCTTGATTGTCCATTACAATATATCACATGGATATGATATACAGCACGCAGGCCATAAAAATAAGACAACCATATGGCTCCAGCTGGTATGTCAATAATTTACAATAGATATCATCTCATACATAACGTTTGTAACATTGACCATATCATATCACATGCCCTGCAGAAACAAGTTAGACGTCTCTAATTTATTTTTGCATATTTTACGTGGCTTGGGCTTACCAGGATAGAACCGTTCATACCTACGTACAAGAGCCACAATGTTGATAAAATATATTTTTAATAACCCTTCGTAGATTATATCTTAACTATAGTAGGAGAAACCGACACCCGCAAGCTACTTATGCAATACAAGTTGCATGTCAGTTGTGGAACAAGTCTCATGTACGTGGACATGTAAAGTTAGTCCGAGCCGCTTCATCCCACTATGCCACTAAGATCATAAAATACTCAAGGAGGAAATAACATGATCATCAACGCCCACATACACCTATGTTTTATACCCGTACAAATCATCTACGCATAGACCCGGCTCTGATACCACTGAAGGGTATGTTGCATAGAAAACAAAAAAAATCCTACGCGCGATAAACCCGAATGGCCAAGATCTAATCTATGAGATGAAAGGCAACGGGGAGAAAGAGAGTCTTGAGATAACATACCCTCAAAGACTCAAAGTGGTACTAGATAAAATCGCGTTGTTGGCGTAGTCGTACTCACGCCGATCCCGAGCGAGAAGAAGTGCACCGCAATCCGGCGGTGCCTCCCTAATCGATCACACGTTCTGCTCGATGAAGACTTCCGTTCCGTCGATCCAGCGGGTAGCGGAAGTAGAGGATCCCCGCGGAACTCCAGCAGCACGACGGCATGGTGGTGGTGAAGAATCCCACGGTCAGGGCTTTGCCAAGCCGGAGACCATGGAATGGAGCAGCGGGTGGAGGGAAAAGGGAGTGGGCAAGTGTGTGGAGAAGAGGGAGCTCTCACCCTCCTTTTATAGGGGAGGGGGAGGCAACCCAAGGGGGGGTGCTGCCAACCATGGGTGCCCCCACCCCTTCCTCTCTTCATGTGAGTGGAAGCCCCACTCACACCCACTCATACTCCCTTAATTTTCCACTTAGAAAATCCAAAGGTTTTTCTTTACTAAATAAATATAACATTTTTATTTCTTTATTTATATTTGTTAATTCCATTAACAAACATTTGCATGCAGCACCTCGAATCGTTTGTTAATTCTATTAACAACCATTCGATAAAAAAAACCCTTGAACTATTTCAATTTCCCCCGAAACAATTTTTCCGAGCTGTCCAAATTATTCTTCGGTATTCCGTATCCTCTCTAATGCTTCATCGAACCTTAAGTGTGTCACCCTACGGTTCGCGAATAATATAGACATGACCGAGACTCCTCTCCGATCAATAATCAACTGCGGGATCTGGAGATCCGTGATGACTCCTATATAATCAACGATGACTCTCGTGATCGTGTGAACCTTTCAACGTCGTAACGATTTCCCTTTGTCTCGCGATATTTTACTTGTCCGAGATCCAATCATCGGTATCCACCATACCTTGTTCGATCTTGTTATCCGACAAGTACTCTTTTCTCGTTCCCGTGATGTAACATCCTTGTGATCATATCACGTGCTTGCAAGCGGTGTCGATGTGATATCACCGAGAGGGCCCTGAGTATATCTCTCCGTCATATTGGATGGACAAATCCCATTCTTGATCCATGAGCTTCAACTAATACTTTCCGAATACCTAATGCCACCTTTATAGTCACCCTGTTACAGTGTGAAGTTTGATGTCATCAAAGTATTTTTTTCGGTATTAGTGATTAACATGATCTCATGGTCTAAGGAACAATGTTACTCCGAATGTAAGACATAACAACAGAACTAAATGACTTGATCATATTGGTATACTTAGTTAGGGTCTAAGTTCATCATGTCATTCTCCTAATGACACGATCCCGTTATTAACAACATCCAATGTCTATGATCAGGAAACCTTGATCATCTGTTAATCAACGAGCTTGTTAAATAGAGGCTTCACTAGGAACGTTGGTTTGTTTATTAATCACAAATGTATCAACCTTTCCGGTTAATACAATTCTAGCATGAGAAATAAAAATCTATCATAAACAAGTAATAACATCTTTACTATTAAGGTTATAGTGGCCGTGAGGCGGCGTCACACTTCTAAATAATTACGGGATAAATGCCACTCCACTTATCTCTCCTTGTATACACACGAGAACTAACTAACATGCATGCATGCACCAATAAACAATATCCACTCTACTTCTCTCTCCTCGTATACACACGAAACTAACTAACACACCGCATGCATGCACTAACAAACATTATCCATCTCAACTAATTCAATTATCCATCCAATTTTTAGTACTACTATTAAGGGATTATACACGAAAATTAAGCAAGTATCCATTTCTAGCGTGACTTTGCCCGATCGATTGTGATCGTTTGGTGTGGCCGTCCCAGTGAATATCCATTGAAGCGCACGCGGGTATAATGTGGTAAACTCACGATATAAAGCACGCGACTATCGCTGAAAAAACCCGCTGCATCAGTCCATCCTCAACCTTTAGTGGCTAGCTGAGCCTGAAAAAAAGAACTGCTCCGTGAGTCCATCCTCTACCTTCAGCGGGTAGAGGACGGGGCTGGAGCGGCGCTGCGTCCTCGCTAACCAGGTCCGGGTCGAGCAGGCCGTGGTACTCCATCTCCTATCCGATTCGCGCTCCACCGGTTGCTCCCTATCTCCACCCGCTAGCAGCCAGGGAAAAGCAACGAACAACACCTCACTCACATATAACCAGCTGACTCATGTGTTGTTACTTGCCTACGTGTTCCAACCTATCTAGGTGATGAAGTGAGTACGACGCTAGCAACTGTTTACCGTATATCTGCATGAGTGAGAGCTAAACCATGACAATATACGAGAAGCTTATTTATATGTCGGCCGATCGTGGGCCGGTTTCCCGTTCGTTGGTCGTCGAGCACGCCGCAGCCTCGCTAACCCCATCCATGTCGCCACGTCACGCGTAGTCCAAGTGGTGCAAAATGTGTTGTTGTCCAAAGGTCGAAACCACCTCTCGCCTCGCTGGTGCATCACCCACTCCAAGTCGGGTAGGTACCTGACAGGACTCCATAGGGTGCGGGAGACGTCCCCCACCCCATGTCCATGGGTATCCCGGCGGCTCTAGGCGCACCATCGGTCGGAGTTCTCGCTGGGGACATTGTTCGTTCTCGAGCACTTCGGCCACATCACGATTTCTACGACCGTCTCATAGTGCCCCTCGCCACATCTTGGAAGTAAGGTGTTGCCCTTCAGACCACAACGGGATATCCGGGACAACACTAACCATCCCCGGCACTACCAACGGCACCACCAGACCATCCCAGCACTGGACATAAGCCTATCAGCTAGCTTCTACTTCGACACCAGCACCGATTGTCATCAGGCACCAACTGACTCCTTTAATCACACCTCGACGAGCACCCGATTACGTCACTCCGCTCGCAAATTTTCGGGAGTGTGACACGACCACGACAACCTAGACATCCGACAAAACCTATTTATCGAATTGTGGTTTATTCCGTGGCAAAGCACGGGCATTGTGCTAGTAATAAATACTTTATTATTGCCTCTCGGGCATATTCCATTCATCTCCATGGTAGGTTTGATCCCCTAGGCATTTTGTCAACAAAGAAAGAGAGGTTCGTTTAGCTAGGTCAGACCTGAGGATGTCCAGAGCCATTGTTGAAGAGAAAGAGAAATCGGCAGTATGTTACTATTAACCATATATAGGCCTCGTCCGGTTCGCATTAAGGCGAGAACACACACAAAGATGTCGTGTACCGACAAGTGAGTAATCGCCGTCAGGATGACGACGATGGATATGAATGTTATAAACATCAGCCCCCTGATCAGCTGTTAGACAAGCTGGAAACTAACGCATTATCCAACCAAACTGTATCCAAATAACAACATTTTGTATGATTTATTTGTAGTCACGGAAAACTGAGCTACCGTAGAAATCTTGCCAAAAGAAAGGACTAATGTGTGCATACAGATTCTAAAAATCATCGTAGTGATCAGAACTTAAATCAGAGTAGTATCCCACAAAAAAATGGCATGCGTAAACCAGGACATGATGAAACAAAATTATACTAAGAAGTTACGAATAAAACAATGTTTACTAAATCTGCTCTAGAATTACCACCTTGGGCATCAGAGACAAGGGATACCAGGGCGTACAATAAGTAATGAAGCGTTTGACAAGAAACCATCCTACACAACCACACAACAGGGTGCTATTTGAGCCACAAGCGTAATGAGATTCTATAAACAAGTATCCTAAAGAACAACCTGGCAATCTTAGAAGTCATAGAATCAATGATAACATGTGCAACATTTATACATCTCATAACACTGGATCACATCTAAGAAACAATGCAGATTGCTATAGAAGGTGCATTCTGTTGCAAGTTTGTGTACATTTTCACGTAATGTTTTGACATGCAGCAGTAACGTTTCACTTGTGTTGTGATGACAACAAGGAATAATCTAGAGGAAAAAATAGGTCAGTATAATGTACACATCGAAGCAATGTGCTTTAACTTTTTGTTATGAAGCATTATCGTACAAACTATTGCAACCCCACACTACTGGAATCGGACACTTCGCCGTGTATCAGAAAGACTCGGCGAAGGACGAAAAATACTCGGCAACCTCTTTGCCGAGTGCCACACTCGGCACAGGTCACTCGGCGTCGTTCATGTCGGCAATCGAAACTTTGCCGAGTGTCAGACCACGGGATGCTCGGCAACCTTTTTGCCGAGTATTTTCCGTGCACACTCGACAAAGTTTCCTGGAACAGGTTCCGTCCTTAGTCCCATAACGGAACGGTGCTCGACACTTTGCCGAGTGCAACACTCGGCAAAGTTCCTGGGCCCAGGCGTCCATGGTAGCGCCACGTGGTCTGTACGCCGAGTGTCGTGACACTCGGCAAAGAGGCAGGAAGTTGGCGCGAAGCCACGAAATTTTCAGAGCCGAGTTTGCCGAGTGGTACACCACGGCACTCGGCACAGATTCTTAGTATGCCGAGTCCCCGTTACGAAAACACTCGGCGAACCCACGCCACCGTTCCATCACGGTCGAAACGCACGGTTCGCCACGTGTCAAGGGTTTGTGCCGAGTGGTGTGTTTTTGCCGAGTGTTTTTCTTCGGATTCGCCGTCGTATATTTATACGCCGAGTATGCCCTGCATGGGACACTCGGCACAAACGTGCTACGCCGAGTGTTTCCTCTACGCCGAGTGTGGTGGGCAGGGCATACTCGGCATAGTCGCTTTTTGCCGAGTGTCCCTTGTTGCCGAGTGTTTGTTGGGCAGGTGTCGGCGTACAGAGCGGTGTGCCGAGTGCCCCGTGATTTGGCACTCGGCAAAGCCTATGTGACTCGGCGATAATCGATTTTCCAGTAGTGCCATGAACCATTATCAGAAATACAACTTCTCGTAACCGTGTCATAATCTACAGTCCTACTACTACTAGTGCAGCCATGGCTCAATGGCTAGCAGCAAGGAGAAAAAGAGAGGAATCGGGTTTTTACCTGCAAGACGGGGAAGTAGAAGAGAGCCAGCACGGATGTGGAACCATGTTCGTGGAGAACTGCGACGACTCTGCATGAAACATAGAAACATCAATCAAAATACATTACTAGTTTAAGTTAAAAATAATATATGTTGCACAACTTTGTATGAAAAACTAAATGAACGTTCGCAGTGAAAGCATGCAAACAACGATCAAAGTTAATAGTTTAGCTGCAAATTACGCAGGTAAGGGACATCGATCCATGAGATTGATGCCACTCTGCTGCCTCCGAGTACCAACAAAAACTACCCCATTAGTACCATCTTCTAACTTGAAAACGAACCACCACACTACCTCTCCTAGTTACTTAAGTTCAACATTATTAACTTGATGAAAGGGCAGGCTAAGCACATCAATAGCAGCACAGACAACATTTTTACTGCGTGGGTAAACTATGTACATAGAGCTAGAAGTTATTCATTCTGCATCTGTAACGAATGCTCCCACAGTTCGATTCTACCTAGGTGACACTAGGGAACCGATGTATGTATCATTATCAAAAAAAGGGAACCGATGTATGTCATGTCACAAGTTGGAACAAGAAGGAACACCAGCGGAGTAGGGTGGTGTGTGGGAAGCGGAGCTCACCTCAATAGCGCAGAGATTCGGGATGATAAAATGAGCCTGCTAGATGGAGGTAACATCTTGTTGGATGGAGGAACAAGGTAGAACCTTATATCTGACGGGTGAGTCGGATGGGGAGTAAGATAGGTAGGGATTACCTCAATGGTCGAGCTTGTGGTCGAAGATGGTATTGAAGAAGTGCGGCATCTTCCATATTAGGTCGGTGTTGACCCTCAGCATTGCGTCACGACATTGGAGGCCGCTTAGGATCTGAAACTGTGAGTGGAAGAGATGGCGAAGGAAGGGGAAGAAGGATATAAACACATGGAGCAAACAAGATGGCGATGGGGATGTTGCTCTCGATGTAGGAAAGCTAGGATGGGCTTTGAGATGGCGATGCGGAGGATGTCGTCGAGCAAGCCAGCTACAACACCGTGGTCACTGGGTGGCTCCGACGATCTGAATAGAAAGAGGGATAGAGGGCGGGTGGGCTGTGGAGAGGAAGAGATATGGAGAGGACGTGATATGGAGAGGGCGGGTGGGTTCGATGAGATTTGGATAGGACGGGGGAGGAGATGCGATGGAGCGGTGGGGGGGTGCCCTATTCTTCCGTCGCCGTCATGGGATGAGGAGAGGATGGAGGATAGAACATGGAAAGTTATGGTTTGATGTGGGTATGAGGCGAGGCAATGGATTTAATCCTGATGCGTGTGCTTTGGACTGTCGGATCCCGATCTGACGGCTTGTGGTGCTTCAGAGGTTGTCCAACGGGCCCAAAGCCCAAGCGGGAATGAATCAAGCGCAGGGCTGGGCTAGTTTTTGGCCCAGTTTGGCATAATAGTTAAGAAAATAAAAAACTTGAACTTGATCTATTTATACGAAAAAAAACCCGCCAAAATTTTGTTTCAAATTTCCTACACCAATTTTAGAAAATACTAAAGCACATTTCATTTATGATTTAACCTTGCGAGTAAATTTTTTTACATCTACCTGTCGACACAAAAACAAATTTATGTTGATTCCGCTGAAAGCGGGTCAAATTTAAACTATAGTTAGTTTGTAGTTTGCTCGTGATTTTTCCAAAAAAAAAATTAGGTACACATGTAGCTAATTCATCACAGATACATCAAGCGTTTCACATGATTCAACACCTACCTAGGAATGGTCATGTCCCCCGTTTCGAACGTATTTTTAAATCATCATAAAAGGTTCAAAAATAATTCTAAAAAAGGAAAAACCTTAGAATTGTGTCATTTTTTGTGACCTGGTATCCGTAAAAATTGTAAAGTTTGAATACGGCAATTATCACGGAAAAGTATTCACAGAAATGAGCTATTGTCTACAAGATTCATGATTTTCAACCCAAATTACGAGCGTTATGGCTATATTGATGGGCAAAGTTTGTTCAAATATGCCCATATTCTACACAAACATGCATATGGGAACAACCAACAGTTTTGACAAAGAATTTTTTTTTTCATGTGCTAAAAGTGGGTTTTTGTGAATTACCTACCAAAAGCAAGTTGGAAAATTGAAGCAATGCATTTTCTAAAGCTTTTTGGCCACATTTTATCTTGAAATAACGAACTTCCTTTCTCTCAAACATTTCCATCAACCTCTTTTGAATAAGACAAATTATGTCGATTCGGTTGAAAGAGGGCCAAATTTGTACTACGAGTGCTTCGTAGTTTGCTCATGATCTTTTGGAAAATCATTTTTTGTACACAAGTAGCTATTTATCATATATACACCAATTGTTTCGCAAGAATCAACAACTAGCTACCAACCGTCTTATGCCCAGCTTTTATTGTATTTCGAAGTAGGCATAAAATGTTGAAAACTGGAAATCCTTTACGTTGTGTCATTCTATGTAACCTTGTATCCGAAAAAAATAGTAAATTGGAAAACAACAATTATATCAAAATAGTGTTCACGAAAAAGAGCTATAATCTACTAATATTCATGGCTTTCAACCCAAATGAGGGATGTTGTGCGCACATTCATGGCATAATTTTTTAGATGTTCCCATATTCTACACAAACATGGGCCCCAATCCATCTCTGTCACCCCACACGAGACACCACTATCTTCCTCGGTCCCGCCCGGGGAAGTTTACACGATGTTGCCACGCATGTCGGGCACATCCATGACCCAAGCACGTAGCATATTCGAGAATCAAGAAAGAAGATACTTATGACCCCTCCATCCCATACCGGAACTTTTGGTCGATGCATAAATACTGCATTAGATACATAACCATTTTTATTAATCCTAGCTTCCCCGTAAGATGGAACCTACACCACAACCTTCAATTCGTGTTACCGCCGACAACCAACCAGTAATTCAAATTTATTTCACCGGTCATGCAAAAATGAACTTGCCTTGAGACTGACATAAAGTGTAGTCATGAACTTCGGGTTTTGAAAAACAGCATCATTGTCTCATAAGACACTGTTTAAAACCAATTGCATGCTAGTATGAATAAATGGTATGCCCTTTAAAAACCCTGCAAATTGATTTGAAAACATTTTGGTCAAAAATTATTTTACAAAGATTAATAATGACTAATCAACTTGGAGTGATTTTAAATTGAAATAGTTCATATGTCTGTACTTTTTAACTATTTTCCTTAGAATTTCTTTA